>JABFTP020000147.1:0-220225 GCA_013387265.2 Cryptolaemus montrouzieri
GTTGGTGTCGCTCCGGGAACTGCTCTCGGTTAAGATAACCAGCAACTTCACTACATTTTCTTCAGGTGATAAATTAAATTCGACACATATATGCCTTTTAAAATTTACATAATCAGATCGCAGAAGCAATTATTGAATACTGCGGGTGATACTTTCTCAAATATCATGTGTCCTTTCTATTCCTTCAAATTTTTTCAGTACCCCTAGGGCAATTAAATTTTTTTTATAAATCGTCGATTTTTTAGTCTCTCGCATTCTTTCCGTATCTGCTACAGTTTTAGTGTGAAAATTGTTCAATTTTTGTATCTGATGGAAACATAATTTAAAGGAAGTTATCATAGTAAGTGCTGAAAATGGCTTCCTTCAGCCATTACACAGGAGTCTAGACGTCGACACATAGATCTTTGTAAGCGTATCCCAGAAGTATCTTAAATACCTCTACAAAAATGATAAAATGGTTTCTTAAGTTTTCTACGTCTCGCAGAGGAATCCTGTAAACCAACGTTCCCAAGTACCATCGATCTGGATATGTTTCGTTCAAAGGTTGATGTGCTCTTATACTAAAATGAGGAGAATCGCGATCTTGCATGTACCACATTCCCGCCGTGTCACCCAGAGAATAGGATCAAGTTGATCCGGCAGCTCTTCAGTTAAAAACTCATGGTATGAATTTCCATTAAATCTAGGTGAAAGGAAGTATGGTCTGATTAAGTGATCTTCAATCATTTTAAACCACACGTTCAAGAAAAATGTTTCCTGATGATGAGCTTCAACGAAAGCATGAGGAATTTCTTCCGCTCATATGTGGCTGTTGTGGTTATAATTGTTATGAAATATCAATGAGTTGTTTGATTATTTACTTAACGTAGTTACTTGATATAATAATTGCGAAACCATGTAGGAAAAAGTTCGATCGCAAGGCTACAGAGGGTGTTTTAGTTGGATACGATGATGACGATGGGTATAGAATATGGTGTAAAGACTCAAAGAAGGTGATAAGATCTTGTGATGTCGCCTTTGATGAGAAACCTTTGAATTTTGCAGAAATATGTGAGGAAACTTGCAATAGTCGAAATTTGCAAACAGAAGAAGACGATATTGAGGAAAGTTCTGAGAGTTTGATTGAAGATTTCACTGATGATGTTTCAGAAGATGATGAAGACGAAAATGAAGATGAATACAGATACAAGAATCGAGATTAGAGTTGCTACGACATTCTGTTGGATTAATCAAGCTTTTTAATAGGGAAAGTTGTTACGAAATATCAATGAATAGTTTGATTATTTACATAACGTAGTTACTTGATATAATAATTGAAGTGAAAAATGAAGTGTGAAAATATTTTCATGAATAAAAATTCCCTTACTAAATTACCATTTTGAAAATATTTTTATTCTAATTGTGATTAGTCCAAAATACTGCTCCATCATCAATAAAAATGGCATCTTTCGAAAAACTTGCTTCGTCTGTGAATAAACTATGCTCCAGAAATTCAGATTCTTGTCTAATCATATCTAGCATTCAAAGCGAAAATGCAAGACGATTATGAACATCAAGAGGTAACAGTGTCCGGACTGGCAAATGCCGTCATATGATTAACATGAAGCTGTAAAGCAATTTTCCTAGTACTGGTATCGGGTTGTTCGTCAAATAAATTAAGTACAGCTTCTTCTAATTTTGGTGTTCTAATATCCTGGTGTCGACCACAATCATGTGTTCTAGATTTGGATCTACATGTTTCTTCAAGTTGTTGATGAGGACGTCTAGACAAATGATGATGAGGAGCGATACGTTGAGGGCGCATTTGAGCATAGCTTCTGGATGTTTCTAAGGAATTACCGTTAAACAGTCTGTAGACGAAATACATGTCCCCTCTCGTGTCGAGGGAAGGGATCTTTAATGTCCAACACATCTCTGTTAGACAGGACCGACGGCTTTGCATCTCCTATGAAAGATGGATACTCAAGCGATTCCAGAATCCGAAAAATCGTACCGACTTTGTGGGGATTGAACCCAGGTAACTCTGCGCAGGAGACGAGCATCATTTCATATATGACTCATCTTAAAGATGAGTCACGAAATGCTAGATCCACAAGAATCACAGTAGGAAAAATAATATTACTGCGTTTATTTGTTATAGCCTGCGTTCCAAAGTGTAATCCCTTGTCAGGATGGAGGTTATTTGAAAAACATCCTTTGTAGGTTTTATTACCTTTGGCCATAAATGCATCATGAAAGATTATTTTACAATTTACAGATTTGCCGATGTTATTCCCAACTTAAGGCTCTAAAGTAGTAAACAAACTACTTCACAATACATTGCCAGATGTTTTCAACTATTCGAGAATCAAATAAAAGTACCTGATGAAAATAATATTTGTAGGGAAGGAAAAGGAAATAATAATTTTGAAACTTATAACTATTCCTTCAGAAAAATAACTTTCAATACTAATTGTTAAACTAAATAATTGATTTATATTGAATCAACTACTTCTCAAATCTGATTCTCCAAATAAAAATATTTGTCTTTCACATTAAATTCCATTGATGTTATATTTTCTTATCGTAACTGTCTTTATGATCATCAAGCTCATTAGAAAGAGTTTCTTTAAATCAAAAATACCAATACATTGTCGAATAAGAGGTTGCCTTGTATTCTACTCAGTCATCCACGCCACGTTCTTTCGATTTACAGGCTGGACAGATTTCGACCTTCGAGTATTATACCCATCCCCGTGTTCTTTTTGCGTGGGCAATTTCTCCTTTGAGTTATTTGGAAATTTTGAAAATTTCCTGTATAAATCGAATGTCAATATCTCGGTTGTTCTTGTAGTTAACTAGAAGAGATTTTTGCATTCTATGGAAATATTGTTTTACGTAGAAACGCGCAGAAATTTTTTCTTTGTCCATTGCTTTTTAAGTTATATGCAAACTTGCGTTTATTTAAATATGAAACATAGGTTAGTTTGACTTTATTGAAAATATTTTGTTTTTATTTTAAGAAATATATCACAGGTGTACTCACTTTTTATATACTAGAGGTGTTTTCATGAAAAACCGAAAAGTTTATAACTCTTCCCTTATTTCTTTAGCTAACTCTAATGTTCATTCACAGAAACTACAGCGATATTTGAAATAGCTTGTGTGTGTCTTGTGCTCTCATAATTACGGTTCAGAAATTAATTCTTGCAATGAAATTCAGATGATTTTTTTTGGATTTTCATCAATGTACAACTGAAGTGTGGTTACAGTATCGTTTGTTTTATCGTTTATAATAAGCGACCCTGCCGTATAAAAATTTTAAAAAGTACCATGCAAATTTTATTTCTAAACAGAAAACTAACGAGATTTTCTATTATACGGAATTCAAATCGTATCGTCATTATTCTGTATGCATAATTCACAACGCCTGAGGATACTTCGACAGGTATCAGAAATTTTAAAATTGGTAACCGAAGCAAAACAATGTCTTAAATTTTGCTTCAACTTTTCAATATTTTAGACTAGGTCTTATATTCAACAGATTTTTGATATATCCCCAAACGGAAGAAGAGATAAGGGCGACAGATCCGGGGAACAGGCTGTTAACTGAACCTCTAGTTTCAACCCAACTATCGCTAAAATTTAAGTCAAGCAAATTACCAACGTCCATAGTTTGATGAGGAGGAGCTACACCATGTAAGAGGTAGATATTTCTTGTGTTCATCATCTCAGTTATTTACAGAGCGACTTTTTTGAAAATTGGTATTCCTACATTGCTAAACATAAAGAATTCAGTGTTGATATTTTGTGCTTGCTAGTGTTTCCGTTGTAGCCGGAATAGACCAAAAAATGTGAATTTCAAATGTAACACCCTATATGTTTATTTATTTTTAGATTCAGAAAAAAACTTTTTTAGAAACAATCAACAAAAAACATTTCCCTTCAATGTCGAGTTCATAATAAATTAAAATAATAAAATTTATATCACCCAAATCAAAATACTTTAGCATTAATAATCAACGGGACAGGTTGACAAATAATGTCAAGTATTTGTTGAAGTTTAGATTGGTATTCGAGCTCAGTGAAGCAGAACGGATCGAGGTTTTGATGATGCGCTGATATGGTGACAGACAAAGATCTGACCAAGAAGTTCGCAGTCTGTTCAATACTGTTCTCCAAGATCATCCAATCAGTAAATCTACAGTATGCAGAACTATTCAGCGATATGAAGCAAGTCGGCAAATGAATGATATACCCAGAACAGGACGCCCTAATTCTGCCACTGACGAAGAAACAAAGTTGGACATTTTACTGGCAATTGAGGAAAATCCTCAGGTTTCTACAAATAAACTAGCCTTGAATCATGATATTTCTGAGGTCAGTTTGTAGGATACTGAAAACAGAAAAAATGAAACCATATAAAATCCATTTCGTCCATGAGCTTACTGAAGACGATTCTGACCGTAGAGTACAATTTTCAGAGACAATCATGGAAATGATTATGGCGAATCGATATTTTTTTAATGGAATTGTATTCTCGGATGAGCTACGTTCTGCCTCAACTGTACAGTGAATAGGCATAATTGCCGTATTTGGTCAAGAGACAACCCACATTGGATTAGAGAGGTTCATACACAACATCTACAAAAATTGATTGTTTGGGCCGGTATTATCGGTGAACACATAATTGGTCCATTCTTTATAGAAGGAAATTTAAATGGAGAGCGATATTTGTAATTATTAAGAAATGAAATTGTGTTAGCCGTAACACCTTCATTTTCAAATTTAAAAAACCCTTTAACCCCAGCTGATATTGTATGTTTTCAACAAGATGGAGCTCCCCCACACTTTGTGGTGGATGTTCGAAATTATCTGAATGAAGTTTTTCCAGAAAAATGGATCGGTAGAAGAGGTCATATCGAGTGGCCCCCGCGGTCACCTGATCCATCGCCTCTGGACTTCTTTTTATGGGGCCACTTAGAATGCCGAGTTTGAAGAGGACGACCTTCCAAACAAGATAAGTTAAGGCGTCGCATAACAGCAGAATTTAATTTGATACCCCCACAATTTCTACAAAATTCTCTTAGAAATTTCAGTGATCGATTAGGTTATTGTCAGGAGGTGAATGGAACTCATTTTAAATACTTGCAATAGTTTCAATAAAAAATTTTTCTCTTTCATGCAAAAATCAAAACTTCAACAAATACTCCACAAAAAATCTGTCACGTTGATTATGAATCCGAGAGTAATTTGATTTAGGTGGAAATAATTATTGTCAATTTGATTTTTTATGAACAAGACATTGGAGAAAAAGCATTCTTCTTGATTGTTTCTAAAGAAGTTTTTCCTCTGAATCTAAAAAGAAATAAACATATAGGGTGTTATATTTGAAATTCTCATGTTGTGGTCATTTCCGGCTACAACGGAAACACTAGTGAACACAAAATATTAACACTGAATTCTTTATGCTTGACAATGTAGGAATACCAATTTTCAAAAAAATTGCTCGCTAAATAACTGAGATAATTAGCCGTTCCGGTACATTTGCATAACCCTGTATAATAAAATATAATCGATGACCGTAGATTCATCAATTTGTAAGGATACACTTTCCATTTTTTCGATGATCTAATCGCGAACGTCAGTCATCATATTGATTATCCTACGTTGAATGGTATTGGCAGAGAAAGTCATACTTTGGAACTTCACAAACTCTTTTCTTACGCACATCTCTGCAGCTGGTAAAATCAAAGTTACTCGATTATTAGTGAGCAAAGCTTTCTCGATTAAGTTAGACATTTATATAAAAGCAACTTTTTGATGTTGCAGGGTTTTCATTTTTTTTCCAAAAGTCTCGAAACGTTTAATTTTTATCAAGATGTTTTGTGTTGAGGTGAGCACTTGTACTAGTGGATTCTCGTTTTCCTTGCCAGAGATTCAGAACAAAAAAATTCTCAGCAGTTTAAGAAAATAAATATAAAAGTTTTGGTTTGATAGAATACAGAATAGAAGCATCGAAGGATGGGGGATCGCGAAACCTTGAAAAAATGGTTGAATTAAATCCCTTGGAAAAATCGCATCCAAACCTGTGTAGTAGAAAGGAAATAATATATCCAATCGAAAGTGTCTTTTGATTGGGATGAAATCAAATGACTACATAGTGATCTAGCTAAGGTCCTATTTCATTCCCCTTTTTGTAATCAGGAAGGGTGCATGAATCATAACTGGAAAGATAGCTGTCAAACGAGCCATTGGTGTTTACTTGGTGAATTTTATCATGGTATTATTTGTTTATCCTTTCATATTTTGAGATAACAAACGGCTGTACCCTTTGCGGTTCAAGTTTTTGCCTGTTATAACTCGGCTTCATAGTTGGCAGGGTGACTCATATTTACACATCTCTAAGAAGTTTTATCAGGCTGTTCTTCAGATCAGAACAACTTCATTACGGTCTACTTAGATATGGATAAAAACATAATCTGTCAGCGCCAGTCACTTTTAAAATTGGTCTATATTGGTATGGAGTAATATCTAATACCAAGTAAAGGGTACATTTGTATTGAGATCAAAACAAAGTTTGCAATATCTATTCGCATTTTCTCTGGAATGCGTAGAAGTATCAAGCTGAAATCAATTGATCGTTCGTGTTACCCTAAAATTATGAGAGTCGGCAAAAAGCAAGTAATGTTTTAGAACAAAACTCAATGTCAAAATCCAAAAATTGTAAGCTTTTAGTTACATTAAAAAAAATTATTTATTTGTGATCAAAAACTCATTATGACGCGATTAAAGGAATGCAAGTATTGTATTGATAAGTGAAAATTAGTATGAGCTGTAAACGATAATAATTAAACAATCAAACAAGTACGGTTTCAACAGCGTCCATGTTTGAACACAGAGATGATTTAGAATGATATGGAACTAGGCAGTATCATTTCATTTCAAATTGCACGTATTTGACACAATTTATATGCTATATCCGTATTTACTTGCTGCCTATTAAAATTAAGAACTAAGAAAGTAAATACGAGTACTTATATCTCGCGACAAACTTTTATATTATAACATATGAATTGTGTCAAATGTGTTCAATTTGAAATGGAATGATACAGCCTAGTTCCATATCATTCTAAATCATTTCAATGTTCAAACATGGACGCTGTTAAAATCGTACTTGTACATTGTGCCAAATGTGTTGAACTTGAAATGACGTTATAAGTTAATAGTTTTGGTGTGAGAGTTTCTTTTTAGCGCATTTAAATAAAGTCTTATTTTTAAAATATTTTTTCACCTTAATTATATTTTCTAGTTATTCTTCGCAAGCCCTTTCATTTGATACCAAAATTGTGAGAACGAATAAAAGAATATTATTCGCCATTTTGGGTGTTCCGCCATAGTGGATTGAGAGTGACGTCACATTATTTTTCTAGTTATTCTTGGAAATCCCTTTAATTTGATACCCATATTGTAGGAGTGCATTTATAAAATAATTGGTCCGCCATCTTGGGTAAACCGCCATGTTGGATTTAGAATGACGTGACACAGTTAACCATACATTGTCATCCGAACTAAACGTCTATACAACATTGCAAGTTAAATAAAAAAAGTAGAAAAAGTTTGTAGAAATCAACCACGACTTTGCTCAGAAATCATGAGGCTGTTGTCAGTCTTATGATTTCCCAGGAAATTTTGTTCAACTGCTACAAAAGATGTAGAATCAGCAGAGGAAATGTTGGTTCGTTTAAACGATTTAGGGTGCAATATGAGTAATACCTTACAGTTTCTCAATAATTTAAAGCAAGGAGAACTTTTTCACCAAGACATGTAAGCGATGGTGAATAGATATTAAGGCAGGTGAGGCACTTACTGGTGGCCGACTATTGCTGGGATATCATACGAGATCGCCCAAGTCAGTTTCATTGTACAAAATCACTCAAAAATCAATTTCTTCATGTTTACAGCCAATTAAAGATTATACACACAACCAAATTTATATGGAATCACCCGATTTTTTGAATATTACCTCAGGAATTTTGGAAATTTTGAAGAGCTGTTAAAATTGATCTTTTTTAAGATATTTTATTTGAAGGAAGAAATAAATTAAGGTTTATTTTAAGATAGAAATAAATAAAAGAATATAAGAGACTCCTTCCGCAAGTAGTAATAAAATTTAAAACAATTTTCTCACGGAGTAGGTGTTTGTTTTTCGACCTCAGTACCTTGTATTACCTCCTCTTGCTCTAATACAAGCCTGAATCCTTCTTGGTGGTGTTCTTAGATTATCCTGACGCGATCTAATTTTCCTTTTGGGATAATCCCATAAATGTTCTATAGGATTTAGCTCTGCAGAGCAAGCTGGCCAGTCCAAAATAACGATCCCCTCTGTTTCAAGATACTGTCGCGCGAGGGTACTGGTATGCGGAGAAGCAATATCTTGCATGAAAGTGAAATTCTCACCATAGGCACCTCGCCAGAGTCCCACTATGGGCTCAAGGACTAGGTACACGTAATTTCTAGCCGTTACACTTGCCGGAAATGAAATCAAATGTGTTTTGCCTCCCAGCATAAGCCACCTTGGTATTTCGGAATTTGTCTTGCTGCACATAGTCTAGCTTGTCTTCCACATCCCCTTAAAACCCGAATCCGGCGGTCATTTGATAGAACACCTGTTCTGGTGTCATCCGAAAAAAGTTTCTGCTGCTTGATGCACCAATTACGTCTGTTAATTTTTTGTTGTCTGGAACCCTTAAGGGCCTTCTGGTTGCATAAACACCTTGAACCGAAATCTTTGACATATCGTTTCGTCTGATACACTGAAGCCTGTTGCTTCCAGAAATTGCCTTTGGAGTATGGGGTGCGACGTAGTAGTGTCTCTTCTTGCAATTTAGCACAAAAAGCGGTCTTGTTCTTCAGAACTGATCTTTCTACGACTTCTACGACTATTTTGCAGAGATTGTAGCTCCACGTATCGGGCGTAGGTTTTTGAAATGACCCCCATTGTGGTCGCTTTATCCTTCTATATCACCACTTCTTCAACGAGAGCACTTATTCGACCCTTTGCATGTCGGACAATCCAACGTAGGGCATTTTCAAATATGATGATAGGATTTTTAAATTTTGAAATTTATACTTTCAAATCTCAGTGACGACTGAGTACAATATCTCGAACATGTGGTGATAATTCAACATTTTCCATCATACTATCCAGTTTTTTTACAACAAAAAACTTCATTCTTCACAAGTAGTCAAATAGCCATGGTTAAAAACAGTCGATAATGTGAAATAAAGAGTGATTCCATATATATTTGGTTGTGTGTATTCTTGGGAAGTGCATTATCAAAGCTACGCCGTTTCCTTTTCCTCATTTCGTATGGATGTTTGGACATGCCGACTTTTCTTATTCTGTACAGAGATCCTTCCTCTAAATTTTTCCACCAACTCCAAAATGTACATGGTACTTACATGTTTGACGTAATGGCGTTCATTGAAAAAAGCAGCTGCCCTATTTGCACAAGTATTATTGCTGAAAAAAAATTCATTATTTTCAACTCTTTCAGCTATTGAATAAACCATTATACTGGTACGGGTATAACCCGTAAATGTGAAAAGCAGCTAGATAAACAAACAAACTAATTCGAATTTCATTCATCAGATACAAGCAATCTAGAAAAAAACACAAACTGCCGCATTTGTTGTTGAGAAGTCTGCATTATTCCTGTGTGATTTCGGATGAATATTTTTCTGTAACGAGAACTTTACTTGAGTTCGATTCATTTCAACCGTGGATACCATATTGTTAGAGGCTTTTCACATACGACAATCGGTTGCGTATGCGGTCAGGATGCGTGCGGGCATTACCCTAGTGGTTGTCTTCACATGACTAACTGATCAATTCGAAGATTTGAGGGGTTGACACTCTCATCTGAGGGGATGTAGTGGAAGCATCACTCAGAGATATTTTTCCTCAAAATACAATAGTATTTCGGTGAAAGTTTATTCGAACTCGACAGATTTTGCAATCACTGAAAAAAAACTCATATTTTGATGAACCTGCCTGTATCTTCTTCCGAATATGTCAAAACTCAAAAATTATTACACATTTTTGTTGATAATCAAAAGAGCTTTTCAATGAGGTGTCACTCGACCTATCTTCCCTATTCAAAAAATTGAGTTTTAAGCACCCCTGCTTTGGGGTTGTTGTGAAAAAAATCACCGTATGTTAAAAGGTGTCCCCATTCAAACAAAAATTGACCCATTTCTGCTTTTCGTCCAGAAACGAATTGTTTCTGAGTCTTTTAGTTTTAGTTGCCCACTAGGCATACTGCCAGTTTCTTTCTCTGTGATGAAGTTCTCTGAAGCTAATTTCAAGATTAAAGTCAAAATTTTTCTCAAGTAATAATGGGTGTGCCATGTTAACGACTGTTTGAGCTTGAATTGTCAATATTATGAAATATTATGTTTCATCATATTTTGTTCTGTTCTATTAAAATAGGACAATCCTAAGAGTTTGGTCTATAAATATATTATTATTCATTGTACAACGCATTTATGAAGTGTCTATCTATCTTAGATGTCGAAAACATGTCTTAATTATTATTTACACTTTTATAAATAAATCAATTTTTGTTATTTTCGAAAAACTACCTTCGAAATGTTAGTAATAAAAGAGGGGGTCACGAAACCAGTGGGCCAAAGGTCATTGTCCTATGATGACGCATCTTTATTTAATGAACGCAATTTACCTCATGCGGTTAGTCTAGACTCCCTTCAACTTCACAAAAGATTTCATCGAAAATTGGCATCGAAAATGTAGAAGCATCATATCTGTGAAATATTGCAGCCTCAACAATACTTACAGACGTGGACTAAAGTCAACTATTCGCAGAAGTCAACAGACCAAGTCAAAGGGTAGAGAGAAATCAGCAGGTCGTTAATGACATCCGGTTCCTTAAGCTTCTTGCCTTCAACTTTCCATTATAGTAATTTTGAACTAACGTATCGTATTTTATTTCAAAATCAATCACATCTATCATTCAAGGTTACCAAAATTTATATAGAGAATACTGACTTTAGATGTGAATTTAAAAATTTTTTTATTTAGCGAGTAACATACAATTCAAATAATTTAAATTCAATAATTTTTCACACGAAAACGGTTGGAGATACGAAAAAATTACAAATGTCAAAAGAGTTTCTAAATTGAACGAAGATGACAAAAATTGATTGTACGCTGATCAGTAGCGTACTGCAAAAAAAGTTTGAAAGGGCAAAAGAGACATGGCCTCGGAAAAGAAAACATGTTGTGAATTTCAGTTGAAATCTAGGAAGTCTAATGATGGAGGCTGTAAAAAATAGCTTGCATTCCAAATTTGGGTTGAATTTCTCAAAAACTGCAGGAGTTTTGAAGAAAAAACTAATTTTTCCGGAAATTTCAACACCCTGTAGCTCCTTATCGAAGCTTTTGAGGACCTATGGTCATATAAATTTTTTTCTTGAAATTGCACCTAGATTTACCCCCTCAAGTTGTGACATACTATTATGTAACACCCTGTATTGTTTGCATATTTTTTTATTCTTATATGACTTAAAATTGATATTCTTTTGAATTAACTCAAATAAACGTAAGTAAACCATTTTTTATATTGATAAATGTTCGTTAAAATGTACCTTCATTAGACATATTTACGAAAATATTTGAGAATTTTGTTTTTATTGATTGGTTGATTCGACGATTATCATTTTCTGCTTCAGGAGGTCTTTTCACCCCAAGAAAACTTAAAAAATTCAAATAAGTGTTCGCCGTATACGGAACCGCTTACTTTTTCTGTTCTATTAAAATAAAAATAAATTTTTACTGTTCTTATTAAAACATGTTTGGATAATCAGTTACAGTCTTATGAATAGATCAATTGTATTGAAATTTCGAAAAACTACGTTCGAAATATTAGTTATACATTCAAATGTTGTCACGAAACCTTAGTGGGCCAAAGGTTATTGTTCGATGAGCATGACACATATTCCTCTACGCAATCTTATTTCAAGGAACGAAATTTACCTCATGCAATTGGTATAGACGCCCTTCATCAGTACAAAAGATTTTATCAAAAGTTGGCATCGCAAACGTAGTAGCATCACGACTGTGAAATCTTGCTACCGCAACAGTCCTTACTGCGATTGGCTTAGGTCGACTATTTGCTGAAGTCAAAAGGTCGAGGGAAATCAGCAGGTCGTTAATGGGGTCTGACTCCTTAAGCTTCTGGTCTTCAACTTTCCATTAATGGCTTTTTGAGCTAAAGCATCCTTTTCTATCTCAAATTCGGCCATATATAATAATCATGGTTTTCGAAATTGAACTTTGATCTTGTTAATGTATTTGTTATAAATGTTATGGCAAAAAATTGCATTATCTTTCATGACTTTTACTGATTCTGGTATATTTTTTGTAAAAATTGAATATTTTAAAAGCGTAGTATTGTTGATTTTAATTAGTAAATTCTTAATTGACTTCGTTTACTCTTTATTATGAGTTATTTGCAAATAATGAATCGAACCGAAGAGTATACAATTGAAATTTAGGTAAAATTTGGTTTAAACGGGAGAATTTAAGTTAGGGCATGTGAGGCAGAGTATACTTTGACGAAGAAAATTAATTTTTATAAATTTATAAATTTTCTGCTTTCTGATTATATTAATTTAGTTCTTCCTGATACTCACCTTCAACGTTATATTCATCAACATTTTTCCAAAGGAAAATTTACAATGATGTCACGTTTTACATCACAGGACTTTTCTTATTTTATGCACTTTGCTTCTAGATCCTCGTATGATTTCCTCATGCTGCTTCAGAATGATCATCGTTGCATTTAAAAATACGAGTGGAAATCTAACCGAAAGTATAGAATATTTTTTCATTCTATCACTAACATAATGTATTTTCTACATGACCGAAAAGTATAAATCAAAAACAAATAAATTAAATCCGAAAAACAACAAGTTATATATTGAGACATTTGTTATTACATTTCATTAATATTGATATTTATAGTATTTGTATAATTATTGAATTTGAAAATAGGTGTACTGGACACAGTTTCAGTTATAATTTTCTAAACAGACAGATTATTTCAGCAAGATTGTATAATCGTGTAATATGAAGAAATGGAACTTGAAGGGACGATTTCTTACTAATAATAATCTTTAATAATCTTTATTTGTATATTGGCCACAGTAAGATATACTCGGCATTAAGAATCTTAAAATTAAAACTTAATTTAATACCTAATCACTAACTATAATAAAAAACAAGTACTGTGTTTTAAGGAATTTTACTTAATACTTAAAACACAGTACTTTTTTTTATTATTGATAATGGAATTTTACCAAGTAAAAGCCTCCCAAATTCAAATAATCACTAACTAACTAACAAACACAATGTATAAAATGGAATTATAGGAAAAGTTCGGTTCTTACATTTTTCTAAGTGTGAAGAAGAAACTCGTTCAGAGAATAGCAGTCTTTACTAATCAACAGTTGCCTCACCGCAGACTTGAACTGTTCAGGTTTTAGGTCCCTAATTCACGAGGGAAGCTTATTGAAGACTTTCTTTCCGACATAGTTTGGAGCTTTTCAAATCTGCTCAGTGAATGCTTATCAGTAACAAACGAATCTAGCATTCGATATGTATAACTACAAGGGAAGGTTAGCAGTCGATGTTTGATAAAAGATGGTTTGCAACTTTCCCTGCTATACTGTAAATACCAATCTTATGGCTCCTTTTTGTAAGATGAAAATTCTGTTACTCTGTGAGCTGTCACCCCAAATAAGAACGTTATAGTTAAGTAGACCGTATATAAGAGCGAAGTATGCGTCTATGAGTCCTCGTTGATCCACTGTTTGTTTGAGTTGGGTTAAGGCAGAGCTGATATACTCAATATGATTATTCCAATTTAGGAATTCATCAACCCCTAAACCTAAGAATCTGCCTCCATCCATTAAATTCAACGGGTCCAAGTCCAGCTATTTTCTAGAGCCCCCATCATTACACGTCCTATTTTGAACTAGAATCTTCAAGATGTTTTTTTTTTCGGAGCCATGTCTTCTTTTGCCCATTCAAACTTTTTTGCATTACGCCACCGATCAGCGTACAATCAATTTTCGTCATCTTCGTTCAATTTAGAAACCTTTTTGACACTCGTAATTGTTTCGTATCTCCAACCGTTTTCGAGTGAAAAGTTATAGAATTTGAATTATTTGAATTGTATATTATTCGCAAATTTAGAAAAAAATAATGAAATTACTCGATAGGTATGCTCAAAATTTGCTTTTATTTTGATAGCTCGTCTTCTGAGACTCAACTTATAGGTATTCAATATAAAACTAAAAATATAGAACAATTTAAAACTAAATATATTACTGGAAGTGTCCTCCACCTGCAAGAATACAGGCCTCAGTCCTTCTTCGCATAATATCACGCACTCTTTGAAATATTCCTGGGGTGTTTCTTATCGTGCCACAAGAGGTTATTATTCGATTTCTCGATTATTCAACACTGTTCACTCGAGTGGTATAAAGTAATCTTTTGAAATATCCCCATAAGAAAAAGTCTGGGGACCTAGGAGGCCATAGTTCTGGCCCACCCCAACCTATCCATCGGTTGTTCAATGTATTATTCATTTAGTGAGGGTTGTTCATGATGATGAGATTCTTCGATCAAATGGGGGTTTTCCCTAGCCCAATAATGATTATTGTGAAAATTTATGATAGCAGTTCTCAAAAAGTTATCTTCGTCTGTGAACTTTATTTCACTATAGAAATGAACATTTTCTCAAATTTTATCTAAGAACCATCGGCAGAAATTCAGTCTTGAAAAAAAATCAGGAGGTAGTAGAGTTTGGACGCTTTGAATATGAAACGGGTACAATGAAAAGTCATGGAGAATCTCCCTACTAGAACATGTGAAATATTCAACTGATTTCCAATTCACCTTGTACTCACATGAGGATTCAAATCAATAAAATTCAAAACTGCTAGCCCAAATCTGGAGCTTTCATAGTTTGAGTTGCACCTTTTGAATGATTATTTGCAGTAAAAGTATCAGTTTGCCTAAACCTTCTGTGAATATGTGAAAATGTTCACCTGTCTCGTGTTACTCGATTTGGAAAGCGCACCTGATATAATCGCCTAGCTTCTGTTGTGTTTTGGTCAGCCAGACAATTAATGTAATGGATATCAGCCAATTTGGCGTTAGTAAAATTAGCCATTCTTTCTTACAGCAATTACTTCAAAAGTCTTAAAACTAATCGTTAATTTAATAAACAATTTGAGCAGATACTGATTCAACTCTAGCAACTGTCAAAATAAATAAATA
The DNA here is from genome assembly GCA_013387265.2 of Cryptolaemus montrouzieri. Lineage (NCBI taxonomy): Eukaryota > Metazoa > Arthropoda > Insecta > Coleoptera > Coccinellidae > Cryptolaemus > Cryptolaemus montrouzieri. The sequence goes on from JABFTP020000147.1 coordinate 15,350, forward strand.
AATGAAAAAAATCAAAGCCTACTAGTCATTTTTTCTATTAGATGTGCTTTCAATTCAGCGAATGCATACAATCGTTTAATAATTTTTTGCTCGAGAATAGTCGGAGATACAAAAAAATCACAGATGTCGAAAAAGTCTAAATTGAACGAAGATGACCTGAATTGATTGTATGCTGATCAGTGGCGTAATGCGAAAATGTTTAAAAGGAAAAAAGCCGACGTGGCTCCGGAAAAAAGATACCTTGTAGATTCTAGGTAAAATTCAGGACGTGTAATGATGGAGGCTATAGAAAATAGGTTGCATTCCAAATTTGGGCTGAATATCTCAAAAACTGCAGGAGTTCTGCAGAAAAAACCAATAATTTTCAGGAAATTTCAACACCCTGTAGCTCCGTAACAAAGCTTTTGCGTTCCTATGTTTATATGAACTTAAAATTGCACGTAGATTTACTCCCTCAAGTTGTGACATACTATTATGTAACACCCTGTATAATCGGTTGTCTTACCAATCCCAATCATTGGTTTGTATATGAGCAAAGAAATCGAAGAGATATTTCATTCATTGAAATAATCGACCTTTCTCTCTGAATTTTTTATTTTTCTCGGCAACCAATGTTAAATTTTCAATAATTCCCATTAGGAAAACAATAGTTTGATGACGTTGAAATAAAATATAACAAATAGCATATTTCCAAGTATTTTTAGCCATCATTAAATGAAGAATTTTCAGAATAGGACAGACTAGTTGTCGATAATGAAGGAAAATCCTCGAATTAAAATTGGATGATCAAAAGTTCAAGAAATATAAAAATTTGATTGACGTAGATTGGGTGGATTCTTTAATGCATTAACCTTAGAAAAGAATTTCAAACGTTCAGAAAACATTTATTTTGATTTGCTTATAATTCTTTTTATCTATTAATTAATATTCATTAATTGGTTGCAACTCGTTGTTATTTTGGAAACCATTATTCGTAACAGTCCGAATTATGAATTTTGGAAATGAAATTTAGGATTGATTGGCAAATTGGAAAATTCGAAAATGGAGTTCCCTCAAAAATCATGAGCATAATTGATGATTTGAATATGAAAATGTTTTTCTTAGGAAAAAGATCGATATTAACAAATTATTTCAGCAAAATCCTCAAAAGTTTTTGGTTCATTCTTTTTTTTTCGTTTTTTCTAATCTCTTGAATGTTTTTTGGACGAAACAATAAGGGACATATCTCTATCATTTTTTAATTTCGCAAGGAACGACATAGTATACTGTTTCCTTCTCACGTTCGTTTGCTGAGGGTCTGGAAGAGTATCTTATTAGAAGAAAGTCTGGACAATTCTAGAGACAAGTGTCGAAAAATTCGGACGACCTGCAAAAACTATAATTTTTGCATATATTTTCGAACACAACTGATGGTAAGACTGTATATTTTTCTGATTTCTTCGTTGAATTTTCGGAATGAAAATATGCAAATGGAAAACCAGAAAGGATCAACCTAATAAGAAAATTTAATGAAATTTTAGCAAACTTGCACTAACAGTAAGGACAACTAGAAGATTAACGTTCAACAAAACTAACATTGTTGTTCGATTAAATAATAGCTCATATAAGAATAGTCGTCAAACCTGTAAATTTTACTGCATGTAGTGTTCTTGGATGAAAGTGATTGATTCAAATAACTTTCATTATTTTGTATCTACGTTTGACCAGATTCAACCGTGAACCTCGATATAAGCGAGTTTCACATATTGCGGGTTTTAGCGAAACGTATTCCCCATCAAGCTAGGTGGTATGTATTTGAATATAACTTTACGACTTGCAAAAGTTGAGCATCTTAGTTTTTCTTCATATTTACTTCTTCAATATTTTCAACAGGAACAAAGTTATGGTCCAATTTAGCATAAAATGGACACCCGGTATACAGGCTCATCCTGTAGGTAGTTCCATGAAAATCACGAATAAATTTCATTTTTACTGTAAATTAGTTTCGAAATTTCTCAACGAACATGGTGTAACAAGGTACAATGTTCAAGAACGCTATGAAGAAAATGGAATGAATATTTCAGAAGGACGTACAAAATTTTTCGTGAAGGTGTACGGCGTAATATTATGGAATGCATCTCTAATTGCTATTTTCTACGGTGTTTCTATGTAATAGGTTATTCAACAGATCCCAATTATTTTAGTGTATATGAGCAAAAAAATCGAAGAGATTTTTCAATCATTAGAAATATATATCCTACTTTTCTCTCTAGAATTCTTATTTACTTGTCGACAACCAATGTTAATTTTTCAATCATTCCCATCAAGAAAACAATACTTTAATGACGTTGAAATAAAATGTAACCCATAGCATTTGTCCAAGCATTATTAGCCATCATTAAATGAAGAATTTTCAGAATAGGGCAAACTGGTTGTTGATAATGGAGGAAAATTTTGGAATTAAAATTGGATGATCAAAAAGTTCAAGAAGTATAAAAAATAAATAAATACGTTCACTTCCGATTTCCTCATAACTCTTTTTATCTATAAGGATAAAACCACAGGTTCATGAATTACACACACCACAAAAATGTCAACATATGTTTTTGGACATATGAGGGGAAAACGGTAACACCCATGTGTCAAAATGCACGTTTAAGAACACAGAAATTCGAGTTTTATATCGGATAAATTGCATAGAAATAGGAAGGAAGGTAGGATATTAGTGGATAAATTTGCGCATAGAGAATCCTTGCGTTTCTATAGCAACGCAACATTCACAACAAATAGCACGGTTTTAAAACTGTCACGAACAGCCATTTTAGTACCTGTTGTAAAGTTGCTGCTGATATAAATTAAAATATCTCGTTTTGGAAGCACCAGTGAAGCAGAAATAAATAATTCCATACAGAATTCTATCCCCAAAAATACAAGAAAAACGCACAGCTCGATTTGGAATCAACTTAGTATATTCTGCTAGGAACGAACGTTCGATTTGGATATACAGCATTCTATTGAAGATATTGCAGAAATTCTTATGGATTCGGGTTTCAATATGAAACAAATGAATGGACAAGATTACAAAGAATACGTTGTCAAAACAATGTGGAATACAACTGCGAAAATGATGCAGAATATGAATTTCGAAAAATTTAACATGAGTTGCAACCTCGCTACCGATTCAGCATTTAGAAAGGCTCGTGAAGCTCGCAATTCTAAAAGGCATTAACAAGAACTGAAATTGATAGAATGGCTCTTGTACTGGACGCAAATGCCCCGATAGGTTTGTTGAAAAAATTTTTCCATATTGTTAAAATGCGGTGATAGTAAATGGCTAGTAAAAAATAAGGAAAACCCAGATTTATGTCCTGTGAGGTTGTTTCATAAGATATTGCCGGAAAACCCGATCATATTACAAATGATAGATTATTTATGGCTCCCAATCAATTTTGGAAAAACAGTACTTGTAAGGGTTGGTACAAAAATATGCCTTTGGGAATAAATGAAATATCCAAATGGACAAAAATTTTAGCAGAGAAAGTTGGACTGGATACGAAAAATAAAAAATCACGATTCATTCTCATAGATCTAGTGCTGTTTCGAACCTATCTGAGGCAGGTGTCAGTGAACAAGAACTGATCAAACTAACCGGACACTCTACGGCAAGCTCTATTAAGCCCTACCTACAACTGAACAATGAGCATCATTTGAATCTTGTTTCAAATCTTCGAAAAACTTCTGCGAATGCTGAATCTTCCATAATTCCTCAGGCATCGTACCATATAGAATCGACCCGAAGTGAAAAAATTGTATATAGTAATTGCATTTTCAATAACTGCTCATTCCAACAATAACTAAACATGTATGTAATGAATGCTTTATGATTTTCTCGTTTAGTTTGTGTGCATTTCTCAATAAAGTTCATTTTGTACGTTTTGTCATTTGCGGAATTTTCTCAGCAAATATCACTCGAGCTCAGATTTGGCAGGATATTTTTCTAAGCTCGTTTTCCCATACTTTCTTTGCGGTAATTCAACTCGACCTGCTCGAGCATAGAAAAATATCCGGCCAAATCTGAGCTCTTGTGGTATTACTTACGAATATTCACCGTTACTAAAGTGAACACAGTTAACTCGATCGATTTCACCAACAGAAACGTATTTTGTAATTGGCTCAATGATGAACTGAAAATGTCTCATATAGGAGAGAAACTTTTCTTGGATGAAGCGACAATTTTCATGCAGGGTAGTATTTTTCAAACACCATATCATGCTTTTATGGGCAAGAAAACCCATATGCTGAAAATGTCACTTGCTGTGAGAGATAATTTGAAATATTTTATTACTATATGGTCAGAGTTTATTCGTTCTTTTAATTGGATAAAAATATTTCGATTTTTTAATGATTTCATTGATCGAATCACTAGATGATATGCCTCTTGAAAAGAGAAAAAATATCTGGTATATACATTATGCGTGCACAATTATGGTCATGGTGACTGAAACTACCCTAGAGAAAATTGGTAGAATATAAGTTGCACTAGTAAATTGACAACCATGATCTCCGACTTATTATTGACAATGCATACTGAAATTTTAATTCTTGAATTTTTTCATGAAGAAAAGAATAAGAAATACTTTTTGAACAATATTATTTTTATCATCAGCTAGATAGGTAGAGCATGTTCATCAAAACTTTTTACCATTTCGACGAATTTCTTTAGCAATTCTAAAATTTTTTCTACATGAAAACTTCTGATATAACGAATATACAAAGTCTTTCCTTTCATAAGAATCATCTCAAATTTTAAGTTACACTTCCCAATACATTTATATTTATTCATAAAGATGGCGTGGAAGAATAGTTATCATAGTAATCTCGAAAGGTACGTCTTTTACTTTTCGACTTATTATTCACAAATGCCGTGTAGGTGCTGGAGAGAGTATAAAAAGTTTATGGAATTTGTTGTCAAATGTAGAGAAAAATATTTTTTCAGACGTCATACTCCATTTTACTCTACAAAAATTTTATGCAGTATGGGACTGACTGCTTTCATTGAAACGAAATCATGTTTTATTTCGGTTAGAAGGTTTGAAGCTTTGTATTTCGTAGAATTTATCAAGAACGTCTACTAATATAATAGAAATATCATATTCCATAAATATTTCTCCGTATTACATATAAACGTTAATTAACCAAAATTACCATGTAGAAAATTTATAAATTTAATCGAAAACTTGATATTTTATCAAAATTTTATACACAGAAAAAATATCACCAATAGATTCTTACAATGAAGAAACATCAAATCTTTAAGGCGCTTGAGAAAAACGACGTTTCAATCTTCAGTCATATGTTAAAGTAGATAAAAATCGAAAACGAATCATCTTTGGACTTTGCTATAAAGATTATATATTCAAAATGAAAATTTATATATAATTGTTATTTCAAGAAAATAATATTTCTTATGATATCCACGAAAAATATCCTCCATACATATAGAATGAAAAAATCATAACTATTTATAGAAACATAGTAACAACAACTCGTAAGTGAAAGATGCAACGAAAATATCAAACTTTGTATTCAATTCCATTCGAACATTATGTACTTCGATGACAGAAAAACTACCTGCAATAAACCTACATAAATTCAAAGCGGACCCTTCTAATGTTTGCATCCCACGCAAGTTTCATTAAAAGCTCAAGCAATCAGTTATTCTCTTTGACATTTAACCTACCTGATGACCTTCTGTACACCTTCTTGGAAATGCTTTGACATTACTATTGAAAGATCATAAATGATTTTGCAGCTTATCTAGAAGTCAATTCATAGTAACTTTCGGTGGTCTCAGACATTCTAAAATGAAAGGACTTATTGGCGCCAGTACTATGATAATTTTTCGCTACCTCTGATTTACGAAAATTAAATTCTGAAGTTTCAATTCTAAGATACAGAAGAGAGTTTCTTCAGAAATTATCAAAACATGCACCTCTATCTGGAGGTTTCTTCCCTCGCTAGAAAATACGTAATGTTTATTAACGTAACTAAGACCATTGGTCGCCATAGGTATCTCAAACACGCACTCTGTGCTAACTTTGCTATACGTTTCGAAGATCTTCCTATATTATTATAGTAACAGTGAATTTAGACAAATAAAAGTATTGAAATAAAACTTCGCCAAATTCGATAAGTTGAAACGTTATGAAAATAATATTTTTGTGTCCTATATTACGCCGAATCAATAAAATTATCTAGTCACGAATTAGGTAAAATACACACACTACAAAAATTGTAGCATCACCTGGTATTCTGAATTCCACAATCGATTAAGCAGCTTGATCGCAGTTTCTTTGTCAACATATGTTTTTGGACATATGAAAGGAAAAAACTCTTATCTATATAGTAACATTTGTTTCCATATGATCTCAAACACGTCTGAAACAAGAATGAGTCTATTTGACTATCAGTATTCTCTCAATTTCTCTTCAGTTTTCACGCTTAATTAAAGCAAGTTTCTTGTTGATTTTCGAATCGTTGAATTTATTGTAATGGCTGGTGAACGTCTTGGACGCTATTTGAGTGATCATGAAATGGTAAGTTTTGTAACACTTCTAGAGGAGGGGCGAAGCCAACGTTACGTGGCTAACTTGTTGAATGTTAACCAAAGCACTATTTCAAGAGTAATTAATCGGTACCACGAAACAGGGCAATATGGAAGATGGGCCGGACAGGAATTAAATCGGATAACATCACCAGTTGATGATCGTTGGCTTCGTTTAACCTCACTAAGAGTTCGGCACTGTACGGCCAGAATGCTACAAAATGAACTTGCACTTTCCAGAAATGTGCATATTTCATTGCAAACTGTTAGGAACTGGCTCAGAGAAGACGATATCAGACCAAGGGTGGCTTCTACCGGCCCGCGTCTCACCAGGGAGCATCGAGTTGGAAGACTTCAGTTTGCGAGAGAACATGCATATTGGGGTAGGTTCTGTCTAGTATCAAATGATAGACGCATGCCTGTATACAGACGAACTGGGGAACGGTATCAGCAATGCAATATCCGGCAAACCGAAAACTTCGGAGGGGGCTCTGTAATGGTGCGGGGAGCCATTTCTTTCTATGGTCGAACTGAGTTGGTCCTAGTGAATAATGGAAGAATGAAAGCGGCCAGATACATCGCAGATATCCTTGAACACCATGTTGTACCCTTTGGCCCGTTGACAGGCGAGAACTTCATTTATATGCATGACAATGCTTGGCCTCATGCAGCTAGAGTAGTTACAGAATCTTTGCAAAATATCGAAATTGATATTTTAAGATGGCCAGCCCGTAGTCCCGACTTGAATCCCATAGAACATGTTTGGGACAACATGGGGTGGCAAATTCAGCAACGTAGGAAGCCTTGTAGAACACTCCAGCAACTAGAAAATCTGCTTCCTGAAATTTGGAACTCAGTGACTCAAGATTACATCCAAAATTTGTTTGAGGGGCTTCCGAGACGTATACTGGCAGTAATTAGGGCACGGGGAGGAAACACTCGATTTAGAAAAAGATTAGTGCCCATTCGATGTTAGTTGATTGGTCTCTTCGCGAATGTTTGACGATGGTCGAATTTTTTAATTTTTCATACTCTAAAATTGTTGATATTTTTTTATCATAAACTCATCTCTTTTGAATGATATCTTCTTAGTTTACACTTCTGAAAGTTACCAAGCGACTCTTGAATGACCAACCTAAAAATTCATATAGTATTGTCGTAAAAGTAGGGTGATGCGACAATTTTTGAGGGGAGTGTATTATGCAATATGGTATCCCATACAAACCCAGCATTTTATACACTATATTTCTATACCTATTTGTACATTGAAACATATATTTTAATAGTTCAATAGAATAAAAATGGAATTGATTAGGTTACGTTAGATTCATAATTTACATTCTATCGAAAAAGTATCAGAAATTGAACATTTAAAAAATTTGCTATAAATGATTGTCAACATTTTTGTTGCTGCTAAGTCAGCACAACTATTTTCTATACTGACGCGTTCAAGAGTGATTTGTCACATAGTTTGTTCAAAGAACTTGCTTTGTCAGTTCTCACAAGTGCGTTTTGCGATTTTTACAATGGACTAAAATATCGAACAAAGGAATTTCGTGTGCCAAATTGCTGAAAATATTACAGAAGGCTTACGGTGGATCGCTTTTTATCAAAAACATGTGCATATAAGTATTACAGTGCATTCAATAGCGATCGAGATGAGGAGAAAGATTTGCATCACTTTGGTCGGGCATCAACATCTTCAACTGAAAATAACATCGATAAAGTGTCCGAAGAATCAATTGATACCATTTCAAATGATTGATTGGGCAGGAAACGAGTTACCGCTCGACTAGTACCAAATTAACTGTAATTTCTTTAAAAATTGAGTAGCGTTAAGGTCTTTGAAAACAAGCTCGAACGAATCATTCTCTCACTCCACATTCATGAAACGCATTGTAACTAGTGATAAGTCATGGGTTTATGAGTTTGACATGCAAACCAGTCATCAAACTTCGGAATGGCTGTTTCCTTTGATTATCGCGAAGTTGTGCTCTCGGTGTTCTTGTCAGAAGTTCAAACAGTAAATAATAATATTTCCTGAGCGTTATGTGGCGTTTGAGAAAGCAAATTTATCGACAAATACCATATTTGTGGAAAGGAGACTCGATTATCATTCTGAATCTCTTGTCCCAAATCCGTTCCAGAAGCCAAATTGTTCGCTAGAGATGTGTTCATCACATTGACTGCGTATTCTCTTAAGTATAATCTTGAGAAACACTTTCAGGACGTGAATGATGAGACTAATAGTGCGGTGGTCTTCACATTTTCTGGTATTTGGTTTCGTCGGCAGAGTTATGAAATGCGATTTCAACCAATCCACTGGCAGTTTTCCTTCTCTGTACACTTTGTTGAACAATCTGGAGAGATATTTAACTGCTCCATCATCAAGCAGCTTCAGGTCCTCTCCATGTACATCGTCTGGGCCAGTGGCCTTTCCATTGTTGAGTTGTTTAATCACATATCGAACTTCATCTTCCAGGATGTTTGGTCCCGTACTCTCTTCTTGCAAGCCCTGTGATTCTTCTCTCATATCAAGGAAGATGTGCTGAACGTATTCCTCCCATATTCACTTTTTGTTCTTGATCTTGTTGACAGTGTTGCCAAGTTTTTCTTGAAGAACACTCATTTCTTTCCTCGTGTTTTTTTAGCAACTACCGAATCTTTTTGTGGAGATTAAACGAATCATGTCGTTCTTGCAGATATTCTAATTCTCGACATTTTTCCTCTTCTATACGTTGCTTAGCTTCTCTGACTTTTCTTTGAATACATTTGTGCGCATCTCGGTATTTCGTTCGGTCAACTTTCAGTCATTTTTTTTCCTCCATAAGTGTTAAAATTCCGTTTGTCATCCACTCTTTGTGCGGTCTTCTTACTGGTTTCGAGTGTTGTTTACTAAACGTTTCACTTTCATCCACATCTAATTCACATCGACATCTTCAGAATTTCTTAGTACATTATTGAAACTGCAGGCAATTTCTTCTGCAAGTCTGTTTTATGTATCTTCCTCGCACACTCGCCGTATGTCAATGGCAGCCTTCCTCGTGCCCTTTTTTATTGCTTTCAGCCTCACACAAACATTTGTAATAACAATGCTGTGGTCGGTTCAAATATCTGCACCAGTCTAAGCCTTTGACGATATCACAGCATTCCTAAACCTTTTGTTGATCGCAATAATGTCAATTTGATTTCGAACAATATGCACTGGTTGATCTCTGAGTGATGTGTCTTCTAACAGGTTAATGAAAAACGGTGTCGGTTAGAAGCATCTCTCCTTCTTAATAAAATTCAATCAGTTTTTCGCCTTTTAATTTACGCTTTCCAAGTCCAACCTTCCCTGTTACTGCTGGGGCTTCCTCGGTACCAACTTTGGCGTTGAAGTCGCCCATTACAATATTGACTTGTTCCTTCTTTGTTATTCGTATCAGGCTTTTCAGTTCTTCATAGAAACGTTCTATTTCTTCATCATCGCTGTCCGCTGTGGGTGCATACTTTTGTATAAGATTCACTTTGACTGTACCATTCAGTTGAATTATACACACTCTGTCCAAGAGAGGTATAAAGTTCGAAACAGTCGCGTTGACAGTCTTTGTGACGATGAATCCTACTCCTCTCCAGTATCCAGGCTCATCGTTCCATCTGGTGAACTACCTGCAAAACATAAAATCACTTCAATGGAGTGGTCTGCATGTAGTACAAACCACAATCCTATCGAAAATATCATTATCAATAGAAGACTAAGAACCTAGCAAAACCAACCAGCTACCGTGAATAGGGTTTGTAACAGACTGATCGAAATTCGGAACGAAATCAGATTGCTGTAATGTCATTGTTTTTGACTATGAACCATAGACGTCATGGAAAAATTTGCGCCAGGGGTGGGAATATCTTGTATTAACAGGTGTTTGAGGACGTTCATTGCTCTCGACCATTTCTGGTGCTGACAGATTACCGAAAAATTATATCTTCAAAATATCTACTTATTTCTGAATATATTTTAATTTTTTTATATTCTCGACTCTTTGAAAGGGGTGAGCCTACCATCCCACATCTGTGGCCACTCGCTTCTGGTACAGGTCTGAATTTTAACCTAGTGAAAAGATGTTCAATGGAAGCCAGTTTAATTATGTGCATCGATTTCATAGCGTAGTGTATATGAAATTATTCTCGGTTTAGTTTCGTAGAATTTCCCGAAAAAATTTTCAGAAAACTGAATGAAATAATAATGAGAATTGAAATTGTCTCTTGTATACCTAAATATAAATAATTTCATTAATTAGTAGCAAAATGTGAAATTTTTATTATGAAAATTTGAAATTCAATATTTTTGTCTTATATTGCGCTTTGAAAATTGAGTTAAATGGCAAATCCGAAGCCTTTGGTCAATTTCTGGATAAGCCCATCCTAGGTTGTCCAACACCACAGGCTCAGCATATTCATCTGTTATCAATATGTCGTGGTTTCTTGCTGATTCATAATTTGTTTGTTTCTTTTTATTTCACATGAAAGAAACATGTGTGCCAAGAGAAATCATCAAAATTTGTTAGCATATCATCAGACATATTCCAGAAAAAAACATACGTTAATAGTTAGTTACAAACCAAAATAGAGATCCGAAATATTCAAATTGTGAATTAATTTCTTGACGCCGTGTAGAATAGAATAGTTCGAATTGTTGAGAAATATTCATTTATAAATTTATTACAAAATACCTGAAAGAAACAAATCGAAAACATCATGAAAATCGTGGCTAATTTTATTAATTTTTTTTAGGATAGACTATTTTTTTACTGAAAAATATTAATTAAAATGCACTGATTTTGTGAATCTCAAATGAAATATAGGGTGCGCCAGAGAAAACCGGACAATTTTTTTTTCGTTATAACTTTCTCAATTTCAGAGCAGTTCTTGCTTCATTGGAAAGTCGAAGGTTTTTCAGAAATTGTATCGAAATTTCACTTCTAGTGAAATCCAATATGGCTGACTCATTCGAAAATGAGCTATATTTAAAGATCGCCGTATCGTTTATTTTTCCCTGAATAATTCGAATGGGGCATTCAGTCGATAACTCAGTTTTTTTTTTCTGTACAATCTGACATATGTATCTTAAAAATATTACAAGAATTGGTAAAAAAGTAGCTTGAAGAATTATTTTCATTTTGATTTTCAGCTGGAATCGTAATATATTTTTTAACTCATGGCGTTGGCTCTACTGGAGTTGTTTACTAAAACCAACCTAAAATTTGATATCCCTTCGAATTCAAAATGGCCGATTTCCTCAAATATTAACAATTTCCTTGCGCATTAAAAAACTTTTCGCTGTCGTGATGAATCAACTGCGTAATTCAATCATTAGATTGAACCTTTCCCATCATTTTGAGGGGTCGAATCCGACTTGATTCATAATTGTGCCAATTGTCGTCAATAATGTTTCTCTTCTTCAGCATCTTATGCACCTCCCGTTATGAAACCTCTGAACATAGACTGCATGCATTAACTCTATGATAAACAAAAAATAATGAAATGTCATTGAGTTATAGACGACATCTGGTTTGAACTCGAATTTTATCTTGGTGTTGCTTGTTTTTGACAATTGAAATTGTTAACAATGGTTTTAACACAAGAGGATAAGCGTTTCAATGAATATTTATTTGTGCGTGGCTGTACTTCTAGGCAAATTATACGCCAATTTCCAGCATCTCATTTCAAAAGCAATACAATCTATGATTTTGAGGAAAAATTTCGGACAACAGGGTCATTAGGAAGAAGTTCAGGATGACTGTTCTCCAAATATCTCTCCTCTGCCAACTGTGAGAATAGTAATGACCCTGTTGTCCGAAATTTTTCCTCAAGATCATAGATTGTATTTCTTTTGCAATTAGGGGCTACAAATTGGCGTCTTATTTGCCTTGCAGTATAGCCATTTGTTAAAATCATTGTTAACAATTTCAAACGTCAAGAACAACCAAAACCAAGATAAAATTCGAGTTTAAAACAGATGTCGTCTAAAACTCAATGAAATTTCATTATTTTTTGTTTATCATAGAGTTTATGCATGCAGTCTATGTTCAGAGGTTTCACAACGGGAGATGCATAAGATGCTGAAGAAGAGAAACATTATTGACGACAATTGGCACAATTCTGAATCAATATTCACGTTCGACTCCTGAAAATGATGGGAAAGATTCAATCTAATGATTGAATCACGTAGTTGATTCATTAGGACCGCGGAAAGTTTTTTAATGCTCGGGGAAAATTGTTAATATTTGAAGAAACCGGCCATTCTGAATTCGAACGGAAATCAAGTTTTCGGTTGGTTTTAGTAAAATATGGTTCTTCGTCTTCTCAGAACATCCATAAAAAACACAACTACAGAAGGAGTGCCAAAACACCAAGAGGTGAAAAAAATATTTCGATTTCAGCTGAAAATCAGATTGAAAAAAAATTCTAAACGCTACTTTTTTATCAATTCTTGTAATATTTTTAAGATCTATATGTCTTATTGTTCTGGAAAGACCGAGTTATCGACTGAATGCCCCATTCGAATATATTAGTCAAAAATAAACGATCCAGCGATCTTGAAATATAGCTCATTTTCGAATGAGTCAGCCATATTGGATTTCACTGGAAGTGAAATTTCGATACGATTTCTGAACAACCTTTGGCTTTCTAAGTGAAGCAAGCACGAATGATGTAGCTCTAAAATTGCGAAAGTTATAACGGAAAAAAATTGTCCTGCTTTCTCTGGCGCACCCTATACATTTAAAAAGTGGCCTTGAGTTCGTCAAATCTTTTGTGTATCTTACGCCAAATCTATACAATTGCGTTTATATTCTATGAAACAATTAAAAGTAATGTATCACTGAACAAATAAATATAGAAATTTAGTGTGCAAAATGCAGGGTTTGTATGGAACTCTAGATTGAATAAATTTTAACGTATTCGTGACTAGATAAATTACTAGATTTATATGATATATATTTATATTACTAGACTTATATGAGATATATATGAGAGAAAAATATTGTTTTCATAATAAAGAAGTTGGCGAAGGATAATACCAATTTTTTTATTTGCTGTTACTATAATTTGATGCTGTAACGTTATACAAAGATCTTCAAGACCCACGAAAAGTATAACAAAATTCACCTAGAATAGTAAGATCAAATGCGTCTTCAAGACGCCGATGTCGACCAATGCACTTATGTACTCTAATAACCATTACGTTACTTCTAAGGAGGGAAAAAACTTCCAGAATGAGTAGCTCTTTTTTGTTAATTTCTGAAGAAAGTTTCTCCTGAATCTCAGAAGCAAAGCTTCAGTTCTCAAGTTTTGGAAATTAGAGGTATCGAAAGAGTATAGTAGTACTGGCCTCAATAAATTCTTTCATTTTAGAGTGTTTAAGACTACCGAAAACTACTATCAATTGACTTCTAGATCAGCTGCAAAATCAGTTGGCTTTTAGCGCCGAAATCTTTATGGACTCTCAATTTCGATATCAAAGGATTTCCAATTCTAAGAAGGACTACAGAAGCTTAGTGCGTAGGTTGAAAGTTGAAGAGAATTAGTGATTTCTTAAGCTTTTAATGAATGTTGCGTGGGATGTATACATTAGAAGGGTCCGCTTGATGTTTGTATAAAGATTTTATGTAGCTCCAAGGTAGGTAGTACTTCTGTCATTAACGTAATCTACGAATTTCCTTCAATAGAATTGGATACGAAGTTTGATATTTGCATCTTTCACTTATAAGCTGTTGTCACTATATCTCAAAAATAAGTTATGGTTGTTTTTTCTATCAATATAAAGGGTATTTTTTCATGAATATCATAAAAATTTCATTTTCTTAAAACCAATTATAAATAAATTTTCATTTCAAATATATACATTGTGTCACGTACTGAGTGATCAGTCTTGCTCCTTCGAATATATCATATTATTATAGAAACTTTTATCTTTACAGAAAAGTAGAATGATTGTTTTCTTTCGATTTTTCGTTCTACTTTTATATTCTTAATTTGTCTCGAGTTTGAAACTTAGGTTTCACTGGAGTGTCTTCGTGATTTTCTGTTTCTTTATAGTGGGAATATATCGGAAAATATTTTCTTTCGCCATACTCTCTTCTATATATAAAATGTCGATGAAATGTCTAGTTTTCGGAAAAATATAGATTTATAGATTCTATAAGAATAATACTTTTTTATTAGAAAAGTGAAAGTGAAGTGAAAAGAAACAAATTTCAAAGCATCTGAACAGAATGGGGAACGATTTCAATATAATGAAAACGGTCAGGCACGCACTGAGTAAAATTTTTAAAGAGTATAATGGAGTATGATATCGGAAAATATGAATTCCTCTATAGTCCCACAATAAATCGTACAAACATTTTTATATACTCTTACCAGCGCTCCAAATTTGGCCCAATAACACGAAAAGTTAAAAAGATTAAATATTAAAGAAAATTGAAATCTCAACATCCTATTTTTCGGAAAACAAACTCCTTACAATTTTGCAACTTTAAAACTTGAGAAAGAAAACTTATTATTTTTTTGAGTATTTTGAACCATTTCCAAAAGAAAGACTAACTGAAGTTTGGAATCAAATAATTTGTTGGTCTTGATTTTCTTTGTTAATTACAGATCTTGAAAAATTCTGAGAAACAAAACTTCTGGACACTCATAGACATAGGAAAATTATGATAAACTAGGGACTCAAATACAATTTGAGTATGCAGTGTCAACAATACTACAGATAAGTATGACTGAGTTGGAAGATTCTTTCTGTGTATTGCTTTTACAGACTTGGAAAAAGTTTTTAGGCATGAAAATTCTGAGAAAGTAACATTAAGATGTCTAAAAATTAGAATGAACGGCATAATCTCCAAACTGGACCATTATAGATGATAAAATATACACATTTCGTACGTACTAGTTTTCGTTATATTTCAATAACAATTCAAATGACAAAACTTGAGGTATCTCAAAATAAACCTGAAAAATTATCGGTTCACTTTCTAGTATTTTGGTGAGTTACTGAACTCCTTCTCAACTGTGCCTTAAAACCTTTTCAATTTTTTATTTCAGTTCAAAAACCAGATGTCTAAAACTCGATGAAATTTCCTTATTTTTGTTTATCATAGAGCTAATGCATGCAGTCTATGTTCAGAGGTTTCGCAACGGGAGTTGCATATGATGGTGGAAAAGAGAAACCTCTCAAAATGATGGAAAAGGTTTAATCTATTGATTGAATTACGCAGTTGATTCATTACGACTGCGAAAAACTTTTTCAATGCGCGGGGAAAATTGATAATATTCGAGGAAGTCGGCCATTTTGAATTCGAACGGAAATCAAATTTTAGGTTAGATTTAGTAAACAACTTCAGGGGAGCCAACGCCATGAGGTGAAAAATATATTACGATTTCAGCTGAAAATCAAAATGAAAATAATTCTTCACGCAACTTTTCACCAATTCGTGGAATATTTTCGAAATCAATATGTCAAATTGTTCAAAAAAGAATGAGTTATCGACTGAATGCCCCAATGGAATTTCTTAGTGAAAAAAAAAGTTCCAGCGATCTTGAAATATTGCTCACTTTCGAATGAGTCAGCCATATTGGATTTCACCGGAAGTGAAAGTTCGATACAATTTCTGAAAAACCTAATCATTTTTCTTTCCAATAAAGCAAGAATGAATGATCTAGTTCTAAAATTGCGAAAGTACTAACGGAACAAAATTGTCCGGTTTTTCGTTTTTTCCAAAATCGACTTCAGTTCCCGTCGAGAATTATCTATTATGTCTTCTATCTATTCAAAACAGTACCCGTTTCGAAGTGGTAATTTGAGTTTTGGGAAGAGAAAAAAGGCGGCCGGAGATATATCAGTAGAATACGGGGGTTGTTTGGTGGTATTTGTTGAGTTTTTGACGAGAAATTCATTCACATTGATAGCCTTGTGAAATAATGCATTATCATGGTGTAAAATCCATGGGTTTCTTTCCACAAAACTAGCCTTTCTCGATGAATTAGCCCTTTAAAACGCCGCATAACGCTCAGGTAATATTCTTTATTGACCGTCTGATCTTCTGTCATGAATTCCAAGTGCCCAACTCGGCGATAATCAAAGCAAGCTACCTTAACTTTTGATTTAGTGTGACTTGGTTTTTTCGTTTTCAGTTCAGTTGAAAGGTGCCATTCTAAAGGTTGTTGCCTGTTTGCATATCACACTCTTAAAGTTATGTCTCATCACCAGTTACAATGCGTTTTATGAACGTCGCAATTGATTCGTTCTAATAAGTCTTCGGCGAACTTTACACGACTTAATTTTTGAAGAAAATTCAAGTCTGTTGGAATTAGTCATTTCATGTCCAAACAATTGTTTAAAATAGTACGTACGAATTGCTTTGTAAGATTGAAAAAAATTCTATCCCTCTTACATGAAAGCCTGTCACTTTCAAACTTAAATGACAATGTTCAATGACCATTCCCTTCACTTCATTACTTCAGTTGAAGATGTTTATAGCCGACCAGAGCGAGGCAAATCTTCAACTTCAGTTCGACCGCTTTTGAATGCATTGTACCACTTATATACACGTATTTTTGATAAATTTGATTTACCGTAAGCTTCTTGTAACATTTTCATCGATTGGGCACACGTAATTCCACCTGCAATACAAAAGTTGGGACAATTTCTTTGTTTCATATTTTTATGCATTTGTAAAATCGCAAAACGCACGTGTCGGAACTGACAAAATCGGGTACTGTAAACAAATTAATTGACAGATCGCATTTAAACTCTGCGTTGGTATAAAAGAGTTGTGCCAACTTAACAACAAATAACAATTAGCATATAAATTTTTTAAGTAAAAAAGCACCCAATATAATCAGCAAATACGCTTCCCAATAGGGTAATAACAGGGAAGATGGCCGTACAGGAGAGATGACCAATAGAGAAAAATTACTGTAGTCATGAATGGCACTACTTTTGATTTTAGCTCAATTCGTTTCCGTACGGGCAACAAGTGTTGATGGATTTCTTTGCAAAAAAAATATGAAAAGGTGAGTCATTTCACTTTGTGTTTTAATAACAAGTTCGATTTCAACTAAGGGGTTGACATATTAAGTGGTCACAAAGAAGTTTTGAAAGTTTTGTCCGTTTTCGTGTTTTCTTTGTGAAGTAAACATCATTCTCGTGTTCTAACCTCAAAATTAACGACGAGAGAGAGGTTACTTTTATTACGTAATGTGGCGATCTCACCCAGACAGTCGGAGAAAATGGTCATAGTATGCACAGGAGAGATAGCCATAAAATTTGTTTCAATTTCAATTTATTTTCAATATCAGTATTTTCTATAGATGCCTAACCAATACGTACGGAAGGCGGCTGCTGAACGAGGAGTCTTGAGCGAAGAAGACTCAAAAAGTGCTATGGCAGAAGTACAAAATGAAGGGAGGACGGCTTTTATCTAGCATATTCCAATAAAAACACTAGAAAGAAAATTTAAAGCATATAAACTGCACAAAGGGACCTATTGGACCGTCATCAACCTTTGGTGCAGACAACGAGAAAAAACTGAGCAAGAATATAAAAGGCAAGCAGTCGAAAGGCTTTCAAATGACTTTCCATGATTTAAGGAGAATTTCATTCTGTTTGCTGAGCAATTAGGAATTAAACATCGATTCAATCGAAATGCTGGAGATGATTCTCAGTGATAATGACCTAATGAATAAACCAGGCCATAATTACCACATGGATTGTAATTAAATAATCGACCAGGTCATGTTTTGGCTGTAAAAGGATCCGAAGCTGTAGCTATGACAACGTCTACAGAAAAAGGAGAGACGATCACTGTAATTGGTTGCTGCAACGCTGAAGGTAATTTTGTACCTCCTGCATGCATTAGGAAAAGGCAAAGGAAGAAACCTGATTTTGACGATGGCCTGTCTACAGGTTCAGTTGTTTATATGTCACAAAAATCAGCCTATATAACGTCTGATATATTTCTAGAATGGATGAAATCGCATTTCTTGCCTCGAAAATCCGATGAAAAAGTGCTTCTTTTGCTGGACGGTCATTCTACACTATACAATACAGTTAAAATGCTGGAGTTTGCTAAAGAGAATGACATCACCTTACTGTCGATGCCATCACACATTAACTATGTTAATTTTATGTTTTATTCTTGATAATTCTTTCACAATAGAGTTTCAATGTTACTAGGGCCATTTCCCCTGAATTACCCTATTTTATTTCTGAAGATACTGAATGTGATTACTCCTTCATCCAATGAGGTGTTTCATTAGTCTAGTAATGACTGTTGCGCTAATTAACATATCATTTGTTGTTATTCCATAGAAAAGTAACGCATTATTAAAAAATTTATCAATAAGATTATTGTTATTCATCATTTTCTGACGAAACTTCATCTTTCTGTTAGTATTCTGTTAATTTCTCACTAATAGTGTAAAATGAAGCCAGTTTTGTTTCGTTTTTCGTTTTACATGTAAATTAATAACAAGATCTAGTGAATTGTCTTCATTTGTAGCTTGTGAGTTTTGCCTTTTTGTAATACTTACTGCTGCCTGATAAAGTATTTTCTACCCAAAAATAATTTTTTTTCATTTGCAGTAGAATTTTCCACGGAATCGCCCACCTTCAAATTTAGTCATTATAGGATATTCTGACCTCACAAAACTTTTTTCCGAACACTTTCTCTACCAAAGTTCATAATTTCGGAGTGGGATAGACACAATTCCTCAATGTTTTCTTTCATAATTCTAAAGTTTTCAATAATACGAATTACTATTCGAATCCAACGATGATCATTTTGTTCTTTCATCAACTAAAATCTCATATTTGGTAAAATATTTCAAATTGATAATGCTTCTATTCCCAGTTCACCTGTTGTCACCCACATAGATCTTCAAGATTGAAGAAATATTCACGTAACCATCAATAGAATTCGATTATATCGGTGTCCTGCCATTTCGAAAATGACTTACAAATTACCTAATTACTAGCGAAGCCACAATAATGAAGTCAGGTTTGTAAATATTTAAATTTGTACTACTCTTAGACAGTATGATTATATCTATAATAATTGCCATTTTGGCTGATTATTAAACACTCAGACTAGTCTGGTCGCAACTTTCTTTTCTTTCTTTTTCTTCAGTAGATACATAACTTGATAACGATTATCTCAAAATTTTTGGCACAAATTATTTTATGAAACTTCTCATTTAAATTGCCGGCGTTGAATATTCTTAAGTATTTTTAGTTTCTGTACATTTTAGGACTGTCCTTAATTACTATGCAGAACGTGAGCGCGATCTGTCGAATAGTTTGTTCACGATAGTTGTTGAAACCAGTCGATCTCAGTGGTACTCTGCGAATTTTACAATAGAAAAAAATTGAACAAAGCGTTTGTCTCAAATTTTGTGTTTTTAACGAAATTTCGTGAGCTGAATCGTTGTGAATGCTGGAAAAGGCTTATGGAGACTCTGATTTATCCAAAACCCAAGTGTACAAGGGGTGCAAAGCCTTTAAATACTGTCGGGAGATTGTCGAGGATGTTACTTGTTCCGGACGACCTTCGGCCTCTTCAACCGACAGAAACGTCCAAAATATCAAGACAATGGTGCTCGAATGCTAATTGTTTCTCTCGATATTCGTGGTGTGGTTCATCATAAATTCTTTCCTCAAGGTGGAAGGTCAATAAGGACTATCCGTATGAGACGTTTGCGTGCAAATATTCGCCGAAAATCGCCAGATTTGGGGAAAAAAAAATTCATGGATTTTGTATGACGGTAACGTACCATCTCATCGAGCTACGGTTATTAACGACTTTAACACCAAACGATGTCGCTTGGCTTTGCAAGACTTTCCGAACTGCGACCAAGTTGGTCTTTAGTTCATAACTTTTCTTTATTCATTTTTGAGTAGACCTAGTTTACAAAATCAAGAATCTCCCTGGGAGCTTCGCTTTTACTTCGTGCCGCTCTAGCTTGTTGCTACCGAAGTATATGTCTTTCATCGCCCTCTTTAAACATTTTGCATGTTGCCTTTTCCGATTTGCCCATTATACTGATATGGTATCTCATTGGGCTGTGTCCAGTAAGGAGGCCTGTTATGGTCCTCAGCGCGTCCCTAGAGAGGTCGAGAAGCTGTTTTGTCTTCTTTTGCGAATAGTCAATGAACTTTTTTGCTTGCCTTTGGTCTGGAGTTTCGTTCCAATATTTTTTTCTGCTATATTCTTCCCACCGTTTCAGTTCCTGTCGTCTGTGCGGCTTGCTTAGACCGCACAACGGTTCAGGTCTGAGGGGTGGGATTCCAGTTGATCTAGCCATTTCGTCAGCGGCTTCATTTGCTTGTATGCCTTCGTGGCCTGGCACCCACCACAGTAGAAATTTGTTCCCCTCAGCAAGTTGCTTCAAGGATTGACGGCATTCCCAGACAGAGATGCTTCAATAACTGTAAGAGTTTAGCTTTAATCGCTACCTGACTGTCCGTTGAAATGTAGATCTGTGCATCTTTGAGTTTCCTTCGTATCCCCTCTCGGCAGCAAAGGTTTACAGCAAGTGTTTCTTCTTGCATGATTGTGGGAGTAGAGCTCAGAGGCACTGATGACGTATACTTGGGTCCAGATACGCTTGCTCCTGTTCCATCAATCGTTTTCGATCCGTCCGTGTACCAAATGGAGGATGCTTGGTCCAATTGATTTATTTTTCCCTTCACGATGGTGCGGTGTTCTATGGCCACTTCGAAGGATGTATGAAAATCAAACTCAAACGGCGTTATATCTGATGCTTGATATAAGATTTCTGAAGCTATGTAACTCAGAATCCCCAGGTGTACCTTCAGATCACCAGGTAATAGTTTTATTGTGTATTGGAGCCGTAATGCCGCCATAGGCCCTTCCTTTTTCAATTTTATATGAAGAGGTAAATTTAGGATTACCTCTAGGGCAGCAGTCGGGGTGCTTCTCATTGCCACTGTTAATCCCACGCACGCTAACCGCTGCAGTTTTTGCAGCTTGTTTTGCGTAGTTATTTCTGATGTTTTTCGTCCACCATATGAACGATGCATATGTGACAATGCGTCTTATAAGCTGTGCATAACCAGTAGGTTATTTTTGGCTGAAGCCCCTAGGTCTTTCCGAAGAGTCTACGGCATGCCCATAGGCACGATGTAGCCCTGGAAAGAGTTTTGTCAATGCGTGAATTCCATTTGAGTCTCTGATCTAGGTTAACCCTAGATACTTAGCCTTTTCCGGAATTTCAGAGTATGTCCATTCAGAAGAGGGGCTTCAAGTTCAACTTCCTCTTGTGAATTGATTTAGAATGGTTTTGTCTCGATAGATGCTGGGCCCCTCTTCAGCACACCATTATTTTACGATGTTAAGGGCTTATTGCATAAGGTTCGATAAGATTCCATCTTACTTTCCCCTAATGATGATAACTTGATCATCAGCATAGCCTTGTGCGTTGAAGCCAGCGTTGTTCAGTCTTTCTAAGAGTCCATCGATAACTACTGACCATAGTAGTGACGATAGGACACCTCCTTGTGGGCATCCTTTCACTGTCGACACCGATATTTCAGTGTCTCCAGAAGTGGTCGTTATGATCCGGCCCGTGAGCATTTCTCTGATCCATTTGATGGTGGGTGTTTCGACACCCTTGTTGTTTGCACCATTGCTAATGGATGTATAGGAGGTATTGTTGGTTATTAATGACTTTAAAACCAAACACTTGATTAATACCATCGTACAGCCGCCTTATTCGCCTGATCTAGCTCCGTGTGACATTTTCCTTTCTTCAGACTGAAACTGCTCCTCCAGGGAACAAGATTTGATTCCATATACATCCTAAAAGAAAATAATTCGCAGAAGGAGCTGAAGGCCATCCTGAAAGCGCCTATCAAAAATATTTCGATGATGGGGAAAAATCGTTGGCACATGTGTATCGCTACAAATGGAGCATAGTTTAAAAGAGATTCATTAAATGTTGGAGTATATTAAGATTTTTGTGTTGTATTTCAAATTTTCGAATACTTTTTGTAACAGTGTACATCCGAAAAATTACCAGGAATCGGTCAATGAAACAAAAATATTTATTTTTCATCCAAATTTATTATATCGCTTTCAAAATAGACCTCTTTTGAAATGGCATATTTTCGCCAAACTATAATCCAATCATTAAAATAATTTTCAAACGCTTCTCTCAGAATAGACTTCACTTCTCGCCGCGAACGCCCTTTTATGTCTTATGCTTTGAAAAAAGAAAAAAGTCTAACGCAGCCATATCAGGTGAATACGGTGGTTGTTCGATGGTATATGTTGAGTTGGTGCAAAATCTATGAGGTTTCTCACCACAAATCTGGACTTTTTCGACAAATTTGCTCTCTCAAACGTTGCATATCGCTCAGTTTTTATTCTTCAATCAACATCTGATCTGGCAAGAATTCCAAGTACACTACACCGCAATAATCGAACTGTCTACATTTCCTTTACTTTTGAACGACTTTGACCTGGTTTTTTCAGTTTCCGTTCAGTGGGAAGCCATTCCGAAACTTTTGTCTGGTTTGTATGCTAAACTCATGAATTTATGTCTCATCGCCAGTTACAATGCGTTTTGTGAATGCGAAAGAAGAAAATTCAGGTATTTTGAAACTAGTCATGGGCCAACGCCTTTCATGTCCAAATAATCTTTTAAAATGGTACGAACTTATTCGTGAGACACAGAAAGTTCCTCTCTCAAACTTAATTAGCGATTTTCAATTACTATTTCTTTCCATTTCTGGATGTTCACTTCAGTTGAAGATGTTGATGGCCGACCAGAGCGAGACAAATCTTCCACCACATCGAGATGACCGCGCCAAAGATGGAGCCATACCGTCGCAACGCTATGGTAAGGGACAGCATGTGAAATCCAACAGTCAGTTAATTTGTCACTCTAACTCGACGAATGATCTGATCGTGATAAATAATGTAAACAAACCACAACCGACCGATGGTATTGATTTTGCAAATTTCAATGTGCAAAAACATCCAACGAAACATAGAAAAATTAATAAAGCGGAGAGCAGTAATAATACCTACGCGAGTGTAGTTCCTAAAAATAGTAAACGTAATCCGTTTACAGTGGGTAACACAATACTAACGAACTTGGTGCTGCCCTTAAAAGCGATGCCTAAAACAACAGCCATTAATGTTTACCGTTTTGATCCTGATACGGAAACTAATCACATTTTGAACTATATCAAACCTGCAATGCTGGTTTTAAATGTTGAAAAACTTGAATGCAGAAAGTCGAAAATATACGCGAGCTTTACAATGACAATTAATAAATAGGTATAAACTAAAATCCTCTCTCCATCCTTCTGGCCAGAAGGCATCTGTGCACGGCTGTTTTTTCATCGAAGACAGATTGAAACCGACAGTGCGGTTTTTCAGGGGAAAATATATCCGACGCATGAAGGATACCTAGACAGAACGAAATCAAATTAGTACAACTGAACGTCCAATCGTTCATAAACAAAATTGACCGACTCCAAGTTTTTACGGAAAAGGAAAATCCACTCGTGCTTTGTTTATCTGAGCTTTGGGGATCTCAAGAGAACATCGACATGATGACGTTGCTGGGCTACAATCTGGAGAGTGTAACCATGGTAGTTCGCTAATATAAATGTGGAAAAATGATGATCTCAGAGTAAAAAATGTTTCGCGATTCTGTTCTCTGTAGAAATGGAACTTGAATGTTGTGGCATCAAACTTAGTAAGGGTAATTTTAAATGTTATATTGAGTGTTTAAAGGCCACCTTGTGTTTCTGTTGAGTTTTTCTGTCAGGAATTAGGTGAGTCAATTGAATATTCTCTTACTTTAAGTAGTCATCAATGTGTGCGGAGACTTTAATATAAATTTTCTGGTGGATTCTTCTCATAGACGACATTTTATAGACACAATATCAAGATATAATTTGAAAAATGTCTCCATGCAACCCACAAGGATTGCTATAAATTCATTAGGAGATTGACCATATTCTTGTAAACCATGAAATACAAGGTTATGAAACCACTGTGATTCAGGCGCTCATGGGTGATCACCTTACAACGTTGTGTACTTTCAGAATTGAAATGCTGTATGAAAGAAACATTATGAAGATTTGTTATTTAATCTGAGGAATTTTTCAGATTATAATTTAGAAATGGTTCAAGTGCATTTATCACAACTTGACTGGGCCAAACTGTATTCTTGCAAATGTGCTGAAGCGGGATTTTCCCTGTTCGCTGATTGCTTGAGAGAAGCTTTTTGTCCCACCTTTTGTATTAAACGCAGTTCACATAAAAAAGATAGGTTCACAAGTAATAAAGAAGAGGTTTTAAGGTGTACTAACAATTTGAGAAATCAATGTGGGTTGTGTTAATTGACAGGAGACATCACTTTGTTGGAGAGTTATGAGGAAGAGAAAAAAAGACATAAAAATTTTACTAAGCTTAAGAAGAAGGAGTTCTATAATAACGTGATTGCCTCATCTGAGAACAGAACTAAATCGGTATGGAGGATGGTTGGCTGTACGTTGGAGAGTGAGGGTAGGAAATAGATTATAAAAAAATGTGTCAAAGAAGGGAATACGATCAACAACCCCAGTGAGATAGCTGATCTCTTCGCGGATTTCTTCTCAAAAAAGACTGAGTGCAAATTTCGAGAACATTTCGGCATTCATAGGCCAAAAACCTGCACATCTCGCACAATTTTCGAAAAGACTTTTTTCTTCAGTCCCATTGACGACAAATATGTCAAATTTCTTCTCCGAAACTTGAAAAACACTAAAGGCGCCGGTCCCGATGGGATCAATTCGAGGATATTAAATGCTTTAGGAGAAGTCATAGCTGAACCCATTGCTGATGTAGCTGTTGTACCTATTTACAAGAAGGGGACAGGACCGATCCGATGAATTACAGGACTGTTTCGATCTTAAACACACTATCAAAAATGATGGAAAGAGTCTTTTGTGACAAAATGTTCGCTTTTTTAGCAGCGTGTAATCTGCTGCCTAACGCACAACATGGTTTTATAGCTGGGAGATCACCTGAAACAGCAACTCATGTACTTTGTCTACAATAATCTATATCACGGTCTAGCAGTAGCAGGAATTTTCTTCGATCTTTCAATTGCATTCTAGTTTTTGTTTTTCAATTTTATATTGAATAAATATTATGCGTTGGGATTCAGGGGTATTATGCAGGACTGGCTTGGATCTTATTTGAGTTATAGGTCATCTTACACTAAGGTGGGCAGACAGCACATTCTGTGAGTTATGAAGTGTTCATAGGCGTTCCACAGGGGTCTGTGCTGGGACCACTTATTTTTCTATTGTTCGTCTAAGAGTTACCCGAGGTGATTCGTAGTGATGTTATGGTTATGCTTGCTTATGATACATCAGTGACTCTAGCAGCGTAGACTCCTGAGGAGTTTGTTGCGGAAGCCGAGAGTGTGGCGGGGCGGTTCTTCACGTGGTGTCGATCAAACGGACTGGTGGTGAATCAAAGCAAAACAGTTGTGATGAGATTCTCTCTCAGATCAGATAAAGGACACATTTTTCAGTTGAATGGTAGTAATATTCAGTCTAATCCTAAAACTCGATTTTTGGGGCTATACATGGACAAAACTCTATGTTGGGATGTTCATACGGATACAGTGTGCACAAGGATCAATTCTGCTCAATTTGCCATTCTAAGATTGAGGGATGTATTGCATTAGAGGACTTTGTTATCAATTTATTATTCCTTAGCGTACTGTCATCTGTCTAGTAATGTATTTCTATGGGGAGACTCGGTGGGACGTGACCGGGTGGTGTTTAGTTGTCAGAAGAAGCTCATGCGGGTAATATTTGGATTACAGCTTACAGATAGTTGTGGACCATATTTTCTGCAAAATTCAGTTCTCACTTTTCCCTGTTTTTACATGTTGTCTGTCCTCTCGTTAACTAAGAAACATTTGAATGAGTTGCAGACGAACTCGGCAAGCCACGGTTATGGTACTCGATCTGGAAATATGCTTAGTACCACGCTCATTCACACTAACAAATTCGAAAAGTCACCACTTTATGTGGGATTAAAACTCTTCAGCAAATTGCCAGTTAGGTACAGAGTTCTGGCATATGAGCCATTTAGGAGAAACGTTGAAAAGCTTTTGATATCAAAGAGTTATTACACTGTAGCAGAATTTCTGGAGGACTGTTCGATTTAATGATCTTCCTTTTGATCCTATTGTTTGTATCTTCGTATGTTATTGTTTTATTTATTCGTTATTTTATACTTGACGTGTACATCCAAACTTTTGTGGCCTTACGTACTGTATAAATCATTCATCTTGGCCGTTCTTGAATGCACTGTACTACTCATATGCACGTATTCTTGATAAAATCGATTCACCGTAAACCTCTTGTAACATATTTAGCGATTCGGCATACGAAATTACATTTTTTTTTTTATTTGAAAGAAACAATATTGTCGCATCAACCAATTTGGTTATTAGCGACATTACAAAATTAGTGATTAACTATATGGATTTATATACGTTTATACAGATTTGTAGCTTTTAGGTAGTTCAACAAAGTTTCACTATTTGTAGGGTTGAGGATTGATTGAAGTGTCTTCGGTAGGTAGTACTGTACTCTTTCTGGGTGGAACTTAGGACAGTCCACTAACAAATGTTTCACCGATAAGGTCGTATCATCGCAGGTATCGCACAGAGGGGGGTCTTCGCGTTTTATTA
This sequence comes from Cryptolaemus montrouzieri, assembly GCA_013387265.2. Classification (NCBI taxonomy): domain Eukaryota; kingdom Metazoa; phylum Arthropoda; class Insecta; order Coleoptera; family Coccinellidae; genus Cryptolaemus; species Cryptolaemus montrouzieri. Next base: position 42,702 of record JABFTP020000147.1, read on the forward strand.
TGTACGAATGTGTGAGATTGGTATGACCTAGACGGAGGCGTGAGATTTTCGATTGCGATTCGCGATTTTTTGAATAGATGCACCATTTATGAAATAACGGTTTCACTTCGCGTAATTTCGATTCGCACTGGTTCCACTGATCTTGCCACTGCGTAATGATTTTGTTATTCAATGAGTTTTTCAAGTCAGAACTTACAACACTGTTGATGGTGTTTTCATTCTCTGAAATAGCAGCCTGGCGTGCCCATTTGTCAGCTTCCTCATTTCCTGAGATGCCTATGTGAGGGTGCCCAGATGAATATGACTTTAATGTTTGAATTATCAGCAATATCTAGTTGATTTCTGATTTCTTGAGCTATAGGGTGATTTGGATATATCTGTCGTAAACAGTGTATCGAATTGAGTGAGTCGGTGACTATTATGAAGTTTTTGTGGTGAGGATGGTGGTTGATGAAGATGAGACTTTGTAGTATGGCATACATTTCGGCAGAAAGAATACTTGTTTGTAAGGGAGTCTATAGAGGAATTCCCTGGGTGGTCACAACTGCAGCACCCACTCCATATGCACATTTTGAAGCGTCCGTAAAAATTTTCTGGTAATCGCTATATTCTTCGAGTAGGGTGTTGAATTTTTCTCTTATGACATTAGGGCTCAAGTTTTGTTTGTCGTAATTTGTCAGGAAGGTGATACAGTGTGGTGCATTAATTAGCCAAGGATCTTTGAAGAAGTGAGTTATTTGGTATGGTTCGGGTAGTGAGAGTTGGAAATCGGCTAGGATGATTCTAAACCTTTCATAGAAGGGTTTAGCTGTTCTAGGTTTGTTTGTGAAAAATCCTGTGAGTCTGTTTGTATGACAAGAGTGAAATGTTGGGTTTGATGGGTTAGCACGTATAGTTGCGGCATAATTGAAACTCAAATTGTCTCTTCTCGACTTCAAGGTGGGTTCTCCTAGTTCCCAACGGAGGCTTTTGACAGGTGTAGTTCTAAATGCTCCAAGAATGATCCTGAAGGCGGTATTTTGAATAATTTCTAGTTGATTCAAATTTGAGGCATTGGATGAGTTATACACGATCGCTCCATAATCCAGGCATGATCTGATGAGAGATTTGTAAAGGCGCATAAGGCATTGACCATCTGCTCCCCAAGTTTTATTGGCGACTATTTTCAATATGTTGAGACGCTTTTGGCAGTTTAATACTAGTTGATTGATGTGTATTTTCCAGTTGAGTTTCTGGTCAAAATGCATTCCAAGAAATTTGACTGATGTTGTGGTTTGTAGGATTTGGCCGTGGAGTGTGAGGCTAGGTTGGTTAACCGTAGTTGCTTTCGAAAAGAGTAAGCAGTGCGTTTTAGAGGGGGAGAACTGAAAGCCGGTACTTTGGCTCCAATTATCTAAGCTGTCCAAAAAGGTTTGTATAGTTGTTTCCATTGTTCGAATCTGATTTCCTCTAACGTAGACAACAAGATCATCTGCATAAAGGCGTGCCCTCAAGGGAGCTTTGAGGTTTTGGAGTATACCATTCAGGCCTATAAGGAAAAGCGTAGGGCTTATAATGGACCCCTGAGGAGTACCATTAGCTTGGGTTCTTTCGTTTGAAGTATATCCGCCAATTCTAACACGGAAGGTTCTGTCACTCAAAAGTTCTTGATGAAAGCTAGGCAATGTCCTTGTATATTCCAATCTTGCATTGTTTGTAAAATGTAGTACCTCCAAGTCATTTCGAAAGCTCTATGTATGTCGAAAAATACTGCCATGCATTTGAGATTCAGTGCGAAAGATTCGTGAATGAAACTTTCAAGGTCTACTAGATTGTCAAGGGTTGACCTTTTTTGTCTGAAACCGCTCTGCTCGGGGATCAGGAGATTTCTTTTTTCTAGAGTCCATAAGAGACGTTTATTGACTATTTTCTCAAGAAGTTTACACATTGAACATGTAAGTGAAATTGGTCGGTAAGATGCGGGAGATATTTTTGGTTTATTTGGCTTCAAGATTGGTATGATAATTGCCTTCTTCCACTTGTTCGGAAAGACTTGCTGAGTCCATATATCATTAAAAAGTTTAAGTAAAGACAATTTGCCATTTTCGGGTAGGTGTTTGAGAAAAACGCTAGGTATATCGTCTGGACCTCCACAGACATCTTTGATTTCGTTTAGACATTCATCAAGTTCCAATCTTGTGATTTTAGAATTCAATGGGTCATCAGACTCCCCGATTACCAGTTCTTCGGATTCCATCAAGTTTTTTGTGTTTATGAAATTATCGTTGTAGTTGGCGTTATTGGAGTGACTTTCGTAAGTGTCTGCCAGGATTTCAGCTATCTCGTCCTGAGCTGAAGCTATAACTCCATTGTGTTCCAGAATTGATATTTTTTGGTAAGTGTTGGTACCAGAAATGCCACGGATCTTCTTCCAAACAGTGGAGATTGGGGTTGAGCTGTTTATCGAGATCAGAAATTTTCGCCAGGATTCTTTCTTTGCTGTTTTTATAGTGAACCTCGCTATAGCTCTCAACCGTTTGAACTCGACAAAGTTTTCTGTAGTTTTATGACGTTTATAATAATTAAAAGCATGTTTACTAGCTCTGATCGCTCTATCGCAATCATTGTTCCACCACGGAACTGGATTGCGACCTGAAATTATTCTCGTTTTACCAATTGCTAGTTCCGCAGCTTCTACAATAATATTTTCGAAATTATTTAATTCTGTATCGATGTTTTCAGCCATGTAGTGAGTTTTTAGTTTTTCATCTATTAAGTCAGCGAACGAGCTCCAATTTGCCGCATCTATTTTCCATTTGAGAGGTGGCTGGTCATTGGTATATTTTGCGTTGATGTTCTCGATTAGAATGGGGTAATGATCGCTATCATATAAGTAGGGTAGGGTGCTCCAGGTGAGAATTGGTGTAATTGTTGAGTCACAAAAAGTCAGATCCAGGCAAGATGAGTTGCCATCTGCAGAATTGAAACGTGTCTTCGATCCATCGTTCAACAAACAGAAAGTATAAAAGTCTATAACATCCGCTATAATTCGACCTCTGGCATCCGTAGCACCTGATCCCCAAATTATGTTGTGTCCATTAAAATCACCCAGTATTATCCGTGGAGGTGGAATTTGATCGATAACGGTGCATATATCTTGATAATTAATAGGACCATCGGGTATATAGAAGTTGCAGATGTTAATTGTTTGCTTGCCTGACAATTTTATTGCTACTACTTCCATTGGAGAATTCAGGTGAATGATGTCGGCTACCAATGTGTCAGATACATATATGGCAACTCCGCCACTTGCGTGCTCTCTGTGAGTTCTGTTTTGTGGAAACATTGATACCCTCTGAGTTGGTGGAAATAGTTATTTTTAAAGTGTGTCTCTTGGATGCATAAAATTTCTGGATGGTTTTCTGATAGTAAAATTTGTAGCATGGCTAAATGTTTATAATAGCCATTCACATTCCATTGTAATATGGACTTGAAATTCATTATCGATATATAATTATGTTTGAGAACAGTCGCTCTCGATATCCGTCAAGTCTTGTCCTATGTATTTACGTAATTTGTTTTTCAGTCTCGTGATTTTTGATTTTATATTTTTCGTGACTAAGAGGGGGTGAATATTCGACAGCATTGAAATGAGTGATGGAAAATCGGTGGTGTAGTCTCTTATTATCTCTATGGGTAATTGAGATCCTCCTATATTATCGATAAGGTTCGTCAGTTGTTCGAAATTTAAGGGTAATTCATTGGAATGTTGCGATATGTAATCTTTGGCAGGTTCAAGCATTTCTGGAATACTCGTGTTCATTGGTGGGGCTAGAGCTTTGGAATCGGTCTTTTTCTTCTTTGGTGTATTTATCATTGGTCTCATGAATTGTGGTTCATTTTCCGGTGCACTGCTCGGGAAGGACTAGATATTTCGGATAAGGTTCTCTTAGAAATATTTGGTGACTCGATTGAGCTGGTGGTTGACTGTGAAATGTTGTGGGGTGCACGAGATTCTGTTGTGGTATCAGTTTCCATATTGGATTGGGTGGTCAGGTTAGTATCTTGGGAGAGGTTGTCATCTGGGTCTGTTTCCTTGTCATTTTCCGAGATAGATGGACAATTTGCTGCAAGATGGCCGGATGTTTTGCAGATGAAGCAATTCATACCATCTCGAGTTAAGAAGATTCTATAAGAGATGTTATCGTAGTTGATTACTAGAGATTCTGGGATTTCAATGTTGTCAGGATTCACAAATATTTGTCTTCTGAAGCTGAGTATATGATTGAATTCTTGAAGAGTGGTGTTAATTTTTAGAGATGTCATTGCCGAGACTGGTTTCAAACCTAAGTTGAGCAGTTTATCTATCAAAATCTCGTGAGGTATAGTGGGGCATACATTGGATAAGATTATTCTATCTGCTGGGGAGATAAGTTTTCGGGCTTTGAGTATTTCTCCATTGACGGTTATCTCACCGTAATCTGACATAAATCGGTCTACTAAATTTTTATTAGCCAGGTAGACGCAGACTCTATTGTTCGTCATTTTGGATAGAAATATAATATTTTTCGGTTGGATAGCGTTTCCTAGTGGTATGAGATAATCTTGTATCTGGGCGCCTTCGATGGCGCTGAAAATTATTGCCTGATTTTTGTTAGGGTATTTTGTTTGTGTTGCATTGGAGTAGGTTTTTTTGATGCTTGGTTGCATTTTGGTTGATTGGTTGTTGTGTGGTTGGTTGGGGTTGAGTTGAGAAGATGTTGCCATGAGAGTACGATTCATGAATATTTGCCGCAGGCAGAATGGGCTGGTACTGGCCTGCCCCTCTCCGCAACAGATGCGGTGGTTTTGTGCGCGCACCTCTTGTTTACTTTCTTGTGTAGAAATCGTCCTGATCCCACAACTTTTGACGATATTACGGCACAATAATTGTTATATTTGGCTGATACTTACTGCGATACACAGTATGTTTAGTAAGATTGTTGTTGCACAGAGAAATAATAATTAAATTAACTGATTTGTGGTAAAAATAACGAATAAATTTCAGATTCTCAGATAGCTCGAAATTACATTTGCAATACAGGATTTGAAACAAATTCTTTTTTCGATATTTTTATCGCAAAACACACTTGTGAGAACCGTCAAAATCGAGCACGTTTAACAAACTTGATGAAGGATCGCGTTTACACTCCGCGTCAGTGTAGAAAACAATTGTGCGAACTTAGCAAAAACAAAAATTTTGACAATCGTTTTGAGCAAATTTTTCAAATAATCAATTCCTAGTATATTTTTGACACAATGTGAATAAAATCATATTTTGGACGGATGGTTTGATTTGTTTATTACCTCTTTTAAAATGTCCATAATAGTCCGAATCTCATGAACAAAAATTGACAAGGCGGAATAAGTGAGAATGTAAGAGGAGAAACTCAATATCATTCAACATGCTTGATTTTTCATTTTGTTTCATATGTTTTAGCCTTAGAAATACTTTTAGGTAAAAATATTAACAGCTCAATAAAAACAGCTGATAAAAAAAAAAAAAAAAAAAAACTTAAAACTATAATATCGTAATATTGTAATGATTTGTTCTCGATGTAAAGGAAACAATATAAAAGAAGATACAGATTGTTGTATGAGAGATAATTCGCCTGTGATACATCTAGTCCATGGTTTGATTCAAAAAAAGGCAGAAACGATGTATGTGAAACAACAATCAATGCAAAAGACAAGTGGACGATTAATCACCAAGTCATGACAAAAAAGGAGGATAAAGATACGAAGAACAAAAGGTACATGAGAACCAACATGAGAAATATCTTGGAATACTCAGTATTTCACTTTGTATATTAATACAGATGATCAGTTATCTTTCGCAAATATTTTCAACAAGCTGAAGCTCAGATAAAGATGATAGATCAAAAATTGTTATCAATTTCAAGAGAAAAATGTTTATGGTCGGTGCACAAAAATGTTGAACTTATGTTTACTGCTCCACACAGTTTACTATTTCCACAATTATTTTCAGTATTGAATAATCAACATTGAGTTCTATTCAATTCTTATCGATTATCATGTTGTTTGACATTATCGCTCTTGATTTTAAATCAAATTGTGTAGATAGAAATTGCAATTTCTAAACTGTGTATTATTTCGTCACAATAAATTATGATAGAAAGGAAATATTATTGATACAGATCTGAACAAAAGTATGGAAAAATTTTCGATTTGAATATTAAGAGATGTGAATTGTTGAAATTTTGTGTTTTCAGGAATAAAATAGGATTTTTAGATAAATTTTCTTTCATGCCATGTGCAGTGTCTCATTTTCGATGTTTTACTACGTATTTAAAACTTTTGTTGAATATAATATAATCTTGCGATTTTTCGAATATAAATCATAGGTGAGTTTCGATTGAATAGAGAGTAATTTTTCTTTTCAACTATATATTACATTTTTACAAATTTCCTCAAATTGCGAATTTTTCCAGAAACGAAAATACTTTGGTTCTACGATAAGTTGTAGGAATTCACAGAAATCATCTCAGATGATTTTTCTCTATACTCACAACAATAGATATCAAAATGGATCATTTATTCAATTAACATTGTTCATTTACGATTAATTGCAGAAAAACGATAGTGCAATTCAACACTTTAGAGTACTAAGTTAAGAAGGATTATGATTCTGATAGAGCTTCAGAAAATTGTTCTGTTCCTTTTCCTGACAAAAGGCAACATCACAAGCCTATATTCCAAAGATTGGAGCAGAGTCTCATAAATAGTTATTCTTTCTAAGCACTCAGAAAAAAGTTACGATAAAAAGATAAAGCAGTTAAAATGGAGGATTCGAGAGCTGTTACTGTGAATCCCTTAATTTCAAGCAGGCAATTTGAAGCAGAGAGTGTGACACCAAAGAGTTTCTACCTAATAAACTGAGAATTTCTCATTTACTACATTATAATCTCTTATTTTACCAGTATACTTTATGGACGGATAAAGAAAGGGTAACGAATTAATCAATCGTCCATCGCAATGATGAACATTACTAGTCCAATGCCAATCCTCATTGGGAGGTATATATTCAATACCAAAGTCGATTCAGTTTTAATAAAATGTGGGGTAAGTGAACCACGTGATATTATTGTATTATAAATGAGAACATAGTTGAGAGTTTTTCGAATAAATTTCCTTAGTTCAAACTTTACGCCTTCACGTCAGACAAGGAATGATTCTGAACTTTTAATACATTTTTGAATAAAATCCCTTAGTTCAAACGTTACGCCTCCACATCAGACAAGAAATTATTCTGAACTTTTAATACAGTCTCTCAGTGATAACTGGATGAGAACGAGAGGACCAGTGAGATGGCCACCTCATATACATGGTATAACTACGTTAGATTAACTCTGTGGGGCAATGTCATTGATTTATTATATAGGCTATATGAAGAGTTAAAACAAATCTTCAAGAATTGCTTAGCTTCAGTGATCAAGATTCATAATACTTGTAGAAGTATTTTTGAATGTTGCTATTCTTATATATTGGGCATACTTGTATTCAGTTTTTATTTTTTATGTAACAAATTATGTTCAATATTTTCTTACTCATGAGTAATCAATAATTACCGTTTATTCATATCGTAAGTGAGATTCATTATGAGCAGAGAATTGAAAATTTTCGGGGATTCCTAAAAATTCCCACTTTATAAATCTACAAGTATTGAAATACATTCTGTCCTAAAGGTATCAGTAATTGATTATTTGAAAAATCTGTTTGAAAGGATTGTCAAAATGTTTGTTGTTGTTAAGTTGTCACAACTGTTTTCTACACTGACACGAAGTTTGAACGCGATCTGCCATTTAGTTTGTTTACAGTGCTCGATTTTGTCCGTTCTCACAAGGTGTTTTGTGATTTTTAAAATGGACAAAAAATCATTGTGAAAATATTCCTGACCGCAAATTCAATAAATACCATGGAATAACCAACGTATCACCTGATATGTCTCTGGCCGACTTTTTTCTTCATCCAAATCTCAAATGACCACTTCGTTTTCAATTGATTAAAGACATGAAATAGAATTCGCGGCGAGAATTGAAGTCGATTTCGGAAAAAGTGTTGGAAAAATTTTTCAATGATTGAATTTATCGTTTGCGAAAATGTATTAATTTAATAAAGGCCTACTTTGTAGAGAATAAATTTGGATTAAAAATACATATATTGTGTTTCATTGACAAATTCCCGGATCTTTTTCTACAGAATGTATACTAATCTTACTCTGAAATAATAATATTAAACAAAATCTCTGCAAAAAGAGAGAGAGGGTTGTTGTTAGTTTACTGACAAAATGACAAACAAACAGTATGTTTGTAACGTTTTAAATATTTTTCATTTCCGTTCACTATTCCCATGAATATGTGAGAGGAAAGTTTCAATTTTCGAAGTTTACTATTATGCAAAGAATTTTAAGTAACTTAGATTTGCTCTACAAAATTTCCTACTATCAATGCAGTGGAAATCTCAAATCAATTTAATATATTATACGAATATTTGGCAATTTCTTCATAATTGACGTTGTTTAGATCGTCATGGGTAGATATCATACGTTTCCCTTCATTTTCGAATTATCCAGATTCAAATACAGGATGTTACATAATAGTATGTCACAATTTGAGGGGGTAAATCTACGTGAAATTTTAAGAAAAAAGTTCATATAATCATAGGTCCGCAAAAGCTCCGTTACAGAGCTACAGGGTGTTGAAATTTGCGGAGAAATTGGTTTTTTTTCTTCATAACTCCTGCAGTTTTTGAGATATTCAGCTTAAATTAAAAAATTAACTAATCGTTAATTTAATAAGCAATTCTAGAAGACACTAGTTCAACTTTAGCAACTGTCAAAATAAATAAATAAATGAAAAAAATCAAAGCCTACTAGTCGTTTTTTTAATTAGAAGTGCTTTCAATTCAGCGAATGCATATAATCGTTTAATAATCTTTTGCTTGAGAACGGTCGGAGATACGAAAAAATTACGAGTGCCAAAAAAGTTTTTAAATTCAACGAAGATAACGATAATTGATTGAACGCTGATCAGTAGCAAACTGAACAAAGTTTGAAATTGCAAAATAAGACATGGCTCCAGAAAAAAAAGCACCTTGTAAATTATAGTTAAAATTTAGGACGTTTAATGACGAATGCTGTAAAAATAGCTTGCATTCCAAATTTGGGCTGAATATTCCAAAAACAGCAGGAGTTTCGAAGAAAAAAACAATTTTTTCCGGAAATTTCAACAACCTGTAGCTCCGTTACGAAGCTTTAGCGGGCCTATGTTTATATGAACTTGTTTTCTTAAAATTGCACGTAGATTTACGCCTTCAAGTTGTGACATACTATTATGTAACACCCTGTATTAATTATCACTTCATAACAATGACTTGGATTATCGCAAAATAAACGTCGTGATATCCAGCCACAGCGTGACATCGGTTTTGAATATATTTCAAACATTTTTCCTGTATTTCCAACCATTTCTAGCAGATTTCTTGGAAACTTAATTCGTAGAAGTAGGAGATTCTCGTAAAATCACAAGTAATTTTATTTATGGCGTTGCATTGTTCATATAAAAGTCTGAAATTATTAAATTTTTCAAAGGCATAACATAAAAATGCATAAAAATTTAGGGATACCGATTATTAAGCTATACGTTGTTAATCCGAAAATGCAATTGTTCGTCTGAATTTAATCCAAATTGAGAAAATTTGTTACTCTGCTCTCCAGAGGGAACTGAAAATTAACAAATGAATCTCTTGCGTTCAGAAAGACCGTTTCACTTATTGAAAAGTATGCCTTCCTTCCATTATAATTCCCTTTTTATTACAGAATGCAATAGTACGAAAAGCTATATTTTACTCATTATATGTTCTAAAGGCCAATTACCCTCCATGAAAATCATACATGCAAAGGAATGTTTATTCCATGAAGTATAGTATTTTCAAAGTATCCGTCTACAAATTCGTTAAAATCTTTGTGGTTTGAAAGAATGTATTAAACAACGTAGATATATGGCAGTCATTATATTTTATGGTCTACAAACTATGCACATAGATTCCTGTTTAATTTTGAACAGAAATTCTCTTCGAAGTTAACCAACAAGTAACTTACATAAGCTCCTTTTCACCAGAATCTGGGGGCACATCCTTCTTAATATTCTAATCCATTATGACCATCAGGCTACATCATTAACTTGATAATAGATATTATTCTGTTATTCCTTAGATCCAAAGTATGAATTTCCTTCATCACTAAATAGTTGAACTCACACAAAATCAAGAACAACCGCACATCAACAAAATTCACACAGACTGAATAAAATTAATACTGAAAACTAATAATGGTTGAAAATGATGTCGATACATCAAATATAAATAGTATAAAACGGCAATTATATAACTATTATTATTATGATATAGTTTATTTTAGGAGTTAAGAGTTTCAAATGGGTTAACTTATTAATTTAATAGTTATAATCGCCTAGAACATTAATGAGGCAAATACAGGTGAATACTCTCATCTCTCAATGTTGCTCTTATTTTCATTACTCACCAACGCGAATTGGACATTCATAATTACAAGTTAACCAAATTTCATGTGGAAATTGGTAAAAACTCTCCTTATTCAGTTCATATTTTTTAAATATAATCATTAGAAAATAGAAAATAAAATATTTACGAAGGGTGGAATGAGGACTTTAGCCTTGGATATATAGGGTGTTTAAAAAAGCTACGGCAATATTTGAGGATGTGATTCGTGAAATAATTTCATAAAAAAAGTTCATATAAACATAGGTACGCATATACTTCGTTGGATATTTATGGGGTGTTAAAACTTTAATTGAAAGATGCAGTTTAATTTGAATTTTTCGTACACCGCTAGAGATATTGAGTTAAAATTTTGGGGATGTCAAAAACTTTAAAAAACCCATAATTTTCAATACGAAACAATATTTTGGATTCACTAGTGGCGCGCGTATGGGTACAACGCAGATTATTCTAAAAAAAAAAGACTAGGATGATACTGATTTTTCAAAAATTTGAAATAATTCTCCAATTATTTTCGAGAAAGCGCTGCCCTGACAATTTCTTGTAGGACGCCCAGTTTTGCAGTGAAAAAAGTTTTCTAGGAATTCTTGGGATTCCATTGATAATACCTATTCTATGCTCAGTCATAGACCTGTTCGAAATTTATTAACGTCAGTGCCATTAAAATGCTTCTGTTCTTCAATAATTCTGAGTCTATTGAATTTATATTCAAATCGGATATCATGAATCGTTATACGAATTCTGAGATGAACGACATGCACTTCATGTATGCTGGCAAAAATGCATTAGAAGCTCGGCGTTTGTACATTGAAAGATTTCCTAACCGTATTGCTCTCGATAGAAAAACTTTCAAAAGCATTCATCGACGCCTATATGAAGAAGGTACGCTAAAAAGATATGAAAGAGTAGGAAGGCCAAAGGAAGTAAGAACGGTAGAGCTGGACAATGAGGTTCTTGCAATAATTCAAGACGAACCTGGTACCTCCGAATTGCTGATGCTTTAGATGCCAGAAATGGAACTGGCAATTCTTCATGAAAATTGTTTTTTATCCATTCCACCTACAACGCGAAAAAGCACTTCTTCTTACTGACTTTCCTGCCCGTATTGCATATTATCAATGGCTTTTGCGTAAGTTGATTCAAATTCCCCAATTTCTTATGCTAATCCTTTTCACAGTTGAAGCAAGTATTTTAAGAAATTGAATAAGGAATTTTCATAATTATATGCGTTGTGAATAAAATCCACATAAAATCGATTTCGCCATCGGTTCTCGTTGAACGTTTGGATCGATATTGTGAGTGCCTGCCAAGTTGTCTTTTAGTTTTAATTTTTTATTTTAACCATCAATATACCATGGTTCGTCAGTAGAAATAATTTGCATTTATACAAAAGGTGTATGGGTTACAGACAAATATCTCAAAAATCACTAAAAGACAATTACGAAAAATGGTTCATGAACTCCTCGATACTATAACATATATTGGCAAGCAGTATGGAATTGACTCTCCTCTTGAGTATTTCTACTAGGAAGACTTACGCGAGAGGTATACCACTACATTCTTCAACATAATTCCCGAATTTTTGGAAGATGAACCTCTGGCAATAGGACAAACGATGTATGTGGTTTATGCACGATGGCGCACATGCCCATTTAAGTTAGCTTGCTTGTAATTTCCCAACTCAATTTTGGCCTACACGGTCCCCAGACTTGCACCTTCTCGATTTCTTCCTGTGGAGTCATTTAAAATCTTGAAAATTCTTTGTCTTGACATGAATGAAATTTTTCATTTTCAATCATAGGTTTCTGAATAGTACAAAGAAATACACTACGAAGGTTGTTTTAATCGAAGACTACCTGTCGTACAATAAAATGTATGTACCTTCTTTTTTTATTCTTCTCAACCTTTTCTTACTCAAAAACTAGGAACGTACGAAAAATGTCAGGACAGCGTTTTTTTTGAAAATAATCGGAAAATTAAAAAAATATTTTGAATTTTTGATAAAATCAAAACCATCAAAATTTTTTCTCTGAGAATAACCCATACGCGCGTTACAGGTAAGTCCAAAATAATATTTCGTATTGAAAATTATACGTTTTCTTGAAAAATTCAAATTTAGCTGCATCTTTCAATTAATTTTAAGACCCTGTAAATCGGTAACGAAGTATGAACTCTTTTTATGAAATTACTTCAGCAATCACCTCCTTGAATATTGCATTGTGTTTTCTAAATACCCTGTATATTATTCTTCATTTTTTTATCAATTATATGATAATTTGATCTGCTTAACAACGGTTTCTAGAACTGATTGGGGTGGTATTTCAATAACAAAACTCCGAATTATTACTTGGATGGTTCTCCAGTTCTATAAACACATAATCTGGGAGGTATTGCAATGAATGAAAAACAAATCTCTAAAATCTCATATAATTCGTTGTTAAATGATTATATTTAATAATTCACGTTAAGCATTTTTTTGTGAGAAATAATGTGAATTATCCTAGATTCAAAATTCATCGTTTCTTCTTTTCATAAATTGGCAAACTCTTTCAAAAACACTAGGATCTGTTCTCATCGAATCGGACTCAGTGATGATTCACAGTCCACAACATTTTCCACGGGGGTAGTGTAAACCAAAGACTCCAAATTACCCCACAGGAAGAGTTCGAAGGAAATTAAGTCTGGGAACCGTGCAGGCCAAGATTGAGATCTACTTCAACCAATCCAGCGCTTTCCATACTGTTGGGTTAGGAAGTCACGAGGGAGATGACTAAAATGGACAGGTGCGTCATCGTGCATAAACCACATCGTTTGCCTCATTGCCAAAGGTACATCCTTCAAAAAATATGCGGTAAACCTCTCCGAAAGGCTTCTTGGTAGAAATACTGGCCCATAACGCCGATCCAAACGTTCAACGAGGACTAATGTTGAAATTGATCTTCATATGTTCATTACGAAATTCCTTATGAAGTTTCTTGAAAAACTTGCTGCATCAGTGAACGGGATCAGCATAATGAATTGAGGAATTTGAATCAACTTACGCAAAAGCCAATGACAATAAGCAATATGGCAGGAAAATCGATAGAGAAAAGTACTTTTACCGTTGTAGGAGGAATGGATACAACAAAATTCCAGTTCTCTGTAGCATTTCAATGAGGTCTTGGTGTCGTACTCTGTAGAATGCTTTTTCATTGTCGACAAAGCACGCAAATACGTCTCTTCTCTGGTCGCGACATTTCTGCAAAATTTATACTAAAAAACGCCTCGCGTGTTGCGAACCCACTCCTGAAGCCAGATTGGCTTTCGTCTAAGTCTTGTTCACATTTGTTCCTGATGCGGTAGTGGATTATTCGCAGGAATATTTTCAGCAAGTGACTCGTAATACTAATCGGCCTGTAGTCTTTACATTGCTTAGAATATTGTTTCTATGGATTGATACAAAGGTTGACTTTAGCCAATCATTGGGATGTATGCCTGTGTGGTAGATGGCATTGAAAAGTTTAGCAATGAGTTCTATGTTCTCTTCATTCATCAATTTTAGGACCTCCTTTGGAATGTTGTCTGGTCCAATTGCTTTTTTTTACCCAACTCTAGAGCATGCATTACTTCTAATTTAATTATTTCCGGTCCTTCTGACATTGTTTCCATATCTATTTCAGGTCTGTCGTCTCGGAATAAATCTGTAATGTAGTTTTCCCAAATTCTATGTTTCTCCGCTCCATTTAAAATTATGTTATTTGTTTCATCTGTTAGCATCGGTGGTGATTGTTTCTTAAATAATCCGGCTACTCCTCTAAAGTTCTTTTTCATGTTAAAAATATCGTGTTTAGAGTCTAAATTCTCCATCTTCTCACATAATTCTTTGATCCATTTCTGTTTCGCCAGTTTTATCTTTCATTTTATTGAGTTTTGCAGTTGTCTATAGGTTGTTGGCTCATTTTTTGCCAAACGTCTCTTTTCCATCAGTTCGAGGATTTCTGTTGTCATCCATCTCTTGTTCTTAATATTCATAGTTGTGTTCAGGTTCTGCAGGCATACCTTATTGATCGTCTTCCTAAGTATATGATATGCCATTGCATATCTACATTGTTAGATGAGGATCTCGTCATTGCATTAAGTTTGCTGTTTAAATCATCTGTGGTCTTGTCCCTCGCTTCGCTATATTGCAGTCAGGTGTTCGTATTCTCCGTTCAATAGTTTTCAGGTTAACTTCAATATTGGCAACTAGGGGGTTGGGGTCTGACTCTATGTCTGCACCAGGATACGTTGTGACCTTTTTGATGCAGTTTCTGAATCGTTTATCAATCAGAAAGTAATCTGTCTGATTTCTAATTGTGTTGGGCTGTTTGGTTCATCACCTGGCGATCTCCATGTGTAAAGTCGACGATATGGCAATTTAAACCAGGTGTTACATATTACCATGTTTCGTTCCTGGCAGAATTCGTAGAGTCTATTTCTGCGATCATTGGACTCGACTAAATCCATACTGTCCGACTAGGTCTCCTCTCCTTCCTCGATCAATCTTTGCATTGAAGTCCCCAAGTATAATATTGATGTCATTATTTTTGGTTGTTTTCAGCAATTTGTCAGTCTCTCCATGAAGCAGTTCTATTTCATCATCGTATTTTCTCGCTGCAGTAGGAGCATACACTTGGATTATATTAATTTTGAAAGGTCTTCCTTGCTGTTGTATGAGCATTAACCCATCGGATATTGGTACAAAGCTGGTGATATATGTAATGCATTGGGCAGTTACAAATATCCCAACTCCATTCCTTTGGACATAGATATCTAGAAAGCATAATATCTTTTATATTTGAAAAATCAGTAGCGTCTTATTTTTTTTCTTTGAGAATAACCTGTGGTGTGCCCATACGAGCACCACTGGTGAGTTCAAAATATTGTTTCGTTCAGAAAATTATGACTCTCTAAAAGTTTGCGTCACGTCCAAAATTTTACTTCAATATCTCAAGCGGTTTATGAAAAATTCAAATTTGACTGCACCGATTAAATGTTATCCACTGTAAATTGGTAACGAAGTAATTGCAGACCTATGTTTATATAAACTTTTTTCATGACATGACTGCACCAACTACCTCCTCAATTATTACCGTGTCTTATTTAAACACCCTGTATAGAAGGGCTAGTCGAAATAGTGGAAGGTTGAACCAAACTTCAGAGATTGTCTTATATATTTATCTCAGCTGATGTGGATTCTAGGAAAACATTTTTTATCAAGTTTGGGCATTCTTTCTATGAGAAATAACAGATCTTGAGTTAATCGTACCTTATTCAGGGACGTCCTGTATATTTTTACATTCCTATGTTTTAAGCAGACCTCAATGTGAAAGACAGCAAATAGTCCTCAGTTGCTTAAAAAGTAGCTTTTTACCGAACAACCTGATAATGTTTAATATAAGTTTTGATACCATGATATGAATTGAATAATATTATTTTCGGAATTTGCATAATAGTGAAATATTTTAAATACTTATGTCAGGAGGAATTTTTTCTGAAAATCTAAGTGTCATAACCAAGTTGATTTAACATTGATTCGGAAAATGTGATTCAATGTTGTATTTCCAACTTCATAATCCGAAATAAGTCTTTTATAGAGTGTTAAAATTTTTAAATTTTATAGAATATATATGCACTACTATTTTTCGTTTTCCATTCTCTTTCTGATCTATATTGATATTCGAAAAACCTGCCTAACAACTCGTCAAAGTAAAAGTTATATTTCTAGTGAATCCAATCTAGTTTCTCTTGTCTTCTTGAATAAAATGTACTTAGTGAACCAACGACGGAGACAATATCATTTTGAAAATATTGATAATATTAGGCATTTTTGCCCGAAGAGTTTTGAGCTTTGAGGTTGAAATACGATATCGAAATTATTAGTGTAGTTTCTGTTTCTGTGTTGTGTTGTTTGGGTATAAGCACAGTCCAAGATTTTGTGTCAGCTTAGGTCGGCTTCGTTAATTGCAGGTACGGCATTTACCTAGTCTGAGTAATACTTGGTAAATATTGACCGATTGGTTAAGATGTCGAATGGTAGGGAAGAGGATTCAGACGACAACGCCCTCATAACTTTTGAAAATCTTAATAAATATGGAATTCGCAGTGTGAGAAGTTATCAGTCACCAGAAGACTCTGAGTGTGCAACTAGTAGTGATCCAAGCAGTAACAAAAGTGCCAAGATGACTCTCACTTACGATCCAACCAATTTTCAAAATTTTTCTGAAAATAATGGCTTCAGTTTGTTAGCTTCTCAAATGAATGCTGACGTATCTCCACCACCATATCCTGAACCGAGCGTATCATATTCAAATATCAGTTTGAACGGACTAAGTGATTTGAATCAAAATATACAAGCAGTTCAACAGCAACAAGTAAGTATTTATTGAATTTTTCGTTTTTCATTTCAGTTAAAATACATGAAATACACAGTTTACCACTTCTTATTACAATGATAGTATCATTTTTTAATAGAGGTAATTCTTTTTCAGGTAGAATCGTGGAACGTCAACCAGGCCTACATAGAGAACCAATTCCGTGTTGAAAGAAATATAAGTAAGTTTCAAATCATTGATATTAAGTTCAATATTCAATATTCTTTCTTACCATGATCTATCAATAATCGTTTGTCAAAGAATCCTCAACAATATTTCTTCATTATTTTCACTTCAAGTCATTTTGAAAATCATAAATTATTTCAAATATTTTTGTTTTGATTTGAATAACTTTCAAAAAAAGTATCGAAGTTATCATTTATGAAAATTGAAAAATCTTTTAATGGGGAATTAGATCTCGATTGGATTAAACCAAAATAGTTGCCGAAACTTATTTCTTTTCTAAAATGATCGAAATAATTTGAAAATATCTTCGCCATAAGGTTTCCTTTGCAAACTATTTGCGATTTGTAGATCTCTTAGACATTATTCTTGACTAGCCAAATCGAAAAACTCGTAGACTAACCAAATACCTTCTTTTCAGACAATAACAACAAGCAAATGGTTCCATATCCTGTTATTTCAATAAGACAAGTATCACCCCCTGGAAGTACCTCAGGTCCAACCAAGAGGGCAAGAACAGCTTATACTAGTAATCAACTCGTTGAACTAGAACGGGAATTTTACAAGAATAAGTACTTGTGTAGACCACGAAGAATACAGCTAGCTCAAACTTTGAAACTGACGGAACGCCAAATAAAAATTTGGTTCCAAAACCGCAGGATGAAATTCAAGAAAGAGCAGAAAACCAGAAATGTATCACCATCATCTACAAGTCCCAGTTCACCAAATTCAGATTCAGCATCAACCACAAGTCGCAGAAGTAGATGTGATGGTAATGGAAGAATTCCTTCTACATATGCACAGTATAACCCCAATCAACAAAATATTGTTTCGCATGCAAACGTACATGGAATATATCCTCCCTCAAGGGCATATAGTTGGCAGCCAGACAATACGTATGCCGAATACAGTTATCATCCATCAAATGCGATTCCAGTGAATTATGGTCCTCCAATGGAATATAGTTCTTTCAATTATATTCCAAACAATTTTTATGACCAAACAATCAGCATGAAAGAAGAAGATATTTCCCCAACATTTGCAAATGTTGAGTATAGCATTAACCCATCGCAGCCCATTACATGGGCTGCCCAACAGTACATGGAGCCTAATGCCAGCAATGTTGATATTGCTCTTATTACTCAATTGTGAGATATGAAATCAACCATTCCAAGATTCAAATTGTATGGAAAACTATTTGAATTCCGCTTATGAAATAACATATAAGAAAAGAGTGAGAAGGAGAGAATACATTATCAGGAAGTGTAAAATATTTTAATGGTATGTAATTTCTAAATAATTTTATAGAATATCTGATATAAATTGTTCCATTGAAATGTACACCTTAAGTTCTATATTTAATTATAATAAAACTTGAAAAATTTATTTGTTATTCATAAAATTAATTGTAATTATAAATGTAATTCAATATAAATAGTATTAATTTATACATTGTATGTGTAGTTAATTGTGTATCTTTTCATAACAATTTATTTTGGAGAATATTTTTAGATTTAGTGTTCGATATTATACCACATGAATTTTAAGTGCTATTTGTATGAAATGTTTCAGGATGCAATATAATACAA
This sequence comes from Cryptolaemus montrouzieri, assembly GCA_013387265.2. Taxonomy (NCBI): domain Eukaryota; kingdom Metazoa; phylum Arthropoda; class Insecta; order Coleoptera; family Coccinellidae; genus Cryptolaemus; species Cryptolaemus montrouzieri. Next base: position 61,441 of record JABFTP020000147.1, read on the forward strand.
TGTATGTTTGTACTCTGATGAATAAATATATAGAGAGGAGTGAATGATAATTCTTCTTATTTCTTCATATCAGGTTACACAAGTGACCACAAATCAAAAGATGCAACAAATAACAATAAAATTGAGCAGAGAAATACTAATGAATTTATAATAATTTGTTGCAGATATGGAGGTTTTCCATCATAAAGTAAAAAACATTTTCATGGACTTTTTGATTTTACTTTTTATATAATCCATATTGACAGTAATAAAATTCTTTATAAGAGTATTCTGAGGTAGAGAGTAGTCAACTCCGTCAAAATTCAATATCAGTGTAATTGTCAATCTAGCCCAATTCAATTCGGTAAATATTAATGATATAATCTCTTAAAATATGCAATGGGTTATTGAATTCGGAATGGATTAGTTCTTTTATCAATAATTCATCAAAATTTCCTAAAGAAAACGAAATTCTTAACAGATTTTTTGGTATATTGAAAAAAATACATCGACGACAAATCCGGAAAACGTGCCGGTTACTTTACTGACTTCCTAGTTCTAGTCCAGTTATTGTTAAAATTAAAGTTAGCTGGATTAGCAACGGCCAAAGCTAGATGAAATCTAGTTAAAATAGATATTTCTTTTTCCAGCAAGGGACAGTTCCATCAATATCATATCATACCCATACGTTAACACAGAATTATATTTCAATTCTCATCATACACTAGAATTTCTGCTTTGACGTTGAATATTAATTTGGCGATGTGATTTATTTCTCAATAATTTAGCGATTATCAAGAAAAACAAAATTTTAGATAAAGTGTACTAACATACGAAACTTTGCCTCTTTAAATATTACGTTTTGGTATGGGCAGATTAGTAGCTGCGACCTAGTTACTATTGGGGCACAACCTACCTTTAAGTACACTTTCAAACTCCATCCTTCCTATAAAGGCTAGAAGCTTGGTGAGTGATAACTTGATAAGAGCAGTGAACCATACATTGTAGGAATTAACGCGCAATATAAATCTGTCCCAAGCTAGGCATTTGCACATGCGGTGTTATTTTGATTTTATAATGTGCGCCAGAGAAAACCGGACAATTTTTTCCGTTATAACTTTTAGAACTAGATCATTCGTTCTTCCTTCATTGAAAAGCCAAAGACTAGGTTTTTCAGAAATTGTATCGAAATTTTACTTCCGGCGAAACTAATATGGCCGACTCATTCGAAAAGGAGCAATATTTCAAGATCGCTGGAAAGTTTCTTATCACTAAAAAATTCGAATGAGGAATTCAGTCTGCTCTGAACAATTTGTCATATTGATCTTGAAAATATTACAATAATTGGTGAAAAAAGTAGCGTGGAGAATTTTTTCATTCTGATTTTCAGCTGAAATCGAAACTAAACCTAAAAACCTAAACCTAACTTTGATTTCTGGTCGAATTCAAAATGGCCAACTTCCTCAAATATATTAATAATGTAATAATATAATAAAAAATTTTTCGCGTTCTTAATGAATCAACTGAAACCTCTGAACATAGACTGCATGCATTAGTGCATTAGCTCTATGATAAAAAAAGAATAATGAAATCACATCGAGTTTTAGAAGACATATGGTATGAATTCGAATTTCATCTTGGTGTTGCTTGTTTTTGACGTTCGAAATTGTTAACAATGGTTTTTATAAATGAGGATAAGCGTTTAATTGAATATTTATTTGTGCGTGGCTATGATTTTGAGGAAATATTTCGGACAACAGGGTCGTTAAGAAGATCAGGATGAATGTTTCCCAAATATCTCAGAGATGCCAACTATTAAAAAGTTCTGCGAGAATAATAATATTTTATTTAACAAATTACATGAGTAAAAACATTCAACAAAACGAATCAAGTACTCAGAATAGAATACGACCTCCATTGGCATCCACAACCATATGCATTCATCTTCTCCAGCTCTCTATAGTTCTCGTTATTACTTCTTCATCAAGATTGTTCCAATATTCTTAAATTTTTGCCTCAGCTCCTCACAAGTATTGAGAATTATACCATTTTTATACAACTTTCTTCCAAATTAATCCACAGAAAATAGCCACACGAAGTAAGATCGGGACTTTTTGGGGGCCATTGTTCTGGTTCGATGATATCGTCTATTTGTTGTCTTAGATCATCCATAGTATAGTGACTGATATGACATCAGGCTCCATCCTAAAATCAAGTGAAATTCATTTCATTTAGATACATCTAATTTGGGACACCCTGTACACTGACGGCCAGTTGCGAGTGAGAAGCGATTTTTTTGTGATATAATACTAATTGTTCATTTCTTTAACAAACGTAGTTAGAAGAATATGGTACAAATTGTAGATTTCCGAAAAAGGTTTCAACCAATAAAAATCTTCCAAAACGCTACTCAATTTCTCAACCGTTCATCTCAGCTGGTGGCAACTGTACATATTCATGTCATACAAAAAGCAGCAATGATTCACCTGCTTGAAAGTGAACTGAGGAGTTGACGACTCAATAGTTGGTAAAATGTTATCGAGAATGAGGTGACAATAATTTCCCGAATCTAATCTTATGCCTTGTTCTATAAAAATGATATGACTTAAAGTTCTTCGAAATACCGGCAGAGACCATTACATGCCTGGAAAATTTCTGTCTTTCCCTCTGCGAACGAATTAAAGGCACATTCCTCTTGATTTCATTCGTCGGAATACAAATTTTGTCATTCTGGCTGTTTCTTGGTGATGCAACACTGAAAATTGTCTCGTCTGTCAATCAGATATTTCAAATTTGTCTGCGTGTTCTAGATCTATTTAATATATTTCTTCATCGCTCGAATCTGCGATCTTTGACAGCTTGAGTCAATTGAAAATTATAGTGCCTCTGCAAATACTTTTGACCAAATAGTGTCTTATTATTCTTCTCACATAGGTTTTCGAGATTTGGCATCTCTGAGACATTTCGGAAACAGTCAAGCTGGTTCCTGGAGTTCTGATAGGGCTGACTGCTAACGCAGAAATTCGCTGAATTTTATCCTGAAATTGTCAACTGAGTTTCTAATACAAAAAATGTAGAGTTGATGCTTGAAAACAGATTATGAAATAGGCGAGTACCTGTGTTCTAACAGCTCTAGCTGCACCAGTGTACCTGATCTTCTTCCTAATGACCCTGTTGTTCGATGTTTTTCCTCAAGATTATAGATTGTACTTCTTTTGTAATTAGGGTCTGAAAATTGGAGTAATACTTGCCTAGCAGTATAGCCACGCTCAAATAAACATTTAATGAAAGGCTAATCCTCATTTGTTAAAACCATTGTCAACAATTTCAAACGTCAATAACAAGTAACACCAAGATAAAATTCGAGTTCAAACCACATGTCGTCTAGAACTCGATGATATTTCATTATTTTTTTTTATCATAGAATTATTGCAGGTAGTCTATGTCCAGTGGTTTTCTCTGGCGCACCCTATACATTCTTCACACATAATCTGTACCATGGGTTCTCTATCAGGTCTAGCCCAGAGGCTTTTAGCCAAGCCTAAGCTCTTGCATTGGAAGGACCAATGATATCAGATTCCTGTGTAGCTCTGTCTGAGCTTTAGTACTCTCAGGTCCAACCATAAGATATTTTCTATCCTTGTGGTCTCCATGCAAATAACGAAGACTGGTTTAGTGAACCCCATGGTATCATCGCGAACAACCAATAGGTCCACCATCTTATTGTATTCAATGCCCAAGTAGCTCATGACCCACAACAGGCGAAGCATGTTTCTTACTCCCAAGAAAATGAGGGTCGACTGTGTTGAATAATTAGAACTATTGTATGAATATAAAATGGCTTGTTATAAAAAAGCGACCGTGCGGCAAATTGGAACTTTGAATATTAATGTGGCAATGTGGATTAAAGTCAGATCACCAATATTTATTTTGGTGATTAAATACTCCATCACTACTGAAGTTTACTTCATAAGACCAAATTGTTTCTCGGAAAACTAGTAATTTATATCTATTTTTGTTAGCGCTTTTAGATACCTCTGTTTCCATTTCAATATTACCATAGTTTATGAGTTGTTTCCTCGAGTTATCGAATGCCCAGAGTGGTCAAATTTTGATGTATTTGTACGGCAGCTATCTGAAATATTGCAGATAGGGAAGAATTAAGTTCCTTCCCTCGATCTCATTTTCAGGGACTAGTTTAGTGGTACCTACATTCTTTCTTTCCGTTTTAGACTTATTGAAAATTTCTAGAATTTTGAGAGAATCGTTCTTCGCGGATTTATTGATCATCATCATAAAAATTGGTTTGACAGTCAACAGGCACATTTTTGGGTAAATAGAGTGGCTCATTCAGAAGATCAAGAAATAAAAAATTGAATCTAAGTGATAGAGAGGAAGCAACGATCGAAGTGATAGGTGCTGTTATGGCCAAACCTTCAATTTCGATTAGACAATTAGAAGCAAAAATACGAATTTCGAGACGTTGGTTGCTCGGCATTCTGAGGGAGACCAGTTTAAACCCTACAAAATGCGAGTCTCCCAATTTCTGCAGCCAGGGGATCCCCCTTGCCGACTAAATTTCTGCAATTGGTATTTACGAAATATTCAAGAAAGCTCAGACTTTTTTAGAGAAGACATATGAACAGGTGAAGTCCGCAGCACTAGGGATGGGATATTTAATGAACATTTGTGGTCCGATGTAAATCCTCCACGCCATATTGATGTGCAGCATCAAGTAATATATGGTTTCAATGTGCACTGAAAGATAGTCGCCTTTTGGCATTTGAAATTTTTAATCAAAATTTGAATGGAACGCTTTATGAAGAAATCATCAACATTGATATCATTGAAGGACTTCACGATCAACTTCCGTTAGCACAAAGATCAAATATTTTTTTTCGAGACGATGGTTCCTCTTTCCACCAAACGGGCCATCACTGATCTGTTGAATTCGAATTTTGGAGATAATTAGATAGGAACTAATGGTCCTGTGAGATGGCCGCCTCGTTCCCCTGACTTGACGCCACTAGATTTTTCTTTCAGGGGTCATGTTAAGGATTCTCTCTACAAAAGGAACAGTAACAATTAAGAAGAGTTACAGACATTCAGGGTATGCTTTGCTTCTGTTAGCAATATTCATATATACAATGCCTGCCGTAGTGTTTCTCGGCGGTGTAATTTTTGCATTGAAATCAAAGGCAAAACTTTAGAATATTTCCGATAAATTAGTCGCCCCTATTTGTATCGTTTCTTTTAAGGATTTTCATATGTGTTTTCGGTTTTCGTTTGAGAAAAGTTTAATGTCTTAGGTCTTGTTTTTCATAATAATATACTTATGCGTTACGTAGATTCCTCGAGATGGCAAGTTTCGAGTTTCAAAAAAGTTAATGTTCGTTTGTGTTTCGATTTATGAAGAGTGATTGTGGAACTCTGAGACCACAGTTTATTACTATGTTCTAAATCGAATTAAACCATTAAAATAATCATGATCTTCAAAAGAATCTTTGAAATCTGTGGTTTTCAGTGATAGAACAATATGAATCGTTGATGGGCCTGCACCTTATGAATGGAATTGAGGAAATTTCAGGTTTTTCTCGGAAAATAGGTATTGAATGCAGTAATTGTCTACAAGTGTTATATATTTCTGAAAACGAAAAAAATTGCTGCATCCATTTGAGGTAAAAACTCCTATGGTTTATGTTTAGAAAAAAAAAGGATGTTTGCATTAAAACTCGAAAAACTGCTGAGCTGAAAAAAATTTTCTTACAGCACTGTTTTCTACTTAAAAAGTGCCTGTAGAATGTTCAACCAACTTTTATGTAACTTTGATGATCGAGATTTCAGCGATGGACGGAAAGAGGTATCAGCAAGAAAATTTCACTACTAAACTAGTCCCTGAAAATAAGATCGAGGCAGGAGGGTTCAGTTTTCTCCGTTTGCACTATTTCTCATAGCTGCCGTACAAGTACATCGAAATTTATCCACCATGTACAGGCTGTTTAAAAAAGGCACGAGAATATTTAAGGATGAGATTGCTGAAAGCATTTCATTCTTTTAAACATACGTCCACAAATACGTCAGTACCGTTTACAGGGTGTTAAAGTTTAATCGAAAGATGAGTTAAACTTGAATTTTTCATGGACCACTTGAGGTAGTGAGGTGAAATTTTGAAAATGTCGAAAACTATCGAAGACGTATAATTTTTATTACAAAACAATATTTTGGACTTACCAATGATGCGCGTATGGGCACAACGCCGATTATTCTCGAGAAATAAACAAGAAGGCCACAGATATTTTAAGAAATTGAGAATATATTTTTGGAATTTTCAATTCTTTTTCAAGAAAAAAGCTCTCGTGATTTTTTTTGTACGACGCCAAGTTTTCGAGTAAGAAAATGTTGAATAGAATATGAAAAGAAAGTCCATACATTTCATTGTACGACAAGTAGTCTTTAAGGATTTCAAAGATTTAAAGAACAATCGTATTGTGTTTCTTTTCATCATTAAATAACCTATGTTTGAAAATCAAAGATTTCATTCAAGGGCAAAACAAAGAATCTGGAGTATTACCAATAGTTCTTAAAACATTACAAATGCTGTTCAAAGTGATTTCCTTCAGCTCGGATGCAAGAATTCAGTCTTCTTATATTTTGGCAAATTCGTTTAAAAACATCAGCATCTGATATTATCGATTTGCACCCAGCGATGATTCCATCTCCTCATAATTTCAAGTCCTGTAATCACCAGGTGACGAGATTCAAAACCTAGTATCCGTTCCATGGCTGCGAAGCAAAATGCTCCAGTTATCATCATGTTTGTCGTTTTCTGCGATTTAGAGAGATTGAGTTCGGATTGCTTTTCAAGACTGCTTTCCTACCAAATAATGTGGCCATGTAATAATGTAATAACGTGATCTCACCACTATCACATACATCGACTGACGTTGCTCTGAAGTGAACCAAAACCTTTGCTTCCTCTCAAACCGGAAGGATCATTTCGCCCTGAATCGAGGGTTATACGAATATCCTGATTTTCTAAGTGAATGGTACTGAAGGGGCGGTGTGGGATTTTATACTAAATTTGCACTATCATACTACCCTGAATTGCTGAAATAGCCTGCTTAAGTTTTCGGAACAGAATTACCGTCAGCGTACGATTATACATAAACATCAAGTGCCCCTAGTATTTCCAGAATATCATTAACCTGCAAGGACTACAACAAAGGAGATAGTACTAGTTCCTGAGGGCAGCCGCTTTCAGCAGCTAAACAGTTTACTTTCCCTTTTAGGAAATTGTTAATCACTCAGGCATCAAACATGTTGCTCATCCATTCTGCAATGATATTTGGTACTCATCTGGCTCTTGCTGCTCCACATAGTGAACTAGTAGTGAGCTGCATTAAATGCACCTTCTATAGCTACGAAGACTGCATCTGATGTCTCCTTGCGGTCCAGAGACTGAGTGGTCCTTCTGACTAGATTATTGAGTGCCAGATCAGTGGACCTTTCTAAAAGACGTATTTATGCTTATTCGGAGGCTTCAGCGAAAATACCTCTAATATTGATGATTCCATCCGACACCTTTTCCAAGTTTTTCAGAGTGAAAGACATTGAACTTATCAGTGGAAGGGTTTCGACTGTGAGTTCAATTTGCCGCACCTAAGTCTATTCGATAACGTGACGTAAAACCTCATGAACCATGATACATTCTTCGTCCCCTGGTAATGATAATATGAAGCAATCGATGGAGAACATACAAAGATGGAGATAAAAGTTAGTTTTACTGACAACCCATTAATTTCGAGGAGAAAACCTGTAAAAAATAGGGGTATCTAAGAATTGATCTTTCAGTATTCTCCAGAAAAAGAGAGATAATCTTCACACAAAAGGAAAATCCGAGTTTTTGCAGCCAGGACGTTTCCAAGGACGACTAGATTTTTGCCCCATGGTTTTTGCAGGATCTCAAGAAAATCCGTAGCTTTTCCGAGAAATAATTTAGACTGATGTAGTTCAAATTAGTAGTGATGTTCAATCATCAAAATAAAAATTGGTTATTGGCTGTACGACATGGTCGCCTCGTAATCACGAATGATATTAAATTCCCACACTAGTTGTGACCTGAAGAAGAAATATTAAATATTTCATCTGAGTTGTCATTGCAGGAATTATAGACACAGAGTTACTAGAGAAAATTCAGGAAATCTTCCCTCTTCAACGAAATCAAAGCTGCCTATTGCTGATATTTGAGAAGGTGCAAGTGCATAACTCAAAAGCCGTTGGGCGAATAGAACTAATTGCACATAGGTCTATTCTATGTAAAAAACTGCCTGCAGAATGTCAAAACAATTTTCACTTCAAAGACATCCGAGATTTTCATTTCGAAAATTTTTCAAAATATGTAAATTACTCGACAACATAAGAACGAAGCTTAGGTATGTGCTCGGAAAGGAATTCGTCACCCAAAAATAAAACGTGGAAGGGGGTTCTGGCAGCACGAAAATGTCGGAATCATATGCGCTGTATAAAGTTGAAAAAAAGGCATTTTAGGGAGGGAAAATATCAATATGATCATATTTCAAAAGTCCACGATTTCAAAATGAACAATCTTTCACAAAGTTGCATAGTTATTTACTCTAAAAAATAATAAAATTGAAATGTTTTCATTATTAAAGCGTCTAAATAATTTGTTCGAACTATTTCAAAACATACATTGTACTCAGTATATTACGTATTGAATTATTACAGGCATTTTAATTCAATCCATTTCTATGAAGAAATGTTGAAGAAAAAGTTGCGTTTTCACCAAAAGAAGTTCCAGTTTAGAAAGTATGATTGTTAACAAAGTTGGGAATATTTAATCAACAGCTCGATTGGAGCCTTGAACTCTAGGATTTTGGTTTGTGTGTGTCCGTATGATTCTCAATTCTTTGTTTCAGATGATCTTGATGTACAGGCTGTTTGAGTTCGATGGATTCGAAGTTGATTTTCGCCAACTTCACTTTTTCAATATACAGTAAACTCATGAATGTCTTACATTTCATTTCGAAGAAAAATAGATGTGAATGTTTGAGGGTAGTGCATCTGTAGGCATGTCTGTGTGGGAGTCAGTGTGTGTTGATATTTTTATGTATGTGAATTGTATTGTATGTATACTACGAATTGTTATTTTCATTAACTAAATTCTCTCCAAAATTCATTCTCCAGCGACATCCGACGCGCAGACAAGGAGAGCGTTGCTGGGATATTCGGTATTCGGTTGGTGTCTTGCATATCCCAAAAACCAAATGACCTTGCTATGTGAGCACGAGTTCCCAATGTTCTTGATCCTCTTCTACAGGTGCAATAATAGCAAGTAATTGGCTTTCTATTTTCATCTTCTAACAGATCTTCTGGCCAAGAATATGTTATCCAGATGGAGTACTTTGCGGAATTCCTATGCCGAGAACATACTCAAATCATTATGAGATTTGGGTCCTCTCGATGGATAGCCAATTCAAATATCTCACTCTCATCGCGTAGGAGCTTGTCTTGGTATACTGGGTGTATCACATAAGGCTTTACATGGCTCGAGAGAAGATAGACGTGACTGAGATGATTTCGAAACACCCCCCTACCAACCCCCAGAGGAGCTCAGATATACAGGCTGTTTTCTGAATTTCGTTTGATATTCAAAAATTCACAACTCTCCAACTGTTACACCGAATACCAAGAAATTCGGCACACATGATTACCTTTGCTGGATTTATCCAAAGCGGGACATAAACTCCGAAAGTTTCAGGACCAGACTGAATAAATGTACAAAATTGTGTTTGGATAGATACAACACTCTGTATAATGTTTTTTCAATGATTCAATGATGATCAACCGCATAAACAGTGTGTACAAACTAGGAAATAAAATTTTTCGACACCATTGAAATGGCCTTGAAATAAATTTTTGCTTTTGTTGAATGACGAAAAATCCATCTGAAAGAAGTTTGTTTTCGTTTCTCACAAGAAATTAACGTGTTTGAAACCTGTATATGAATATATATAAATTCTTTTTTACTGTAGCGTCATTTGAGACCTCAGTTTTTCCTGTTTTATCTGTGTGTGGTCTTTGACTCATAATACAGGTCCGGACTATTAGTGGAATATTTTATTGTTCATATTATGAAGACTGTCTCTATCAAAATGCTGGAAGAATTAATAAATGAATGATAATTTCTCGGCGTTCTGTTATAAAAATGACTTTTCAAAAAGAAATTTGTTATTTGGCTATGGCAGTTAGATATCTATTAGTCACCAAAAAATAGGTATACTGTTTAATTTAAACCAAGTGATCCGTGCATGTTGAATAAATTAATGATTATTTAAAATAATGGAACTTCTGAACAAACTGATACTAAGTGTATGAGCATCAAACAATTTCAGTCGTTTCAATACTTTGTGAATTTTTGAAACAAGCATAACCTTTCATTCTTTATAAGAACCATCTCGATCCGTTTTTAGCTTCAAATCACTGAAGACGTCGTAGGTACTCATTTCTATGACAGCGTTCTATACTTGTCACCATAGATTCTGGCAGTAGGTAGACTTATGTCAGTATGAATAATTTTAAATTCGAAAATAGTAGTTTGTCGTTCTTTCTCTGAAAAACCAAATTTTAGGTTTCTTAATAAACCGAAATGCCAAATTCTCTAATGAAGAATATGCTGATATTCTGTTCGTCTATGGATATTGCGACGGCAATGTCCAAGCTGCGATTAGATAATACCAAACAAGATTTCCGAACAGAAAACTTCTAGCCATGTGACTTTCAGCCAAACTTACCAGTTTTCGAGAATTCATGGGAAATGTCCATCTGCGGAGGAAAAACGTGATCGCCATGGAAATATTGATAACGATGACATTAACAGAGCAATAAAGAATCCTTCCATCAGCACTAGAAGGATCGGATGTGAAATGAGCATGGCGCACATGAAAGTATGGAGAATTCTGCATAAAGAAAAACTACACCCCTATCATCTTCAACCTGCACAATGTTTGGAACATGGGGATGAAATTCAGCGATTGGACTTCTAAAATTATATTATCAACTATAGAAGATTCATCGGTAGGATATTTTTTACAGACGTATCAATGTTTACGAGAGATGGAATATACAATTCTCGTAACAGGCATTTATGGTCCTATGAAAATCCGAGAGCTATCTTGAAGAAAAGATCACAATATAAATTTTCAGTCAATAGTTGGTGTGCACAATAATCGACTAATGGGACCTTTTGCCTTCAATGAAACTCTTAATGAGGAAGGGTATCTCTAATTTTTGAGAAACGACTTGCACAGATTAAACCCTCATATCACGGCTTAGAAGCCGAATATTGTTCAATTTTTCAATCAATCAAAGAGAAAAAAAGTTAAAAATTGTAAAACTGGTACTTGAATTAAGATTATGTTAACTGAACTGACGAATCTATCAGTCACAAGACGTACCTAAGGTGTATCGAGCATTCGTGAAAATAATAATCAAAGTGTCAAGATGCCCTCCACTGGCAAATCCGGAGCCAACCGGAAATTATCCAAATATTGATTTGAGTAAAATCAGTGATTTGAATCAGAATTTACGAATGACTGAAGAACAACTTCAACAAGTGAGTATTCCTAAAATTTCTCGTAATAATTTCACATTAATATATAAAAAACCTCAAATTCTGAATTTGTTCTAAATCAAAATAATTAATTTTTCAGGAAGAAATGTGGATCGTCAATGAACATCTTACAGAAAACCGATTCCGAGCGGAAACAAGTAATTGTAAGTATTTTTATTCATTCAATTTATAAATTCATACAGATATTTCTGCAACAGTTATTGTTGAATAATTGTCATGAATACAGAAATTAGAATCAGCATAACAAATGATTATGTTGATATCATAATAACTCGTAAACTAACTAAGTATATTTCTTTCCAGATAATATTAACCAGCCCGTTTCTACTACTGCACTACAAGTGACTAAAACGAGGAGAGTCCGCATTGAGGTTTGTACTTTACAACATGAAGAATTACAGATGGAATTCCACCAGAACAAATATATAAGAAGACCACGGAGGATACAGTTGGCTCAGACGCTCAATTTAAAGGAGCGTCAAATAAAAATATGGTTTCAGAACAAAAGGATAAAACACAAGAAGGAGCAGAAATTGGACTATCTTTCGCCTCCTACAAATAGTCCATCTTCAACATGTAGTGATTCATCTGTGAATGTAAGACGGCGCAAAAAATGTGACGATCGTCGTATAGCTTCGGCTGGCGCCCCGAACAATCCGAATCAGCAAGCATATGTTGCTGATTTGAACATATCGGGATTATATTCTGCTCCTTCTTCTATATTGATGACGAATAATCAAGGATTGGATCCTGCCCAGGTCAACTACTATCAAGTAACTATTCCTCATCCATACGTTCAAGGATGGTATTCAGCATCTTGTACTAAGTTTGACGCCCATTAACACATGAATGTTCCCCAACCAAACCTACAAGAATTAATTCTTCCAGCTGCAACAGAGTACAACTGGGAAGTGAAAGCCGTTTCGGCTGACATTTTCCAATCGAACTAATATACTATTCCCGTGCAATATACGGAGTATAATCATAACAAATTTTTTCAACCCGGCAGTACGAATCGAGGAGGAGGAAATGTTTTCAATAAATAATTTGAGCTCCCCAAGTGTACCATCGGATATTCAGCATTATAACTATGGCAACCAATGATATTGCAACAGTTATACCATATAAGCCAATATACTGAACCAGTTATTTTAATTACATGTAATTTTTATTGATTTTCGCTAATAAAATATCTCATTGTAGTTCAACAAAATATTATTGCTTTCATTTTAACAATAAAATTCGATTTATGTCATATAAATTGAATAGTATCTTTTGCATAAGTTGAATAGTGTAAATATTTAAAAATAAATTCATTTTAAAAGCTGAGGGTGTTTTTTTTTATTTCAAATTATTTTTATTACTTCATTTTAAATGCAATTTTCTATACTGTTTATAAATATAATCTAAAATATCATATGTACACTAGCATTGTGATGAATAGAATCGAAATATATTTTTTTACTTGAGCTACCACAAATACTCTCCAAATATTAAACAACTCTAATGAATTCTGCTCATTGAATTTAGCAACTCTTTAACATCCTCCTACCTGATAAGGTTTGCGTGGTAGCTCGTAGATAAGTTCTTTTCTAAAATTACTTTTCAAAACATATACTTAATTATATACAAGTAAACAATCTTTTAGGCGTTAAAATACATAGTGATGAAATAAAGAAATCTACTATAAATTACGATATCATAAACATTCGCAGAGTTGCACATTTTTACCTCATAAATCTTCTTAATTGCCCAAAATTTTGAACATCATTACTTCAATTTGTTGAGGAGTTAGTACTTTATCACAAATATTTTTTCTTCTACTATACAAACAATATGAAAAGTATTCGTATTATACTATTTACGTGTGCTAAGAACTTTTGATTGAATGAAACAATAAATCAACATATTTCGAATTTTTCCATTGAACAAATTTTGTGATTCTTAATAAATATTTGCCATCGAAATCTGAGATAAGCAGCCTAGTTTCGAATAGATCCAAAAATTTTGAGTGAGGTTAGACCTTAACTCTGTTTTCCTTTAACTTTTTAAAAAATCACATGTTTTCCGTATCTGTCACTGTTTTTTCTTGATATTAATTATTAAACGTAATTCGATGGTTCTATTCACATGGAAAAAATTCAGCTATTTTGCCGGTATTTCTTTCGATTGTCAAGATTTTGAGCTCAAATTCTATATAAAATTATCCCACTTAGGGAGACATACTAGCACAAGATTTTTAACACAAAATTATAGGAAAACATTCAAGGCGATTTTTCTTCCAGGTTATGTCTCTGTGACCTTTAAACTCTTTCTGATACGCTAATGATGTACTCCGCGAGCAAAATGTAATTATTTGTTCAATCGAGAATTTTTTGTCTTTTGCATTAAATCCGTACCATCTCTCATCGCTTTCGAGATAATTGATTCTCATTTTTTTCTGTGATAAATACCAAATACCACAATGTGTATTTTTATTTGGTACATTATCTGATAATTTTATTCCATGAGACTCATTCAAACTCACAGATAGGAATTAGTTAAAGTGCAAATTAGCATCGCGTCACAACGAACAACACTGCCAAATTTCAACAAAATGGGCAAACTCATCTCAGAAATATGAATTAAAAAGGAATTCAGTTTCAACTTTATCACCTTGTATTCTGAAAACTAGACTTCAAGATTGTTGAAAGTAACTTCGCGGCAACTATTTAATTCATTCAACATTTCTCACATAATTTCCTGTAAATTATCCATCTATCAAATAATTTTGAATCTAAGAATTGATTAACTCTTGAAGTTTATAGATAGTCGTACCTGCTCAAGTTTCTAAAGGGAAATTCCCACTTTATAGAGGGGCATTGTTGTTCGCGTATTATCTGAGGAGATTTTCAACTGCGATTTCAAACTAGAGGAAATACCTAATTACCGGAGATCAAAGAGGTATATTCAGCTTTAGCACAAAACATCCCTTCGTCATATTTCTTTAAATTATATCTTTAGTTATAATCATGGGTTTTCCGTGACCTCAAGAACCAAGTACAAGACTTGAAATGCAAAGCTTTGAAACAACCTTCTTCCTTTCTAACACTAATGAATACGAGAGTGTTTTGATATACCGAATAAGAGTAGAAAAATACTTGAATCGTATTTTTTGCCTAACGTTAACTTATTCGTTCGATAATTCTGTCTTGTAACTTCAATTCGTTTTTTCTTGAAATTGAAGGTTTTTTTAGTAATGAGCACCACAATGGACCAATTTCTCTTGTTGAGCCATTCGCCATATCCTAAAATGAAACATATAACTAAATACACACTAGTGATCAATTGAGCTATTCTACATTAGTAAATAGTGATTAATCCTCTGTTAAGTCTCTATTAATTTCGACACATTTGTCGTACCTCGGCGAATATTCTGATTCACTAGTCATACTTCTATAACATACCGCATTCCTGTTACGTGGCCTTGACTTAGAAACCTTTTCTTTGAACGTTATATATAGTTTTATCAGCAGATTGAAGGGGCCAGTGTATTAGTTTATTGAAACTTATCCAGCTACTGTGGAAATGATTTTTATATTAAACTCTTTTGATTTTAGTGTCGAACGCAAAACGAAAAGAAATGATTTGATCTTTTCACACTTAAAACCTCGTGGAAATCATTCAGGAGTTAATATTCCAAAAAAGACCGGAAATCGATCCGTATTATTATCGAAGAAGAAAAGCTTAGTTTTCTTTCGTTCAAAACAATGAATATGATCATTACAATTATTTATCCTTTGAAGTTAGAGAAGAATTAATATAAGAAGCAGAATTCCATTTCCCCTTGCTTCATCCCGGTTTCAAATGTTTTTAGAAAGTCAGATTTGATGGTTTGATTCTGTTTTTCTTCAATCAAACACTTTCTGGTCATTTAATATTCCCCAAAAGGATCTCAATAAGAAATTGGAGTATGTACTTTGCCATATACCTCACTATGTATAGATAAATTTTATGTTTTATTTTCAAATGAGCAATTCTTGAAAATACAGTGTGATAGATTTGGATGGATAAACCTTTATAACTCGGGTATTTATTTTCGATTATGAATCTTATTGTCCATTTCAAGGCCTACTTAAATAGGACATCAAATCATATATATATATATATATATATATATATATATATATATATATATATATATATATATATATATATATATATATTTTCTGAAAATATTCATGAATAATTTTTCTTATATCGATTAGCAAAATGCGGTGGCACACTATGTACAAATATGTATAAAGACTTTTGTTTTTCGGAGAAGATGATATTATTCTAGGAAATTTTCTGTTTGAAACAGTGAAACTTATGAAATTGTCATGGCAGCATAAAATTAATTAAATTTAATTCCATAAATTTGAAGAAATAATTTATAACTATAGGTATAAGTTCATTGAAAATTTTTTGGTAATTGTGATTTTCAGATATTCAATCTGATAATCAACACAACAAGTATGAGATCTAAACAATTCAGAATGGCGGTTATATTTGAATGTTAGAAATTATAAAAATTTTCATTTTCTTCTCGAATTGAGTATACATTTGATAAAACCACGTCAACCTAAAGAGACCCAAATCTAAATTTCTCTTGTCTCCTTGAATACAAGGTGATTAGCGAAGTAACACCAAAAACCTTAAACTTTAAAAAAATTGTAAAATTAGGTTTTTTTGCCGGAAGTGTTCCGAAACTGCTTAAAATGAGCGATCAATATCAAAAAAATTCAATAGTTTTAAATTTTAACGGGTCTTGTACCCTATAAACAGGTACAAGTCGGTAAACATCCAAATAGTGAACAATGAGGGAATTAACTCTACTCTCTTCTGAAATTTACCTGCTCAAAGCAATATCTTCTGATCTTAGCCGATTGGTCAACAGGTCGAATGATAGGAAAGAGGGTTCAGACGACAACGCCCTCATAACTTCTGAAAATCTTGGTAAATATGGAATTTGCAGTGTAAGAAGTTATCAGTCACCAGAAGACCCCGAGTGTGCATCTAGTAGTGATTCAAGCAGTAATAAAAGTGCCAAGATGACTTTTACTTACGATCCAAACTATTTACAAAATTTTTCTGAAGTTAATGGCTTTAGTTTGTTAGCTTCTCAAATGAATGCTGACGTATCTCCACCACTTTATCCTGAACCGAGCGTATCATATTCAAATATCAGTTTGAACGGATTAAGTGATTTGAATCAAGATGCACAAACAATTCAACTTCAACAAGTAAGTTTTTATTGAGTTTTGTCATTTCCGTTAAAATACATAAAAAACATAGTTTAAAAATTCATATGATAATGATAGTAACATTTTTTAATAGAAGTAATTTTTTTCAGGAAGAAACGTGGAATGACATCCTGGCCTACATAGATAGCGAATTGCGTGTTGAAAGTAATATTGGTAAGTTTCAAATCATTGATATTAAGTTCAATATTCAATATCCTTTCTTACCATGATCCATCAGTAATCGTTTGTCAAAGAATCCTCACCAATATTTCTTCATTATTTTCACTTCAAGTCATTTTGAAAATCATAAATTATTTCAAATATTTTTGTTTTGATTTGAACAACTTTCAGAAGTAGTATCGAAGTTATCATTTATGAAAATTAAAAAATCTTTTAATGATGAATTAGATCTCGATTGAATCAAACCAAAACAGTTGCCGAAACTTATTTCTTTTCTAAAATGATCTAAATAATTTGAAAATATCTTCGCCATAAGGATTCATTTGAAAACTTCTGGTTGTTCGTAGATCTCCTAGACTTTATTCTTGACTAGCCAAATCTAAAAACTCGTAAACTAACCAAATACCTTCTTTTCAGACAATAACAACAAGCAAATGGTTCAAAATCCTGATATTTCTGTAAGACAAGTATCACCCCCTGGAAGTACCTCAGGTCCAACCAAGAAGAGGGCAAGAACAGCTTATACTAGTAATCAACTCGTTGAACTAGAAAGGGAATTTTACAAGAATAAGTACTTGCCTAGACCACGAAGAAGACAGCTAGCTCAAACTTTGAATCTGAGGGAACGCCAAATAAAAATTTGGTTCCAAAACCGCAGGATGAAATTCAAGAAAGAGCAGAAGACCAGAAATGTATCACCATCTTCTACGAGTTCCACTTCAACAAATTCAGATGAAACATCATCTACAAGTCGCAGAAGAAGATGTGATGGTAATGAACCAATTCCTTCTACGTATGCTCAGTATAACCCCAGTCAACAAATGGGTGTACCGCATTCAAACGTACATGGAATATATCCTCCCTCAATGGCATATAGTTGGCAGCCAGACAATACGTATGCCGAATACAGTTATCATCCATCAAATGCGATTCCAGTGAATTATGGTCCTCCAATGGAATATAGTTCTTTCAATTATATTCCAAACAATTTTTACGACCAAACAATCAGCATCGAAGAAGAAGAAATTTCTCCAACATTTGCAAATGTAGAGTATAGCATTAACCCATCGCAGCCCATTACATGGGCTGCCCAACAGTACATGGAGCCCAATGCCAGCAATGCTGAGATTGCTACTCTTACTCAATCGTGAGATATGAAATCAATGATTCCAAGATTCAAATTGTATGAAAAACTATTTGAATTCCGCTTCTGAAATAACATATAAGAAATGAGTGAGAAAGAGAGAATAAATTATCAGGAAGTGTAAAATATTTTAGTGGTATGTAATTTCAAAATAATTTTGTAGAATATTTGATATAAATTGTTCCATTGATATGTATAACTTAAGTTCTATATTTAATTATAATAAAACTTGAAAATTTTATTTGTTATTCATAAAATGAATTGTAATTATAAATATAATTCAATATAAATAGTATTAATTTATAAATCGTCTGTGTAGATAATTCTGTACCTTTTCATATTAATTTATTTTGGAGAATATTTTTAGATTTAGTGTTCGATATTATACTACATGAATTTTAAGTGCAATTTGTATGAAATGTTTAAGAATGCAATATAATACAATGTATGTTTGTACTCTGATGGATAAATATATAGAGAGGAGTGAATGATAATTCTTCTTATTTCTATCTAGTTTCACACAATGACCTAAAATAGATAGTATAAACAAATCTAGTACTCTAAAGTTGAACTGAAAAATTCTAATAAATTCATAACTTGTGGCGATTATGGAGGTTTTCCTTATAAAATAAAAATCATTTTCATAGATATTTTGATGTCATTTTTTCATATAATCCCTATTGACAGTAATAACATTTTTCATTAGGGTAATCTAATGAAGTGTGTAGTCAACATCGTTGAAATGCAATATGAGTTCAATTGTCAATCTAGGCCTTTTCAATACTGTAATTATTACTGATATAATCTCTGAAAATATGATCAATGGGTTATTGAATTCGGGCTGACGTCTGCAAAGAGGTGCCGTAGTTCTAGCAGTATATAACAAATTCCAAATATTATGCACAAATTAATATGAATAAAAATGGTTTAGTTCTTTTATCAATAATTCATCACACTTTACTAAAGAAAACGAAATTCCTTTTTCATAACAGATCCTTGATATACTCCAAAAGATACATCGACGATAAATCCGGAGAACGAGCAGGCCACCTTATTGGCCTCCTAGTTCCTGTCCAATTAAGCTGACAAATTCTAATAAATTTATAATAATTTGTGGCAATTATGGAAGTTATCCCGCATAAAGTGAATATCAATTTCATGGATATTTTGATTTCATTTTTTCATAAATCCCTCTTCACAGTAATAAAATTTTTTATAAGGGTAGTCTAATGAAGTATGTAGTCTACTTCGTTAATTTGCAATATGAGTTTAATTGTCAATCTTGCCCAGTTCCATACGGTAATTATTACTGATATAATCTCTGAAAATATGATCAATGGGTTATTGAATTCCGGATGTCTTCTACAAAGGGTGTCGTAGTTTTAGCAGCATATAACAAATTATGAATATTTGGCACAAATTAATATTAATAGGAATGGTTTAGTTCTTTTATCAGTAATTCATCAAACTTTCCTAAAGAAAACGAAATTTCTTCTACGTATAAGATCCTTGATATACTCCAAAAGATACAACGACGATAAATCCGGACATGGTGTAGGTCACCTTATTGGCCTCCTAGTTCCAGTCCTATTATTGGCTAAGTTCAAGTTAGTAGAATCAGCAATGGCCAAAGCTTGATGAAAACTTGTTAAAATATATATATATATATATATATATATATATATATATATATATATATATATATATATATATATATATATATATATATACATTGTATGTTTGTACTCCTATAAATAAATATATAGAGCAATGAACGATAATTCTTCTTTTTTCTATCAGGTGATGCAAGTGATCAAGAATCAAAAGATGAAACAAACCTAGTAAACTGAAATTGAGCTGAGAAATACTAATGAATTTATAATAATTTGAGGCAGTTTTGGAGGTTTTCCCTCATAAGTTATTTTTTCATATAATCCATATTGACAGTAGAAAAAATTCATTTAGAGTAATCTAAGGTAGTGAGTAGTCAACTCCGTCAAAATTCATTATCAGTGTAATTGTCAATCTTGCCCAATTCAATTCGATAAATATTAATGATAAAATATCTTAAAATATGCAATGCGTTATCGAATTCGGAATGGATTAGTTCTTTTATCAATAATTCATCAAAATATCCTAAAGAAAACGAAATTCTCAACAGATTTTTTGATTTATTCCAAAAGATACATCGACGACAAATCCCGAAAACGTGCCGGCCACCTTACTGGCTTCCTTGTTCCAGTCCATTTTTTGTTAAAATTAAAGTTAACTTAATCAGCAACGGCCACAGCTTGATGAAATCTTGTTAAAATAGATATTTCTTTTTCCAGCAAGGGACAGTTCCATCGATATCAAATCATACCCATACGTTAACACACAATTATATTTCAATTCACATCATACATTAGAATTTCTGCTTTGACGTTGAATAGTAATATGACAATGTGGTTTATTTCTCAATAATTTAGCGATTATCAAGAAAAATTCTAAAGAGAACAAAATTGTAGATAAAGAGTACTTACTAACATACGAAACTTTGCCTCTCTTAAAATATTACGTTTTGGTATGGGCTGATTGGTAGCTGCGCCAAGGTGGCCTAGTTGACTATTGGGGCACAACCTACCTTTAAGTACACTATCAAACTCCATCCTTCCTATAAAGGCTAGAAGCTTGGTGAGTGATAACTTGATAAGAGCAGTGAACCATACATTGAAGGAATTAACTTCCTCCAATACAAATCCGTCCCAAGCTAGGCGTTTGCACAAGAGGTATTGTTTTGATTCTATAAGGTGCGCCAGAGGAAACCGGACAATTTGTTTCCGTTATAACTTTCGCAATTTTAGAGCCAGATTATTCGTTCTTGCTTCATAGAAAAGCCAAGGACTAGGTTTTTCAGAAATTCTATCGAAATTTTACTTACGGTGAAATTCAATATGGCTATTTCATTCGAAAATGAGCAATATTTCGAGATCGCTGGAACGGTTTTTCCATTAAAATACTCGAATGGGATACTCAATCGATAATTCAGTCTCCTCTGAACAATTTGTCATATTGATCTTGAAAATATTACAATAATTAGTAAAAAAGTAGCGTGAAGAATTTTTTTCATACTAATTTTCAGCTGAAATCGAAATATTTTTTTCACCTCATGGCGTTGATGTTATTTTCATTGATGTTCTAAGAAGACAAAGAACTATTATTTACTAAAACCAACCCAAAAGTTGATTTCAAGATGGCCGACTTCCACAAATATTAACAATTTTCCCCGCCCATTAAAAAAGTTTTCGCGGTCGTAATGAATCAACTGCGTAATACAATTACTAGATTGAACCTTTCCCATCATTTTGAGAGGTCGAACTCTCATATTGATTCAGAATTGTGCCAATTGTCATCAATAATGTTTCTCTTTTCCACCATCTAAGGCACCTCCCGTTGTGAAACCTCCGAACATAGAGTGCATGAATTAACTCTGTGATAAACAAAAAATAATGAAATGTCATCGAGTTTTAGACGACATCTGGTCTATACTGCTAGGCAAATAATACGCCAACTTCTAGTCCCTAATTGCAAAAGAAATACAATCTATGATCTTGAGGAAAAATTTCGGACAAAAGGGTCATTAGAAAAAAGATCTTGATGAATGTTTTCTAAGTATCTCAGAGATGCCAACTGTTTAAAACTTCTGCGAGAATAATAATACGACATGATTTTGTCTAACAAATTACATGAGTAAAAACATTCAACAAAAAGAATCAAGTACCCAGAATAGAAAACGACCTCCATTAGCATACACCTTCTTGAATTTTTACCTCAGCTCCTCACAATTATTGAAGATACTACCATTTTTATACACCTTTCTTCCAAATTACCCAACAGAAAATAGTCAGACGGAGTAAAATCAGGACTATTTGGGGGCCTTTGTTCTGGTTCGATGATATCGTCTACGATGATATCGTCTACATCCTAAAATCAATTGAAATACATGTCATATAGATATACCTAATTCGAAACATCCTGTACGCTGACGGCCAGTTGAGAGTGAGTAGCGTTTTTTTGTGATATAGTACTGGTCGTTCATTTTTTTAACAAAAGTTGTCAGAAATATATGAAATTCAAAAAAGATTTCAACCAATAAAAATCATAAAAAGGTACTCAATTTCCCAACCGTTCATTTTCATCTGTACTTATTCATAACTTATGATCGAGAATTATGTGACAATAATTTTCCGAATCTAAATTTATTCCTTGCTCTATAAAAATTATATTTGATTTAAAGTTCCTCGAAATACCGGCAGAGACCACTACATGTCCGAAAAATGTTTGTCTTTCCCTCTGCAAACGAATTAAAGGCACATTCCTGTTGATTTCATTCGAACAGAAATTCTGTCTTTCTGGCTGTTTTCTGGTGGGGCTACACTAAAACTTTTATCGTCTGTGTACCAGATGTTTTCAATTTGTCTACGTGTTCTAAATCTATTTAATAAATTTCCGCATCGCTCGAACCTGCGCTCTTTGACAGCTTGAGTCAATTGAAAATTTCAGAGCCTCAGCAAATATTTTTGACCCAAATCGTGTCTTATTATTCTTCTCACATAGGTTTTAGAGATTTGGTATCTCTGAGACATTTCGGAAACAGTCAAGCTGGTTTCTGGAGTTCTGATAGGGCTGACTGCTAATGCAGAAATTCGCTGAATGTCATCCTGAAGTGGTCAATTGAGTTTGTAATACAAAAAATGTAGAGTTGATGCTTGAAACAGATTACTAAAAATGTTAATACCTGTGGTCTAACAGTTCTAACTTCACCAGTATCTGATCTTCTTCCTAATGACCCTGTTGTCCGAAATTTTTCCTCGAGATCATAGATTGTACTTCTTCTGTCATTAGGTGCTGGAAATTGGTGTAATATTTGCCTAGCAGTCTAGCCACGCACAAATTAACATTCAATGAAACGCTTATCCTCATTTATTAAAACCATTGTTCACAATTTCAAACGTCAAAAACAAGCAACACCAAGATAAAATTCGAGTTCAAACCAGATGTCGTCTAAACCTCGATGACATTTCATTATTTATTGTTTATCATAGAGTTAATGCATGCAGTCTATGTTCAGAGGTTTCACAACGGGAGGTGCATATAATGGTGGAAAAGAAAAACTTTATTGACAATTGGCACAGTTCTGTATCAATATTCGAGTTCGAATGATGGGAAAGTTTCAATCTAGTGATTGAATTTCGCAGTTGATTCATTACTACCGTCAAATTTTTGAATGCGCGGGGAAAATTGTTGATATTTGAGGAATTCAGCCATTTTATATTCAAACGGGGATCAAATTTTAGGTTGGTTTCAGTAAAATATGGTTCTATGTCTCTTTAGAACATCCATGAAAAATACAACACTTTTAGGAGTGCCAACACCATGAGGTGAAAAAATTATTCCAAATATCTTTCAACCGATGCAATCCAGCTACTTGCACCTTACTTATATTAAACTAATAGTGGAATATGCTGGACCAGTCTGGTTTCCAACACTCAAGCGTGACAAGAATACACTTGAGAACATCTATAGGCGAATAACTAGGATCCTGTACGGCCACATGTGACCAGACTACAACAACCGTTTGAGAAGCAGTTCGAAATGTTGAAATTGTGCGTTAATTTTTTAACGCAATGTGAAATAGAATAGATCCTATTTTCAGATATCGAAAAATCATGAAAAGACTATTCATTTTTATAAACTAGGTTTAACTACTTTTTATTACAAAACATTCATTAAAAAACACTGATTTAGCGAATCTCAACTGAAATACAATTAACAAATGACCTTAAGGTTTTCAAGAATTGTGTATCTTACGCCAAAGTAGTGAAAATTGCCTAGTTCAAAAAATTATCGACTTTTGTGAAACATTGGTGCATCATGAATTTAACTCAAAAATAAATTCTCAAAATAAGTCATAGGATATAGATTATAGAGCTGAAGTAAGTAAGTCAATTGCGTTTCTAATCTATCAAACTATTAAATGTAATGTATCATTGAAAAAGAGGTATTAATATATAGTTTACAGAGGGCTGGATTTCTAAACTTATAACCTAAACTTATTGAATAAGGTTTTGCCTAATTCATGATTAGATAGTTTTTATTTGGCGTAATATACGAGAGGAAAATATTATTTTCTTAGCATTTTCAAATGATTGAAGTTGGCAAAGTTACAATATATATATATATATATATATATATATATATATATATATATATATATATATATATATATATATATATATATATATATATATACTCCTCTATTTTTCACACAAGGAATTACTTATTTAAAACCGAAAAGTGCTAATACTACTGATCCGTCTCAATATAGACCAATTACTTGCCTTCCAACAATATATAAATTTCTAACTGCATGTCTTACCCAAAAAATTTATGCACATTTGGAGAATTATAATATTCTTTCCGAACAACAAAAAGGATGTAGAAAAAAACACCTAGGTACTAAAGAGCAACTTGTAATTGATTCTGTTGCTTTGAATCAAGCTCAAACTAAGAAGAGAAATATTCATACAGCCTTCATTGATTACCAAAAGACCTTTGATAGTACTCCTCATTCATGGCTTCAAAAAATTTTGGAAATTTATAAAATTGATGAGACACTTCGTCTTTTTCTTCAATTTGTAATGAAAAATTGGAGAACCAATCTTCATTTAAATATTTCAAAACAATCGTTAAAATCCGAAGTAATTCCAATCAAAAGATTCTTTTTTCAAGGTGATTCTTTAGGTGCTCTTTGGTTTTATCTTTGCTTTAATCCATTATCTCATGAATTAAACGCTACTAGTTTCGGCTTCAAAATAAAGAGTCTATCAACTGAATTCAAATTAAGTCACTTAATTTATTTAGATGATATTAAATTATATGCCGGAACCAGATCTCATTTAAAAAGTCTACTTGAGATTACTTTCAACTATTCCAATGATATTCATATGAAATTTGGGCTTCGAAAATGTGAAAATCTTTCTATTGAAAAAGGAAAGATCACCTCTGATTATATAAAGATTTACAATATCGAAATCGAGCCAATGCAGCAAGGAGATACTTATAAATATCTTGGATTTTGTCAAGAGAAGACAATTAACCATAGCAGCACTAAAGAAAATATTAGAAGTTCATATTACAAAAGACTTAGAATTATCATCAAGAGTCATTTAACTAATAAAAACCTTTTCAGAGCTATCAACTCCTATGCAGTTCCTATTCTTACATCTTCTTTTGGAATTATTAAATGGTCTAAAACTGATCTAAATGAATTACAATGTCTAACGAGGAAAATGCTTCGTAAATAACATAAGCACCACCAAAGTCAGCTGTTCAAAGAGTTACACTACCTAGACATCTTGGAGGTCGTGGATTAACTGATTTGAATGATCTTCATAGTAAACAGATTTTTCATCTACGTTCCCATTTTCATGATAAACAGAGAACGTCTAAATTACATGATATTGTTGTTGCTTCAGATTATAATCTAACACCTCTGAACTTGACAATGCAAAAGGTAGATTTTTATATATTTGATGATATTTCTAAAAGAGAAAAATGGACGCAGAAGGAATTACACGGAAAGCACCCTAAAGAATGGAAAAATGATTATATTGGTGAAATCGCATCGAATGAATGGTTAGTTTCTGGAGAATTGTTTGCTGAAACAGAAGGCTTGGCAATTGCGATCCAGGGTCAGGTTATTTTCACGAGGAATTATACAAAACACATCATCGAACAAAATATAGATGATTCTTGCCGTAGATGTTTCTGTTCTTTAGATACAGTTTTAATCTAGGAATTAAACATGACCTAATTCCCAAAAGAAAAAAATTTTACAAATATGAACCTGGGATTATTTGTGAAAATGACAAATATAAACCTTATTTTGATAGAACAATTCTTTGCAACAGAGCTGTAAAACACAATAGACAAGATATTATTCTTACTGATAAAAAGAATCAAATAACATATATGATTGATATTGCTATACCCGACAAACATAATATACAATATAAATACAATGAAAAAATTTCTAAATATATGATGCTTGGCGACGAGAATAAAAAAATGCGGAAAATTTTTATTCTACCGATTATTATTTCCACAACAGGTGTTATTCCTAGGAATCTTCACAAAAGTATTGAGATTTTGGGTCTGAAGAAAAATTTGTTTGAACAGTTACAAAAGATAACAGAAATCTTGTAATATTCTTCGTAGGTTTCTTTCCGAAAAAAATAATGAGGTAGAGTCATAGGTTTTCTCTTTAGTTTATACTGCTCAGAATCTCATTTCATATTTTATTTATTTGTTTATATAAATGTAATATAATTAACTGACAATTTTGTCATATTTATATTCAGAGCAGTATTCCATTTGATCGCTCACCACTTCACACAAAGGAAACTATTAATGTGTGACATTCAGTGTTACTTGACTAAGGTCCGTACACTGGATTTTTCCGGGGAGAAAGCCTCTGACACTACTCGTTGGTACATTGATATCATTGTCAGATGATGCTATAGTATGTATATATTCTGGTAGATTGATATATTCTCATAACATTTAACGTTATCCTAATATATAATTACTCCAGGATATGTTTTGATTATAATCATTGCCTGGCAATGGCATTAATTACCGGGTGGTGGATTTATATTTTTCATGAATTCAGTTTGATTGCATGAACAGATATATGGGCAACTCGTCGGGTGAAACTATATATATATATATATATATATATATATATATATATATATATATATATATATATATATATATATATATATATATATATATATATATATATATATATATATATATATATATATATATATATATATATATATATATATATATATATATATATATATATATATATGTAAGTAAGTATAACAAAATTAACTTAGAATAATAGGGCCGAATGCGTCTCCCAGACGCTGAGTGCTAATCTAATGATGCTCTTAGTTAAAATTACCTTCTAACTTCTAAAACCAGAAGAAACCTGCATTTTCTTTTCATTTCCAATCAAACTTTCTTTTGTACCTTAGGCACAAAACTTCAGTTCTTAATTTTGGTAAATATCGAAAGATTATCGTAGTACTGCCGTTAATAAGTGCTTACATTCTAGAATGTTTGAGACTTCCGGAAATTATCAATAGACTTCTCGATAAGTTGCAAAATCATTTGACCTTTGGAGTCGAGATCTGGACAAGAAGAGAAACTCTTTGTAGGGTTCAAATAGTAATATCAAAACAGTTCGAATTCTGAGATGGCCTACAACACCTCAAAGTATAGGTTGAAAGGCAAATAGAATATTTGTCAATGCTTTTAAGAAAAGTTGCATAGGATGCAAACATTAGAAGGGTCTGTTCAATGCAGGTAGTCGTTTAATCATTAAAGTAATGATCAAATTTCCTCGGATTTAATTTAATACGAAGTTTGATATCTTCCTTGCACTTTTCACTTATGAGCTGTTGTTGCTATTTCTTTAGGATAGTCTATATTATTTTTTCATTCTATAAGTATAGTGGGTATTTTTTCATGTATTTATTTTTATTTAATATTAATTCTTCATGAATGTTAATTTCTTAAAAACGAATTATAAATAAATTTATCTTACTTGCTTCTAGAAACATATCACGTAAAAATATGATAAATGGACCTTAGAGCGTTTCTTTCTGTAAGAATCTACAAACTGATAGATTGTCTATGCTCATACCCATTTTTGTAAATAAATTTTTGAGCCTCTTGCAAATTTTTGATGGAATCACTAGTTTTTGAGTAATAATATAGTTTTGTAATTTGTTTACATATAAGGATTTTGGAATTTTCAAAGGATTGTTAGATTTGATCCATTTTGAGATATTTCAATTGAAAAAAAGGAATAAATTCAGGTTTATTAGAAACAAATAGAAGAAAATGAGAGACTCATTCCGAATGTAGTAAAAAATTAAATTTTTTTCTCCCGGAGTACGTGATTTTTCTAGACCTCAGTAGCTTGTATTACATCCTCTTGCCCTGATAAAAGCCTGAATCCGTCTAGGTATGCTTTGGATTAGGTTTTTGACCTGTTCCAGGGTTTTTGGATCTAATTTTCCTTTTGAGATTATCCCATAAATTGGATTAAGGTCTGGAGAGCAAGCTGGCCAGTCCAAAATAGCGGTTCCCTCAGTTTCAAGATAACGTCGCGCGAGATTGCTGGTATCATGAGGAGCATTATCTTGCATAAAAGTGAAATTCTCACCATGGCCACCTCGTCAGAGTCTCTCTATGGGCTTCAGCACTAGGTCCACATAATTTCTAGCTATAACACTCGCTGGAAAAGGAATCGAATCTGTTTTGCCTTCCAGCGTAATGCCATCCCAAACATCACACAGCCCCTTGGTATTTCGGAATTTGTCCTTTTGCTCGGAGTTTAGCTTGTCTTCCACGACCCCTTAAAACACGAGTTTGGTGGTCATATGATCGAACACCAATTCTGGTCTCATCCGAAAAGAGAACATTTGGCCAATTCCCAATATTCCAATTTTGGTGCTCGATACACCAATTAAGTCTGTTAATTTTTTTGTTGTCTGGTTAGCTGTGGAACTCTCAAGTGCCTTCTGCTGTATAAACCCCTTGAACGTAGTCTTTGTATTGTTTCGACTGATACACTGATGCCTGTTGCTTCCAAAAATTGCCTTTAGAGTATGGAGTGCGACGCACTAGGGTCTCTTCTTGCAATTTGGCACAAAAAGTGGTCTTTTTCTTCAGGAGTGATCTTCCTACGACTTCTGCTAGTACTATTTTTCAGAGATTGTAGCTCCACGTATCGGGAGTAGGTTTTTGAAATCACCCGCTGTGATGCCCCCATTGTGGCCTCTTTATTCCTCTGTGTCACTCCTTCTTCAACTAGAGCAATTATTCGACCCTCTGCAGATCGGACAATCCAACAAGGCATTTTCAATTATGATTATAGGCTTTTTCAAATTTTGAAATTCACAGGTTCAAATCTCAGTGACGACTGAGTACAATATTCCGAACATGTGGTGATAATTCAACATTTCTTACCATACTATCCAGTTTTTACAACAAAAAACTTCATTCTACACAATTAGTCAAAGAGCCATGGTCAAAAACCGAGTGATTCCATGTAAATTTGATTGTGTGTATAACTACCATACCATTTCTGCAAAATCAGTACCATTTAATAAAATTAAAGTACCCATGTTCCTTAACAAGGCATAATTTTATATATCCCTCTTGTCAATAAGCATAATAGCCCTCTATTTTTCGACGGCTATTTCGATTTGTCTGTTAACACTTTCAAAATATCCGTAATAGTACGAATTAGATTACACGTAGAAACATAATCGCAACGGAGTCTCATAAACATTCGTTCATTCAAAGCACTCAAAGAAAAAACTCACTATAAAAAGGTACAGAAGAAGTTACAATGAAAGTTTCTGTAACAGTTACTGCGAATCCTTCAATTGCATGTAAGCAACTTGAAGTACAGAGTGCGACACCAATAGGTATCTATCTAATGAATTGAAAATTGTCAGTTTCCACACGTAGGGAATTATGAGAAATGGCTAGAATTCTGCCGATGGTGTCAGGTAAAGTCAAGATAAAATCTCAAATTCACCAGTATATCACATGAAAAGATGAAGAAAGGGTGACGGATTATTCAATCGCAAGGACGAATATTACTGGTACGATGTCAATCCTCATTGAAAAGTGAATGCTCAACACGAAGGCCGATATGGTTTCAATATTCTGTGCGCGTTAATGAAGCTCTGGTAATGTGATATAATAAATGAAAACAAAAATGTTTCAGAACTTTTAATCCAACCTCTCCTTTAACTGGATGGGTATAAGAGAACCACTTTATATTTCTATCTCTAGGGCTATGTCAAAGATTTATTATAAAGAAAAACGCAAGATGAAGAGTTAAAAGGTAACTTTAAGATTGCTTAACTTCAGTGACTAATATTCAAAATGCTTGAAGCAGTATTTCTGAACGTTGCTGTTCTTGCGTTTTGAATAATGGAAATACTTGTATTTTTTATTTGTTTTTCTGTAACAATTTTGAAATTATTTTGTTCAAATCATGAATGAACTTCATTGTTGTGAGCGTAGGATTGAAAAGATTTGGGATGTTTTCGTATGAGTTCCCACCAGCATACTTGATGAAACTACAAGTAATAAAATTTCACTTTGAAATAATAATATTCTTACCTCTTGGGAGGAAGAGATGCCTGTCACGTCACAGATGTGGCCACCCAAGATGATTTAATGTGTGAAATCAATCCGAAAAATATTCTATGGAAGCCAAATCCACAGCACACTGTAAACAAAAAAAATTTTATAGAGAAAATTACTTGACGTACCTAGTTGGAAGAGAGTTTTTCGCAAGTCTGGTTTTTCTTTGGAAATGGATTCTTTCAGTTCTTCAGATAATTTACTACGGATGTACCTGCAGAAAAGAGAAAGTTCAGCAGATGGATATCACGTGTGATCTCGGGTTGACCGATGAAGCGCCCTCTTCTATCTTGGTACTTTCAAATAGTTGTAATGAATGTTTATGTGTGGTGACCAATACACGAAAACAGTATTCCAGACCAGGTCACACCTGCGCTCTGTATAAAATCATCTGCTGGAAAGGTGTGAATTATTGCTTAGCCCTGAAGAGAAAATAGAGTTTAGCAGAAGCAGATTTGACAGTGGCTGACTCACGGTCATGCCAGCAAAGTTTGATGTTGTCTGTGATGCCGAGTAGATTTAGGTTTCTTTCTGAGGAAATTCAATGTCTTTGAGTAATTGAAGGAGATTCTCCAGCAATAACATATCTGAAGAACGTTGTTAGTTGGATCTTTTTCGCGTTATTGACCAAGTTCAGCCGGCCCCACTCTGATATCCTCTTCAATTCTCTGTTTGTATCTTTGTCCGTGTAACTCACCAGCAGTTAAAGACGCTAACTAGAAAACGAGAACACCAGGTTACAGTGGACCGCATACCTAAATGTTCTATTTGCGGGAAGTGCGGCAGATCATCACTCTACAACAGAAAAAGAGTTGGCATGTATATCGAGCCCTGGGGTAGTCCTTCATTAACCCAAAAATATTTACCCGTTACACCATCAATTACCACCTAGGTCGATCAACTGAAGAGTGAGTTATATGCGATTAGTTTATTCAACAAGGCTACGTGCCAAACCGTATTTAATACCTTTATGGTATCAGGAGCAAAGGCTCTCGATTCGCCATGCTCTTCGTTATCTGATGTCCACAATTTTGTAAAGTATGCAAAAAGGTCACCATTTAATCATTGTCGGAAACCATATTGTCGATCACTGATGATATCCTGTAAAGGAGATATTTTTTGTTCTCATCGTTTATCACTCTTTACATGACTTTCGACAAAATGGACAACAATGCGATTGGAACACATTTTGTTTTGTAATCGGTTGTACGCTTGCAACTTTCCAACATTTTCGTTCGTAGGGCTCTCAAACAAAATCTGAAACAGACGGTTAAGAACAGGTCCTAACTCTGGAGCAAATTTCTCGAAAACAGTTGGTGCTATCACTTGTTGAACGCGCTCTACCGTACGTCAGAAATCCACTTCAAACAAATTCGATTGATTATGTGGCAGGCTTGGTGACATTGCGTTTGACTTTCCTAAAACAAAATTTGGTCGAAACATTATTGCAAGGAAATCCGCCTATGCTTCTGGTGATGACGCGATTGAACCGTCGTCCCCAATCAATGGGGAAATGATGACTTGCAAAACTTGTTGCTGACTGGTTTGCTCTAAGAGTCTAATCCTAATTATTTCATCTGGTGGAATTTTCTTCCAGTTTTCATATGATCTGTTTTTAACTGACAGCTTTTTGACAGTTTTTGATAGTTTTTAGTGAACAAATTCTTTTGTGTTTATGTTTTTTTCGTGAAACTTGGAACGTAGCGATCCAAGAATAACTTCAGTCTCGAATTTACTGCAGACATGCATGTCAGGATCTGTAAAAAAGACATCGTCATCAGAAATGGCGAGAAAAACTAGCACACCTGTCTCTGTTGTAATGCAATAACTTCGTGGAAGGTGTTGGGTCTTTATAGCGTCGTTGTACGAAGTTATCGATAGCAGAAACAAGCTTGTCCCTAAAGGTGCTAGGACTTGTAAACGGAAATTATCTGAATATGAAACAAGAAAGTGATCGAGAGTATTTGGAAAATTAGTTTTATTGCTAGGAATTCTTGTCGACACATCAACAAGTTATGTGAAGTCTACAGGGTGTTACATAATAGTATGTCACAAATTGAGGGGGTATAAATCTACGTGCAATTTTAAGAAAAAGAGTTCAAATAAACATAGGTCCCCGCAAAAGCTTCGTTACGGAGCTAGAGGGTGGTGAAATTTGCATTTTTGAGATATTCAGCCGAAATTTGGAATGCAAGCTATTTTTACAGCTTCCGTCATTACACGTCCTGTATGATATTTGTCATATTTTCCGAACGACTGTCAGAACTTTTCGCAAAATTTTCTTTAAATTAAATAAGTCCTACGAAGAAATAATATATGGGCGATGTCAACCCACATTATTGGGTCAATAATGATTCTAAAACATCTATTGATCATAATCGGCGTCACTTGGAAGACTGAACCAGGCCATCTTTATGAAATGGTATTTCGAAAGCTAAAACGCTGAAAAGGATATTTAAGGTTTTTGGTATTACAGTACGGTATTATTAGTAATACAATGCATTCGATTGCCGGCGAGATGCAGTGGAAATTTTGAATATTACCTGAGTGTTGTACGTCGTTTGAAATAGGGAATTCGTCGATAAAGCTCAAATCTTCATACAAAAAAATTTATTCGATACCCAAGATGACACAGTTCACACAAACTCTCGCCTCTCAAGTGTTGGGTAGAAATATATGCCCACAGAGACCCAAACGTTGCGTATGAATCGTTTCTGGGAAAACTCAAGATCTTGGATGATCTGATTTTCAAACCAAGACTCTTGAAAAAAATTAATTGCGAAAATTCTTGGATCACATCTGCAATCAGAAGTCGGGGAATTATATCGAAGTCTCATTTCAATGTTTACTGTTGGTTCTCAAAGAGTTGTCAAAGAGGCAAAAAGATGTCTGATAGGCGGTTCATTGAATGCGCAGCTAATAAGGAAAGGGCAACTTGGCAAGTTATAAACATGTACACAAATAAATCCACAAAAAAGCGTGCTTAAAGATAATGTCAGCAATCTTGGAACTTTGAATGAAATTAACAAGTATTTCATAGACATCTCTCCGCAAATAATACAAGGAAAAAACTATAAACTGAGAGAGCAGGACAAAAATAGAAATGGTGGGGCAATGTTTATAAATTCTACAACACCTCTGGAAATTTTCAATACAATAAAGTCCCTACACAACTGCCGTAGGCATCGATGAAATTCCAGTTGAATTAATAAAACATATAGCACATGTCATTTCAGATCCCTTATGTCATATCCATAATATTGGTTTACGAGAAGGAATCTTTCCAGATAAACTAAAGTGTGCCAAAATACTCCCTATTCACAAAAAATGGAGATAGATCTGTTATAAATTGCTATAGGCCTATAGAAATTTTCAACAACTTTAGCAAAATCGTTGAAAAAAATTTATACGAAATAACTATATTTTTTGGAACAGAAAATGATACTTTCTGATTCCCAAAGTGGGTTCAGAAAGGGAAGAAATACCATAAAAGCGATATCTATGGCCATATCTGCTGTCCTTGATTCCCTAAACCAGAACAAGCCGGTGGTTGCAATGACATTAGACCTTAGCAAAGCTTTCGACAGCGTAGACAAATCTATCCTAATTAAGAAACTCGGGAGTTATGGGATTCGAAATGTGGCACTAGAACTCATAGACAGCTTTCTTTCTGATAGAAAACAATGTGTGGCGATGAGAGATGACAACGGATGTATGCTAACTACCAGTGAGCTATCCACAAAAAGAGGAGTTCCCACTTCTCTCATCATATATACGAATGATTTATCGGGACTTGTTTCAGATTTACTAGTTCAATTTGCTGATGATACGAACGTGATAATTAGTGGAGATGATACCGAGGACCTCAAAATAAAAACTTCAAATGATCTTAAAATTCTGGAACAATACTTCGAAAGTAATAATCTGAAGCTAAATGCTAAAAAAACTTAGTTTTTGAAATTCTCCTTTGACAAAATATTGAGGCAATCTCGATGACAACATCATTGAGTCAGTGAGTGACATACGCTGTTTGGGTGTAACCACTGACTCCAGACTTGACTGGACCAGTCACATAGAGCGCCTCGCAGGATCAATTGCAGGATATTCTTATGCATTCCACTTGGTCAGCTCATTAGTGAATCTTCGAACGGCTATGATATCGTATCATGCTAATGTAGAATCCCTCATGAGATATGGGATTATTTTTTGGGGGAAAAAACGTAAAGCAAAATGGCTTTAGGAAGGAAAAAACATAATCCGAGCTGTCCACGTTATTCTTGTTTATTGCCTTACCTTTGTACATCTATTTATTTTGTACCTGTAAATTGAGATTTTTCTGTTAATTGTAAGTAACTATATATAACGTGATTGTACTTTTTATTTGACATTTTCTAAGCCTTTGGTATAATTTGTTTACTTTTATATTTACAAGTTTGAATGAATAAACTATATATCTATCTATCTATCTATTCATATATGAAGCTTTAATGTTTGTTAAGAACAATGTCGAAACTTTTGAAAGGGAAGAACATGGTTGTATGACAAGGTATAGAATGATATAAAGAACTGTCAGATATAAGAGAGGATATCTCCAGAAAAATGTAAACTATACCATCATCAAACTGTTCAATAAATTACCTTTACATATTAGGAACAAACAAATAAAAGTATTTGAAAAATGTATTCAGGCACTTTTGATTAGAAAAGCATTCTATAGCCTCCAGGAATTTTTCGACAGAAAACTAGAAAGAACTCTATTTTAATATAACTAAAAACCACTAATACGTGTATTTTTTTGCAGTTTTGTCTATTTACTTTTTTTGTTTAAGTCTATCCTAGCCTTAAACTGTTCGTATTGTGGTGTCCTTTGTCCTTGTTTGACATATTCTACGCCCAAAAGGCACATTTTTGTTATAGCAAATTAATGAACTATCTATCTATCTATCTATTTGAGCCAAGAAAACTCATGGATTCTGTGAACCACGATAATGCACCATCTCACGAGGCTATCATTGTGTATGAATTTCTGATCAACAACTCAACAAATACCATGGAACGACCACTGTATTCACCTGATATGTCTCCGGTCGATTTTTCTATTTTTCCAAAACTCCAATTACCACTTCGAGTCAACCCTTTTAATTCCATAGAAGACATAAAAGAGATTTTGCGGTGATAACTGGAGTCGATTTCGGAAGAAGCGTTTGAAAAATGTTTTGGTCATTGCATTATACGTAACGTAAATTTATTATTTCGAAAGAGACGTACTTTGAAGGCGATATAAAAAATTTGAATAAAAAATAAATATTTT
This sequence comes from Cryptolaemus montrouzieri, assembly GCA_013387265.2. Taxonomy (NCBI): domain Eukaryota; kingdom Metazoa; phylum Arthropoda; class Insecta; order Coleoptera; family Coccinellidae; genus Cryptolaemus; species Cryptolaemus montrouzieri. The sequence continues at coordinate 97,254 of JABFTP020000147.1, forward strand.
GTGTTTCATTTACCAATTACTGGTACTTTTTTGACAGAAAATAATAGAATTCTCTAAAATTTGGGCTATAATCTCTACCGAAACGAAAGTAATTATAATCATAATGGTTCTGTAAACCAGTGATGCCATTATTGTAGTATGAATCATCAATCTTCCCAAAATGAGCATTTTTTGTAGTAATAATTTTATGCAATCTTACTAATATTACCACACAGAGTAATCCAACAAAGTTTCACTCTCAAAACGCAAAACGCTGAAACACATCAATTTGAGATTCGGGTGGAGCACTTTTGAGCTTGATTTAAAGCATGTCGAATCAACCCCAATCACCTTGAGCGTTGGATTGTTCAAATAATATGAGCAAATACAAAAACTCTGCGTGAATGAGTGGACTGTAATATATGAAAAACTCACCTTTTTCCTGTTCACTCATTTAATGAGTAAATGCACTTCCTGTAAGGGTAAAATGGGAAGGTAAGAACAGGAAGAAAGGACAAGAAGTTATTTCTATCTATCTATCGTTTTCCAACTTACAGTTATATAAATCTGGATATGCGGGTTTCACTTAATTATCGGGTTTAAATCTATTTGAGCAGAAACCATTTGAATATGCGGCTATTTATACTATACTATGCGGAAGCTATCTAATATGGGAATTCGGATAACTTATATGATGCGCGTCTATCAACGGCAGCGGAAGATAAGCAATTGTTTTGATCACCTATATTTTCGTATTTTTGTTTCATAATAAAATTGATCACGAAAATTTAAGATATAAATTGATCATGTATAAATCAGGTCGACAAATATTCAAGGGGAATAAACAAGCATTCTACCTATAAAACTCATTGTAAGCAATAGTGTCCAGTAACACTTTAAAAAGATAATTCAATTCCCAGATTGAATATTTTAGTTTTCAAAAATTCGAAAATAATACAGTGTGTTTCGTCGCTGCTATTCATTCAACTGGAAATTCTACTAACACTGACTAATTTCGGTGAAATGTCAGTATGTTGTAAAGTCTTCATAGGAATTTCGAGTTTTTGAGTCCAACTCTCCGCCCTAGTTTATCTGTCCATAAAATCACATGTGCAAAAAAAGGATGGATTATTGCATTACTTTCATATTGACTCGTTACAGAAAGTCCTTACTGAATTCGAAATGTTCATGCCTATTGATTCGGTACAACTTGGCGGTTTTCTAGTCAAACGTTGGCAGTCAAAGGAAATAAGAGAACGTTCGGTCCGTTATTTGCAAACTATGACTATTTTTATTTCTTAATTTGTCGAACAAAAGAGAAGTAGTACGATACCCAAATATATCACGTACAGCAAAAAAATGTGTTTCACTATGTTAGTCTTCGAATTTTTCAGCCCACCTGGTATAAACACATCACGAGAAGGGTAATCGCGAAAAATATCGATTTCATCGAAAATAGTCTTAGCTTTATTAGACTGTATTCTGAAAATTATACTTCAAAGGAGGTGATACTTCTTCTTACGATTATTGTTAGTAACTTTTCGGTAGTTATTTAAATTATTCAATATTTTACAAATGTTTGAAGTTGATTTTGTCATTTATTGAAAAATTTTGATTCTAAGAAATGGTTGACCCTTGATGTTTATAGTTATAAGTACCTGTCTATGTTCCCAAAAGAAAATCCCTTTTTATTTATAAGCAATCTTGTAGTATTGTCTGAAGAGATTTTCGAATAATATGAATTAGAGGAAATTCCGAATTACTTACTCTGGGATCATATTGCGATACTCAGCTTTGGTACAAAGCACCCTTTTGTCATATTCGTGTAGCTTATATCTTGACTCAAAATCATGGTTTTTCCATGACATCACCTTGAAGTCCCAAGTACAAGAATTGAAATTAAATGCAAGTTCTTTGATATTATACTTAAGAATAGAAAAATACTCATGATTTACCTTATTTTGACATGAATGTTATTCTGTGAATGCTAAATAGTGGTTGATGAGATTTGAGAATAATATTCATATACTCATATCAACCGACTGAAACATGATATTGCTCCACAAGTCTCTTATTGATTTGAATAACTTTGTAGTATCTCGGCGGATATTCTCATGGACTCTTTATAGTTTTACTTCTTTCTCCTTCTTCTTTCCTGTTACATTGCCTTGAATTATAAACCTTTTCTTAGATCTTACTTCAAAATGAAAACCTATCAAAATATGATCGGAAGATTTAGATGGCCAATGAATTAGTTTGAAACCTATTGAGGTATTTTGGAAATGATTAATAAACCAATCTCTTTCTTCTGTTATACAAGAAATAAAGATCTTATTGAAAAAGGATATTCATTTATCATGCTTTCTAAAACCTCATATTGGTCCGAATTGTTCTAGAAGAAGAATAGCTCAATTCTCTCTCACTCAACTTTGACTTGAATATTACCATCTACAGTTATTTACAAAGCCAAGTAACCATTATTTTAAGAATACTATAATGGTGTATGTATAAGTGGCTTCATTCATGTACAGGATATATTTCAAGAAAGACTGACATCGATTAATAATTCAACTCGAGTGCTTAAACAGAATTCCATTCCCCCTTCTGCGTTTCGGATTCCAAGAATTCTAGAAAGTTAGATGTGAATTTTCAATTTGTTAGTTGTTTGAAACTCACAAAGATTCCTGCCTATTTTTATGACCTAATAAGATTTCCCATCATCTTGAAAATCGAAAGAACTATCTAGGCTCCATTTTCGCTGAGAATTATCTAAATAAAACACATTCGAAAATCTTCAACAGAAACAAAAACTCCTAACGATACAAACGGGGGAAACTATTTTATCGCAAAGATTCAAAAGTGTTGCCATCGTTTTCATTGCATAAATTACATCGCCGAGAAACATTCCGGTAGGCATTGTAAATATGAATATCTAACAGAAGCAAGACATTCCCTGAAATTCTGTTTTAACTCCTCTAGATTGTTACTGTTCCTCTTGAAGAGTGAATCCTCGACATTAACCAAAAGAAAAAAATCTAGTGGCGTCAAGTCAGGGGAATGAGGCGGCCATCTCACAGGACTCAGTCGCTATCCAATTTTGTCCAAAATTCAAATTGAACAGATGGCCTTGTTTGGTGGGAAGGGGCACCATCGTATTGAAAAAAAAGATCTTTGTGATGACTGAAATATATGCAGCAATCATTCAATTATATTATTGTTCATGATTTCTTCATAACGTGCTCCAAATTTTCATCGAAAATTTCAAACGCCAAAACGCGACTATCCTTCAGCGCACATCACTCATTATCTTCACACATTGATCTAACCATATCTTCCTTGATGCTGCACTCCGATATTCAAATTGAGAATTTACCCACAAATGTTTATTGAAGCGATTAAATATCCCATACCTAGTGATGCGGACTTCCTCTGTAAAATTGCCGAGGACCCGACGGTTTGGCCGTTACAGCACCTATCACTTCGATTGTTGCTTCCTCTCTATTACTTACATGATATCTTTTATTTCTTGATTTTCTGAATGAGCCACTATTGATGAGATTCTCTTTCATTCTTCGAAAAATAGATTTATTTGGCTGGTGCCTTTTAGGATACTGATTGAAATATGTTTCGGCCGTAGCAGATGAATCATGTCCACTAAGAATATAATATTCCATCTTATCGAGCTTTTCATAATTGTCACAGTTATGATTTCTATTCTGCAACTTGAAACAACCAAAGACTTAGGCGAACAAATTCTTAAATGTAATAGTTGGAATATACAAATAACAAGCAGCTATTTCGATATTCAATAAACATTGATACCTATACTGAGACTGGAATCGTAAATGTCAAACTTCTATGGTTTGATTCGATTTGGACCATAACTGTGGTCTTAGAGTTTGATATTTACGATCTTAGATAGGATCTTCAAAATCTATGATTTCCAATGATAGAACAAAATGAATAGTTGATGGGAATGCACCTAATGAATGGAATTGTGGCAATCTCATGTTTTTCTCTGAAAAAAGGTATTGAATGCAATAATAGACTACAAGGGTTATATATCTTTGAAATGGAAAAAAATTACTGCATCCAATCAGGATAAAATTTTTTATGGTTCGAACTCAAAAAAAGCATATTTTCATTATAACTCGAAAACCGCTGAGCTAAAAGAAACCTTTCCACAGCACTGTATTTTACCCAAAAAAAAATAGATTCAGAATGACAAACTCATTTTTATTTAACTTTGATGATGGTCGAGATATCCGCGAAGGACAATTTTCCCAAAATTTGAGACATCTTGAATAAGTCCAGAATGGAAAAAACATCAGCAAAATTTTGGCACCACTAAACTTGTCCCTGAAAATATAATCTAGAGAGGGGTGTTAATTTTTCTCTATCACCCTGTACATTCTTACACTAATGATCTAGCAAGTATGAAGTAGCCGAAGTTTTATGAAGGCTATTTTAGCTATTCAGGGTGGTATTAGAGTGAAGATTTTGTATATAACCCCACGAACCCCTATAGTACCATTCACTTGGAAAAAGAGGATATTCGTATATCAAAATATATGGAAATGTGGTTAAGCTCCAAAGCAACTTCAGTAGGTATGTGAGATGGTGCTGCGATCACGTATAATATACGTTCACATTGCTAGGTGGTTGTGCAGACTCGTTAGTTCAGGAATTCTTCCTTGGATTTGTATCATATCATCAAGTGGTACCCTATACAGGGTGGTTCAATTTCTATAGCTGAAATTTTAGACATCAGTAGAGAATCTAAAACTGATATGAGTTTGCTATATTCGAAAAACACTTCGCCTTCAAGTTTCAAAAATTTTCCAGTCTCTTCTACATAAGATCTGGAATCTTCTGAATTTTCAGCAGGAAATAGACACAAGAGGTATGTGCAGAGATATACATCTTACAATAGGCTGAACTGTTGTAGCAGTATACATGGTGATAGTTTTCACGAATCAGGATGCCTTTTTTCTACCCCATCCACCGAAGAGTTTGAAAAATAAGATCGAATTGGTCAATTGTTTTTTTAAATTTTTTCAATAATTGCATTTCTTCATTATCTGTCACCGATTTTGAGATATTGAATGTTGAAAATAATTCGATGGTTCTACACATATCGAAAGATTTCAGATACTCGAAAATTCATATGATTGTTGAGATTTCGAGTTCAAATTAAATATTCTGGTCATCTACGAGATCCACAGCTTTAGATAAGAATAAATTATATGGAAGTATAGAGGATGATAATTTTTTCGTGTTATATCCCCTTTAGGCCTCTTGCGTCGAAATGTCTCTCCAATTTCAAAGCACCCCATCGCCGTCAAAAAATAATTCAACCAGTATTATCTTGAAAGAGGTGACAACAACGGAAGAAAAGCACGATATCAAAAAATTCGAATTCAACATATAATTTCATCTTCACGGAGTACGTCACTAACGTATCAAAAATGAATAATGCTCAAATACTAGACATGTCCCGACAAAAATTTCCCCTTGTATATTTTCACATAATTTTTGCTTATCTAGTGCAGAAGATTTCCGTTAGTAAGATACTTGTGTATCAAGTTTGAGTTCGAGACAATCGTAGCAACTACCGGCAAAATATCTGAATTCTTTCGGTAAATGAATAGAACTATGAAATTACGTTCAATAATTAATTTTTCAAAAACGGTGACAGATACGGAAAAAATGTAAATTTTAAAAAACCTTCGAAACGAAAAACCAGTGTTAAGTTCTCTCTAAAAATTTTTTTGTTTTATTCGAATCAAGGCTGGTTATGTCAGATTCCGATGGCTAATAATTACTAAGAATCATAACATTAGAATAAAGCAAATATCAGGAATATGTTGCTTTAAAGTTGTAAAACAGCTGAAGATAATATATTTATTCGCATGTTTACAGCAAAAGAAAGATTATAATGCGAATACTTTTTGTATTTTTTGCATTGCAGAAAAAAGAGATAAAGGAATAACTCCTCAACGAATGGAAATAATGATATTCCAAAATGTGAGGCATTTAAGAAGATTTATAAGGAAAGAAATATGCGACTCTGCGAATCTTTATATTATCGTTTTTTATAGCAGATTTTCAGGATTGATATGGATGAAATTCATCAATTTATTCAGTATGTATCGCAACGCCAACGAGTTTACATGTATAAATGGTGAAAATTTTGAATACTGAAGTAATAATGCGACTTTAATTTCCGATTTTGTTTCAAACTGCTACTGAATGACGGAAAATGTAAGTATATGTTATGAATAGTGATATTTGGAAAAGGTCTTAAAGCAATTAGAAAAATCGAGAATGAACTATTATTATATAACGCATGGCCACGAGAGATGGGACATTAAAAATTGTTGTATCAGAAATTGACACCATCCATTTTATTTCATATAACATAATTTATGTTTCTATTGTTTTTATTGTAGAAAATTAAATTCCAAACATTTCTTTTTAATTGCCACCTGAAATCAACTGGAGGGAAGATATGAATTTTTCAGTCGAAATTTTGCGATTTTTGGTTGTCTCTTAGAAGGCATCATATAAATACTAAAGATCATTCAATATCAATTATTTTTAGATCATTGTAGGTACAGAATCTCATTCAGCAGAATTCAATGTATTAAGGGGCGTTACGGTATACAGGGTGTTTTCAAAGCATGTGGCAAATCGTAGTATATTCAAAGGTACAAAATTCCGTTCTTTTCAATTAAACCATCTAATTTTTCACTCACTATTATTGATCTGTTGTAGACCTAAAATGCATCGTTTTGGAGTTTTTCTCGATTTTATTCCAAAAATTACGATTTTCCGTTCGAGGACCCTGAAATTCGCAGATTATAAGACGGGAAATCTTTCAAATAATTCATTTCGACTTCTCAATACGAGAACCATCTCAAAATCTTCACTTGAGTAATTCTGGTCAGAATTTTGGGAGAAAAAGTACGAAATCAAATACTGTTGAAACGGATTGAGTTCGACTTCTCGTTTTTCTTCTTTTCTAGTAGGTATTCATCAGTTACTTGTCAGGGAAATCATCTTCGAATTGTTTTTGATATTAGATCTAGACGTTTTGAAATCCACAAATTGTCATGAAACCGAATATTTCAAATACTATTTCACAAGTTAAAATTCTGATATTTTTCAGCATATTTGAAGGAATACGACCATGTTTTTTTCGGTTAGCAATGTAGTAGATACATCTAACCATAAAAAAAAGTGACATGATCCATTCAGTCAAGTATTTCTGATAATTCGAAGATGACTTTCCTGAAAAGTATCTGATGTAATCGATAATATCTACTAGAAAAGAAGGAAAAAGAGAATTCGGATTCAATTTAATTCAATATTAATTGATTTCGCACTTTATCTCTCGAAATTCTGACCAGAACTACTTTAATGAAGCTTTTGAGATGGGTCTTGTATTGAGAGTTCGAAAAGCATTATTTGAACAATTTACGGTCATATAATGTGGGAAATTCAGGGTCCTCGCGCGAAAAATCATAATTTTTGGGACCAAATCGCGAATAACACAGAAACTAAGCATTTTAGTTATGGGGAAACCTATAGCAAATCGATGTCTATTAATTTTATTAAATAGTGTATGCCTAAATAGTTATAGTCGAGGAAACGAGTACTAAAAACCACTAAATCTACCAATTTTTCCTAGCAATATCAATCGCTGTAAAACTTTTTTCATTCGTTTTGAAAAAGCACTAGAAAAGTTTGTTAACTTAATCGGGAGTGGTGATGTGAAAATTGCATTTGGGCATAATAGAAATGCATTTTCCAAAGTGCTTTAATATGAAACATTTGCAACTCAGAAAATATCGAGAGAAATGAGTTCTAATTTGTTACTAAGGATTTTCGAGGTCGCTGAACAAAAATATGATATCGGCGATGGTCCTCGAACTATCTGGTACCCAGGGTGCTCCTGGTCTATTGGAATTTTATGTTAATATTATTCGAAATCAATATAAAATCTTTACTCGTGGGTTTTTGGGGTTGCTGTTATAATATAATAATATTCCGTTGATAACTGATCTTAGAATACCTCACAGAAATCATATTTCAACTATTATTTGATACCACACTCTCGTAAAAACCTTGAATATCAAATAAACATAAGACTCCAAGAGACACCGTAGGCAGCAGGTAGCTCGAGGACCATCACCGTTATCATATTCGTGTTCAGCAACCTCAAAAACCCCCGAGTAATGAGTTTCGACTGATTTCGAATGAAAATAACACTAAATTCCATGAGACCAGGTGCATTCTGGGCACCAAGTACCTCGAGGACCATTGCCGTTATCATATACGTGTTCAGCGACCTCGAAAATTCCCGAGTAATAAATTGGAATTCATTTCTGTTGATATTTTCCGAGTACAAATTTTTTATATTACATGCACTTTGGAAAATTCATTTTTCTTATCCAGAAAACGCAATTTTTATATAACCACTCCCGATTAAGTTCACAAACTTTTCTGATGCTTTTTCAAAACGAATGCAAAAAGTTCCATAGCGATTGATCTTGCTAGGAAAAATTGGTAGGTTTAATGCTTCGTTTCCTCGACTAGTAGTCTAATTTTAAAAAACGGATTTTTGTAGCATTCAATGTACTAGGATTTGCCATATGCTTTGGAAACACACTGTATACAATAAAGCCCATTAATGCATTCTGCTGAATGAGCCTCCTTACTTACAACGGGCTGGAAATAATCGATATCGAATGATCTTCCGTATTTTTATGAAAGTTCCGATTGAAGAATTCATATCTTCCTTTCGGTTTATTTCAGGTGTCAATGATGAGAAAAAATTCTTCTAAATTTAATTTCTTAAAATAAAAAGAATAGAAACATACATCATGCTATTGGAAATAAGAACGATTGTGTCAACTTCTGCTATGACCGGAAGCGCCACAGCATTGAAAATATTTTCGGAATTTAGTTCGAATAACAGACAACGAATAAATATATATATATATATATATATATATATATATATATATATATATATATATATATATATATATATATATATATATATATATATATATATATATATATATATATATATATATATAGATATAGATTTTTGAGGCAGTTTCACAAAAGGTAAGGTTACAGACGAACATTTAACATGATATCATGTAATTTTAACTAAATTTAACTTGATTTATATGATCAATGTATTTAGTGAATGTCAGATTGCGTCTGCATATGGTGATTTGTCTTGAACCAGTATCTGAAAGCTTTCCCTGAAGATGATTCAAATTGTGTCGAAATATTGGACTTGCTATAAAAGATAAAGTATAGCATTATTTTATACCGGGTGTTGTAAAAGGTTTAATGAAAAAATTGTAAAATGAACAAAATTAGTGGTATTCTTTTGTTAGCTGTACCACTGAAAACTGATTTGATAAGTAGCCGTTGTTTTTTTGGAAAAAACTACTACATTCGTCTGGCATTTAAACGGTATATCAACTTTTGAGCTTACTATTTTTTTACCAGCAACATCATGGGTAAGAGTAAGAGTGAAAACATTAAATTCTCTGATTCTTCGATCACAAATGAGCAAGTTTCACCGGAGCGTCTAAACAATTCCACAAATAACTTTTCAATAATAATTAGCGATATATAAAAAACATATCTGGATATTAAATGTTTAAGAAACTAGGAATAATCAATTTTTCTCAGATTAGAAGAAGAAAATTAGAAAAGGGTATCGTAAAAGAATAAATCACAGAAGGCTTGTATTACTTGATTTTAAAACAAAAAAAAATATTAAGAAGTTGATAGGAACTGTCATTCAATGAATTGATGAATTGAAGTTTATATTTTCCCCTTTTACGGTTCCATTTTCGTTTTCGAAAAAAGAAAACATGCCTTGTTTCTCAAATATTGAATATCGAGATATGTTATTTGTTTATGGCTTCGCGAATGGAAATTCCCGTGTAGCGGTGCTGGAGTATGCATTGCGTTTTCCAAACAGACAACAACCTTGCAGAAAGACATTTGTTAAGTGTTTAAGCGCTCCGGTAAAACTGGTTCATTCAGCGGTTTACGAATTAGAGATGGTACTGGAAATGCTCAGCAATAGAGACAAGCACCTGCAATATTGCAGGCTGTTCGCTAGGACCCTACAACAAGTACTCGGAGAATTGGTGCTACATTGAGACTTCATTATTCCACGGTTCATAGAGTTCTCAAGCGAAATAATTTACATCCTTACCATTTGAGTAAGGTTCAAGACCTATTGCCAGTGGATAGTGAGGTGAGGTTGCAATTTTATAGGTGGTACATAAATAAATTACAGGATTGGGAATCAGATAAAATTCTATGGACGGATGAGGCAACATATACCAAAGTGGGTATGATAAATTTGAGAAATTCACATATATGGGATACAGAAATTCCTAATGGCACTATTGTGGCACACTCTCAGCACGAGATTGGATTAAATGGGTGGTTGGGGTTAAGAAGGGGTCAACTTGTCGGGCCAATTATACTTCCCCATCGTCTCAAGTCAAACGAATTTTTATATCTATTAAATAATGAAATAATGAACGTTCTAGAAGAAATGCCTATAGCTACTCGACATCACCTTCGGTTTCAAATGGACCGCTGCCCGGCTCATAATTCTAGAATCGTCCAGAACTGGATGACCGAGAGATCAGGAGAGAAATGGTCGATTCGAGCCTGTGAGATGGCCAACCAGAAGCCCTGACCTTACGCCGCTTGATTTTCATGTGTGGGGTTCATTAAAGACTAAAGTTTATAGAATTCCCTTTAATACTCGAGAAGAATTAATTTAAATGATTCGAATCTGTTGCAACGAAATCAGTCAAAAACACATTGAGCTTCAAAGAGTAGTTGATCGTTTAAGAAAAAGATGTGTTAAGTGCATTCAAGGAAGAGGAAGACATTTTGAACACCTGTTATAGTTTTTAAATCTAATTCGTGAAAATATGATTCATCAATTTGTTTTAGTTCCTGTTCATGTTTCATTAAGCAATATAAGATATTTGCATTTTCGAATTTTATGTTCTTATTACTCTTACCCATGATACTGCTGAAAAAACAATAGTTAGCTCAAAAATTGATATACCATTCGAATTCCAGTTAAATGTAGTAGTTTTACAAAAAAAAACAGGTACTTATCTACCAGTTTCCAGTGGTAGGGCTAACAAGAAAATACCACTAATTTTGTTCGTTTCACAATTTTTTAATTTAGACTTTTAGAACACCCGGTATACAAAATTTTATTACTATTAGTGCTTACCTATCCTATATAGAAATTCAATGCTCTTTCCGATGGTATAGTCAGATTTGATGTAGCTGTAAGAGTAACAGAGATATTCTTGTTTTTATAGAGAGAAGCAAAAAATTTCGTAAAATCAAGAAGTGTTAAATAACTCTATAATTATCAACTTTTCGAAAAAAAGGCCATTTTTTGTTGCAAATGTACTATCACCTACTGAAGTTTGGCACCTTTTGTAGTAGACTGTACCTTGAAGAATCAACTATGGGATTCCGATAAAAATCAACCTTATTATGAGTTATTGATGCTCTGAGAAGATTTAATTGTGAATGTATTTTCTTATTCACTTTGCTTACCCGATTCGATATTCAGGTACTATGATTTATTTTATTTACAGCCTAGAACAGAATAATAAATGAAAAGAAATTTGATTTCAATGAAATCTTCATCGGAACATATTTATGTCGACAGATTTTTCTACGGAAATGATATTAAAATGATATAAGCACATCAACATTTAACTATTTGAATTTCATATTTCCTGTCTTGCCATCTTTTATTGAGTTGGGCGTAGAATTTAGATCTGCGAATTAACTGAAACCGAGCGCTGGTAAATAATATCAATCTGAATAATCCGGTTTTTCAGTAATTGATGATCGAAGGAATTATGAATCCCATATTTCCATGTGTTAATTCATTTTGAACTTACTCCTAAGATGAACTATCATGAAAATAATAGATATCTAATTATCATTTTATAATATTTGTGTCGGATACATTAACGGCATTTTCAAAAGTTTTCCATTATTAGTGTAAATTCTTTCAGTTACTGTTAAATATGTTGATGGACATCTGTTTCCTATTCAACGTAGTGTTCAAGTATTTGATGATTCAAGGAAACCATTATTTGAAGAAGGAAAGAGATAACTTATTAATCCCTATTGTTCAGTAATTCAAAAATTGATGGACATATAGATAAGAAGAAATCAGAAGGATTGGAATCTAATCTATATTGAATAGAATCTTAAAGCAGGTAACATCTTGGTTTCCTACCAATGTAGTGTTCGTTCAACATTTATTAGGGAGCTTAAAGATGCAGCATGCTGAGACAACCATAGAGACGTAATGTTGCCATGGCGAAATTATGAAATGCGGTATTCATCTTACAATCAGAATGATAAATAGAAATTTGTTTCATAGTATTTTAATTTTCTATTTCTAGTTATTATAATTAAAAAATAATTATAATTAAATTTGAAGACTTCATTCTTTGCGACACAAAAAAATGATACCGAATACGAGTATGAAAAAGAGCCATTCATTAGTATATAACTGGATACATGAGAAAAATATTCAAAATTACTTCTGTAGGGTGGGTGAAAATTTGAAATAAATTTCAGAGAGAATATTTTTTACATGATTTTTCCAGAAAAGTACAGAGTGGACAGATTTGTAATAATGTAATAGAGAATAGAAGAAAATTGTCATCCATCGGCGTGTTCTTTTTGCCAGAGAAATTCATTTTCATCAACATATCCAAGCAAGCTTTTTTCGTTTTCGAATTTTGACAGTCAAATAGATAGGTTGACAGACTGGTCGACTGATAACAACGAAGATATACCATAAGGGTTCCAGTTTTTTATTTGGGGTATGAAACCCTGAACTACTTTTCCTGGATGACTTTGTGAATTGTGTAATATATTCTTTATCAACATCGAAATGAATATTTTTATATCGGTTCTTGAAATCATTAGTGCCCGTTTTATTTATAGTACGATTCACCTGTTTCTTTGAAATAAATATATACAGCAGAAACAATAATATTGTGCAATATTGCAGATATGAACATACACTGAGTCAAACAAAATTTGACCCCAATCTAACTGAAAAGAATGGTTCTAGTAAAAAACACTGCAAATAGGTTAATTCTATATGCAAGGGGGGCTGTTTTTGAGGTTGGTTTTTAGCATGTGAAATATAACCGGCTATCTTCAACCTCTAATATACTGGGTGATTCACCAGTGGTGCGATGCTCGGTAGCTCGCACACTCTTGAATATTTCATTTCTTTTCGAACGGTATTGTATCTAGAAATTAAAAATCTACTTCAGCAATTTATTTTGCAGTAAACAGGGAGTCCCAATTTTCTATTACAAAAAATCTTGGGTGGTTTTTTCAGATTGGAAGACCACTTTTTTTTAATTCAAGAGCGTCCTAAACTCTGCTATAATCTCTTTAAGTAATAAGTTTTTCTGGTGAGTAGTTTTGTCACAATAGGTCTGCAAGAATATGGCTGAATATTTCATGCGTCGACATGAATAACAAAATACAGGCTGTTCCATTTGAAAAAATCAAAGTATGATATTTTTAAAATTACAATATTCAACAATTTTTTTGAGTCACCCCTGTATAAAATGAGAATAATCTATTTCAATTCATCAATAAAGCTATCCTTGGGCAATGAGAAAAAAAAAGGAAAAATTATTCATCCTTTCTGGCCGGAGGAGCATGCGATGATGTGACAGCCTATTTTCATGAATTTTTACGGAAAAAAAAATATTGTGACGAAACTACTCACCAAAAAAAACTTATGACTTATAGACATTATAGCAGAGTTTAAGCCACTCCTGAATCACGAACAAAAAAGTGGTCTTCCAATCTGAAAAAACCACCCAAGATTTTTCATAGAAAATTGGGACCCCCGTTTACTGCAAAATAAATTGCTGAAGTAGATTCTTACTTTCTAAATACAATACCGTTCGAACAACAAACAAAAATGGAATCTTCAAGAGTGTACGAACTACAGAGCACCGCGCCATATATATATATATATATATATATATATATATATATATATATATATATATATATATATATATATATATATATCGTATCTCCAACCGTTCTCGAGCAATACATTATTGAAAGATTGTATGCATTCGCTGAATTGAAAGCACTTCTATTTAAAAAAGATGACTAGTAGGCTTTGATATTTTTCATTTATTTATTTATTTTGACAGTTTCTAAAATTGAACCAGTTACTGCTCACCAGAAGCTAGGCGAATATATCAGGTGCGCTTTCCAAATCGAGTAATACCAGACATGCGAACATTTTCAAATATCTACAGAAGGTAGAGGGAAATTGGTACTTTTACTGCAAATAATCATTTAAAAGGTGCAACTCAAACTATGAAAACTTCAGATATTGAGGTTGCAGTTTTGAATTGTATTGATTTGAATCCTCATAGGAATACAAGAAAAATTGGAAATCACACACAACTTTCTATTGTACCCGTTTCATATTCAACGCGTCCAAACTCTACTTCCTCAAGATTTTCCTACAAGACTGATTTTTTGCCGATAGTTCTTAGATAAAATTAGAGAAAATGCTCATTTTGATAGTGAAATAATGTTCGCAGACGAAGGTAGCTTCTCGAGAACTGCTATCACAAATTTTCACAATACTAATTATTTGGATGTGCCTCTTTTGGTGAGAAACAAAATGTGGTTCATGCATGACTGGGCACCAGCACATTTTAGTGGAGAAGCTAGGAAATTCTCGAACAATACATTCAACAACCGATTGATAGATCGGGGTGGGCCAGAACTATGGCCGCTAGGTCCCCAGACTTAAATAATTTAGACTTTTTCTTATGGGGATATCTCAAAAAAGTTTAGTTTATACCATTCCATTGAACACTGAAGAAGAATGGAGAAATAGAATAATAACCCCTTGTGACGCGATAAGAAATACTTCAGGAATGAGTGTATTCTTGTAGGTGGAGGACATTTTCAGCAACTTATTCAGATTTTAATTGTTCTTCTTTTTAGTTTGATATTGAATAAGTATAAGTTGAGTCTCAGAAGTCGAGCTAACAAAATGAAAGCAAATTCTGGGCATACCTATCGAGTATTTCTATTATTTTTTATTTAGCGAATAACATACAATTCAAATAATTCAAATTCAATAATTTTTCACTCGAAAACAGTTGAAGATACGAGAAAATTACTACTGTCAAAAAATTTCTAAATTGAATGAAAATTGATTGTACGCTGATCAGTGGCGTACTGTGAAAAAGTTTGAAAGGGCAAAAGAAGACATGGCTCCGGAAAAGAAAACACCTTGTAGATTCTAGTTCAAACTTAGGATGTGTAATGATGGAGGCTGTAAAACATAGCTAGCATTCCAAATTTGGGCTGAATATCCCAAAACTACAGGAGTTTTGAAGAAAAAAACAATTTTTTCCGGAAATTTCAATACCCTATAGCTCCGTAACGAAGCTTTTGCGGACCTATGTTTATATGAACTTTTTTTCTTAGAATTACACGTAGATTTACCTTCTCAAGTTGTGACATACTTCCATGTAACACCCTGTATATTCGAAAATTGAGGGAACAACTCATGTTCCATGGTAGTATTGAAAAAGGAACAGAGGTATCTAAGAGCGCTAGGAAAAATAGATATAAGCCGTAAAAAATCAGAATATACCAGTTTTTGCAGTCAGGAGATTGGGAACGTCAATTTGATATTTGCAACTAGCTTCTGCAGAAATCGAAAGAAAATTCGCTATTTTATCCCGAAACAAATTGGTCTGATGAAGTTAATTTCAATTGTGATGTGATGGAATATTCAATCGCCAAACAATATATTGGTGGTAGGATGTGAATCCACATCGCCAGAATAATATTCAAAGTCAAATCCGATATGAGTTCCAAATTAATGCTCAGTCACTTTGATGTTACAAAGGAATTTAAATTAATACAATAGTTGTGACTATTCAACCCTGTCAACCTTGGCGTTTTTGAGAGAAGTGAACACGCTTCGTCTGATGTAGGTCACGGACTACTGGGGCATTGAGGACAATGAGAAGGTGGACCTATTGGCCCTCCGCGGACTATCTTGGGATTCACTAGACCAGAAACTGGGGTTGAAGACCACAAGGATGGAAAATAACCTTTGTTTTAACACGAGGGTACTGCAACACAGACTGAGATACACAGGAATCTAATATCATTGGACCTCTCACCGCGAAAGCTCAAGCTTGGCTTGAAATCTCTGCGATTATGCGACGAGATCGTAGAATCAATAGAACAAACACCTCAAGTGCAAATGTCCAGCTTGGAACCAATATCCAAATTTAATATCCATATATCTAAGAGAGGAAAAGTTTCGTAGGTAGGAACTTTTCATCTAAAGTTTTGTTTTCTTTAGAATTTTCTTTTGATAATCGCTAAATTATTAAGAAATAAACCACACCGCCATATTAATGTTCAACGTCAAGGCCAAAATTCAAATGCATGAGTTGGATTGAAAGATAATCGGGCATTAACGTATTTATATGATATGATATCGATGGAAATGTCCTTTGCTGGAAAAAGAAATATCTATTTTAACAAGCTTTCATCATGCTTTGGTCGTTGCTGATTCAGCTAACTTGAGTTTTAACAATAACTGGACTGGAACTAGGAAGCCAGTAAGGTGGCCGGCTCGTTTTCCGGATTTGTCGCCGATGTATCATTTGGAATATATAGAAAAAGCTGTTATGAATTTCGTTTTCTTTAAGATGAATTTTGATGAATTATTGATGAAAGAACTAATCCATTCCGAATTCAATTTGCATAGTTTAAGAGATTGTATCAGTTATATTTACCAAATTATATATATAAGATTGACAATTACACTGGTAATAATTTTGACGGAGTTGACTACTCACTACCTTAGATTACTCTAAATGAATTTTGTTTTCTGTCAATATGGATTATATGAAAAATAACTTATGAGGAAAACCTCCATAACTGCCTCAAATTATTATAAATTCATTAGTATTTCTCAGCTCAATTTTAGATTACTAGGTTTGTTTCATCTTCTGATTCTTGATCACTTGCGTCACTTGATAGAAATAAGAAGAATTATCGTTCATTGCTCTATATATTTATTTATTGTAATACAATATATATATATATATATATATATATATATATATATATATATATATATATATATATATATATATATATATATATATATATATATATATATATATATATATATATATATATATATCATATATATATATATATAAATATTTAACAATTTTTCATCAAGCTTTGGCCATTGCTTTTACTAACTTTAACTTTGGCAATAATTGGACTGGAACTAGGAGGCCAATAAGGTGGCCTACTTGTTGTCCGGATTTATCGTCGATGTATCTTTTGGAGTATCTCAAGGATCTTATATGAAGAAGAAATTTCGTTTTCTTTAGGAAAGTTTGATGAATTATTGATAAGAGAACAAAACCATTCTTATTAATATTAATTTGTGCCAAATATTCGCAATTTGTTATATGCTGCTAAAACTACGACACCTCTTTGTAGAAGTCATCCGGAATTCAATAACCCATTGATCATATTTTCAGAGATTATATCAGTAATAATTACCGTATTGAACTGGGCAAGATTGACAATTAAACTCATATTGCAATTTAACGAAGTTGACTACATACTTCATTAGACTACCCTTATAAAAAATTTTATTACTGTCAATAGGGATTTATGAAAAAATGAAATCAAAATATACATGAAAATGATTTTCACTTTATGAGGGAAACTTCCATAATTGCCACAAATTATTATAAATTTATTGAAATTTGTCAGCTCAATTGGACTGGAACAAGGAGGCCAATAAGGTGGCCTGCTCGTTCTCCGGATTTATTGTCGATGTATCTTTTGGAGTATATCAAGAATCTGTTATGAAAAAGGAATTTCGTTTTCCTTAGGAAAGTGTGATGAATTATTGATAAAAGAACTAAACCATTTTTATTTATATTAATTTGTGCCTAATATTTGCAATTTCTTATATGCTGCTAGAACTACGACATCTCTTTGCAGACGTCAGCCCGAATTCAATAACCCATTGATCATATTTTCAGAGATTATATCAGTAATAATTACCGTATTGAACTGGGCAAGATTGACAACTAAACTCATATTGCATTTTAACGAAATTGACTACATACTTCATTAGACTACCCTTATAAAAATTTTATTACTGTCAATAGGATTTATGATGAAATGAAATCAAAATATCCATGAAAATGATTTTCACTTTATGAGGAAAACCTCCATAATTGCCACAAATTATTATAAATTTATTAGAATTTTTCAGTTCAACTTTAGAGTACTAGATTTGTTTATACTATCTATTTTAGGTCATTGTGTGAAACTAGATAGAAATAAGAAGAATTATCATTCACTCCTCTCTATATATTTATCCATCAGAGTACAAACATACATTGTATTATATTGCATTCTTAAACATTTCATACAAATTGCACTTAAAATTCATGTAGTATAATATCGAACACTAAATCTAAAAATATTCTCCAAAATAAATTGTTATGAAAAGATACAGAATTAATTACACATACAATGTATAAATTTATAATTACAATTAATTTTATGAATAACAAATACATTTTTCAAGTTTTATTATAATTAAATATAGAACTTAAGGTATACATTTCAATGGAACAATTTATATCAGATATTCTACAAAATTATTTAGAAATTACATACCACTAAAATATTTTACACTTCCTGATAATGTATTCTCTCCTTCTCACTCATTTCTTATATGTTATTTCATAAGCGGAATTCAAATAGTTTTCCATGCAATTTGAATCTTGGAATGGTTGATTTCATATCTCACAATTGAGTCATAGTAGCAATATCAATATTGCTGGCAAAAAAAAAGGGCTGCGATGGGTGAATGCTATACTCAACATTTGCAAATGTTGGGGATACATCTTCTTTTTTGGTGGTGACTCTTTGGTCGTAAAAATTGTTTGGAATATAATTGAAAGAATTATATTCCATTGCAGGACCATAATTCACTGGAATCGCATTTGATTGATGATAACTGTATTCGGCATAGGTATTGTCTGGCTGCCAACTATATGCCCTTGAGGGAGGATATATTCCATGTACCATGTTTGTATGCGGTACACTAATTTGTTGATTGGGGTTATACTGTGCATACGTAGAAGGAATTCGTCTATTACCATCACATCTTCTTCTGCGACTTGTAGATGATGTTTCATCTGAATTTGTTGAAGTGGGACTCGTAGAAGATGGTGATACATTTCTGGTCTTCTGCTCTTTCTTGAATTTCATCCTGCGGTTTTGGAACCAAATTTTTATTTGGCGTTCCCTCAGATTCAAAGTTTGAGCTAGCTGTCTTCTTCGTGGTCTAGGCAAGTACTTATTCTTGTAAAATTCCCGTTCTAGTTCAACGAGTTGATTACTAGTATAAGCTGTTCTTGCCCTCTTCTTGGTTGGACCTGAGGTACTTCCAGGGGGTGATACTTGTCTTACTGAAATATCAGGATTTGGAACCATTTGCTTGTTGTTATTGTCTGAAAAGAAGGTATTTGGTAAGTTTACGAGTTTTTCGATTTGGCTAGTCAAGAATAAAGTCTAGGAGATCTACGAACAACCAGAAGTTTTCAAATGAAACCTTATGGCGAAGATATTTTCAAATTATTTAGATCATTTTAGAAAAGAAGTAAGTTTCGGCAACTGTTTTGGTTTGATCCAATCGAGATCTAATTCCTCATTAAAAGATTTTTTAATTTTCATAAATGATAACTTCGATACTACTTTTGAAAAATGTTCAAATCAAAACAAAAATATTTGAAATAATTTATGATTTTCAAAATGACTTGAAGTGAAAATAATGAAGAAATATTGATAATAATACTTTGGAAAACGATTATCGGTGGATCACGGTAAGAAAAAATACAGAATATTGAATTTATTCTCAATGATTTGAAACTTACCAATATTACTTTCAACACGCAATTCGCTATCTATGTAGGCCTGGATGTCATTCCACGTTTCTTCCTGAAAAAAAATTACTTCTATTAAAAAATGTTACTATCGTTATCATATGAATTTTTAAACTATGTATTTTATGTATTTTAACGGAAATGACAAAACTCAATAAAAACTTACTTGTTGATGTTGAATTGTATGTGCGTCTTGATTCAAATCACTAAATCCGTTCAAACTGATATTTGAATATGATACGCTCGGTTCTGGATAAAGTGGTGGAGATACTTCAGCATTCATTTGAGAAGCTAACAAACTAAAGCCATTAACTTCAGAAAAATTTTGAAAATAGTTTGGATCGTAAGTAAAAGTCATCTTGGCACTTTTATTACTGCTTGAATCACTACTAGATGCACACTCGACGTCTTCTGGTGACTGATAACTTCTTACACTGCAAATTCCATATTTACCAAGATTTTCAGAAGTTATGAGGGCGTTGTCGTCTGAACCATCTTCCCTATCATTCGACCTGTTGACCAATCGGCTAAGATCAGAAGGTATTGCTTTGAGCAGGTAAACTTCGGAAGAGAGTAGAGTTAATTCCCTCATTGTTCACTATTTGGATGTTTACCGACTTGTACGTGTTTATAGCGTACAAGACCCGTTAAAATTTAAAACTATTGAATTTTTTTGATATTGATCGCTCATTTTAAGCAGTTTCGGAACCCTTTTGGCAAAAAAGCCTAACTTTATAATTTTTTTAAAATTTTAAGGTTTTTGGTGTTACTTCGCTAATCACCTTGTATTCAAGGAAACAAGAGAAATTTAGATTTGGGTCTCTTGAAATATAACTTTTACGTTGACGTGGTTTTATCAAATGTATACTCAATTCGAGAAGAAAATGAAAATATTTTTATAATTTTTAACATTCAAATATAACCGCCATTCTGAATTGTTTAGATCTCATACTTGTTGTGTTGATTATCAGATTGAATATCTGAAAATCACAATTACCAAAAATTTTCAATAAACTTATACCTATAGTTATAAATTATTTCTTCAAATTTATGGAATTAAATTTAATTAATTTTATGCTGCCATGACAATTTCATAAGTTTCACTGTTTCAAACCGAAAATTTCCTAGAATAATATCATGTATTCCGAAAAACAAAAGTCTTTATACATAGTTGTACATAGTGTGCCACCGCATTTTGTTAATCGATATAAGAAAAATTATTCATGAATATTTTCAGAAAATCTATATATATATATATATATATATATATATATATATATATATATATATATATATATATATATATATATATATATATATATATATATATATATATATATATATATATATATATATATATATATATATATATATATATATATATATATATATATATATATATATATATATATATATATATATATATATATATATATATATATATATATATATATATATATATATATATATATATCAGTGCTAGTTATAGTATAGTACAGTCATTTGCAACAAAACATAACATTTTTTCGAAAACTTGATAATTATCCAGTTATTTAACACTTCTTGATTTTACGAAATTTTTGCTTCTCTCTATAAGTACAAGAATATCTATGTTACTCTTACAGCTACATCAAATCTGACGATATTTATTTGGTAAAAACTACTACATTCAACTGGTTTTCAATTGGTATATCAACTGTTGGGCTTACATTTTTTTCCAGCAATATCATGAGTAAGAGTATAAGAACCATACTTTCAACGAAAGATCACATCTTTTTCTTAAACTATCAACTACTCTCTGAAACTCAATGTGTTTTTGACTCATTTTGTTGCTACAGATTCGAATCCTTTCAAGTAATTCTTCTCAAGTATTGAAGGGAATTCTAAAACATATGAGCCCCACACATAAGAATCAAGCGGCGTAAGGTCAGGGCTTCTAGGTGGCTATCTCACCGGCCCGAATCGACCTATCCATTTCTCTAGAAGCACAAGACAAACTGACCCATCCTTAATTCCAACCACACATTGCCTCCAATCTCCTGCTGAGAGTGTGCCACAATAGCGCTATGAGGATTTTCTGTATCCCATATATGAGAATTTATCATATTTATCGAACCACCTTTGGTAAAAGTTGCCTCATCCGTCCATAGAATTTTATGTGATTCCCAATCCTGTAATTTATTCATGTACCACCTACAAAATTGCAACCCAAACCTCACTATCCACTGGCAATAGGTGTTGAAACTTACTCAAATGGTAAGGATGTAAATTATTTCGCTTGAGAACTCTATGAACCGTGGAATGATGAAGTCTCAATGTAGCACCAATTCTCCTAGTACTTGTTGTAGGGTCCTCGCGAACAGCCTGCAATATTGCAGGTGCTTGTCTCTATTGCTGAGCATTTCCACCACCTTCTCTAATTGTTTAATCACTGAATGAACCAGTTTCACCGGAGCGCCTAAACACTTCAACAAATGTCTTTCTGCTAGGTTGCTGTCTGTTTGGGAAGCTCAATGCATACTCCCGCACCGCTGCACGGGAATTTCCATTCATGAAGCCATAAACAAATAACATATCTCAGTATTAAATATTTGAGAAACTAGGAATGTTTTTTTTTTTGAAAAGGAAATGGAACCGTAAAATGGAAAAACATAAACTTCAATTCATTAATTCATTGAATGACAGTTCCTGTCAATTTCTAAATATTTTTATTAGTTTTAAAATCAAGTAATTCAAGCCTTCTGCGATTTATTCTTATACGATTCTTTTTTTTCTAATTTTCTTCTTCTAATTCGAGAAAAATAACTTACTCCTAGATTCTTAGCATTCAATATCCAGGTATGTTGTTTATTTATCGCTTATTATTATTGAAAAGTCATTTGTGGAATTGTTTAGATGCTCCGGTGAAACTAGCTCATTTGTGATCGAAGGATAAGAGAATTTAATGTTCTCAGTCTTACTCTTACCCATGATATTGCTGGTAAAAATTTAGTAAGCTCAAAAGTTGATATACCGTTTAAAAGCCTAATGAATGTAGTAGTTTTTCCCAAAAAAACGGCTACTTATCGATCAGTTTTCAGTGGTACAGCTAACAAGAAAATACCAGTAATTTTGTTCATTTAACAAGTTTCTTCATTTAGACTTTTACAACACCCGGTATACAAAATTTTAATACTAAATTATTCTCATGAACCAAATTGTCCCTGAAAATTTTAACTAAATCCTACTTGCTTCAGTAATTCAGGGTCCAAGGAATAAAATTATCGAAAATTGTACGCCCTACACTTTTCCACTCTTGTGTAATTTTCGGAATTAGCAAATAAAAATACAGCTTGTGATTTTTGGTATCTTAGTTAATTCTCACAGAAAAATATGAAAACCAATTCATTAAACATCGAAAAACTGTTGAATTGAAATCAAGTTAGCTCTGTTCTTTATACAGGGCGATTCAAATTTGATGATATTACATAATTGCTATTTGAAAAATTATAGTTTGAGAACATTTAGTCCCCTTTCCTTCTCTATTTTTCAGGTACCAGTGGTGCAAACAGTGATAAAACTTGTTATTCTAATTACAAAAACACCTAACACATAAATCTAACTTCTTTCTTTCATGAAATAACCTAGTTTTACTTGAAAATTATTGATTTTTTGCTTTTTGAAAAAATTGATATATCTCGAGGATGACGTGAGCTACCAAAATAATGAAAGGTGTTTTGCAAACAAGAAACCATGCCGAACATAACTCATATCCGACAGAAACGCAGTCAGTATACAGAGTGCTATTTATTCCGCCTCACATTTCAAAACGAAGAAACATCGAAAACTACGTTTTTTCCAATTGTAACCCATATTTTTTTCAATTCATTAGATTTGCTGTAAAAAACCAAATGAATACATACCCTGTACCTGAGATTTCAAGTTTTCAAGTTATGGCGAATAAACGATTAAATACTTACCTGAAGTTGGCAAAGCAGGCTTAGATTTCTGCACGTGCATAGACATATTCCAGAAAATAGACAATCTCTTGAGCATAGATAATAAACTGTTATTGTTTTAACTGTCAGTCGAATTATTTGGAACAGAATGGCTAGTTGCACAAATGAGCAAATAATTAATTTCTTTTTCATCCATAGAGATGAGAGACGGAATGTGAATAGAACTTGTAGGAGATTTAACGAATTATATTCAAATATGAATATGATTCAGGAGATACGTTACAAATTTTCTTCCGGCTGGAACGGTCCAGGATAAGACATCTTTTTCATCGCTCGTAGTCAATAATGAGGACAATGAAAATGCAGTTCTAGCTTATTTTGATGTTAATCCACGAGCATCATTGGAATTAGCAGAGCATGATCTGAATTTACCTCAGAGTAGTATTCTAGATTTCTAAATGAATATAAACTACACCCTTATAATTTTTTATTGGTCCAAACTCTACAAACTGGCGATCCACAGCTTCGAATAGAACCGTGTGAGATCCTTCTTCTCAGACCACAAGAGGATGCCGATTTTCTCAAAAGGATTGTCTGGACAGATGAGGCCTAATTGTCTAATGAGGGTGTTTTCAATCGGAATAACTCACACTTTTGGGCCACCCAAAATCCTTATATTACTAGTGAAAGAAATCCACAAAATAATTTAAGTTTGTTTGTTTGTTTGCATGTGTTTACACATTTGAAGGATTCTTGTATTATGCGAACTTAAATTTTGAACTTTATATGACTTTGTTGACCATTTTTCCCCACTCAAATATGATCCAATTTTAAATTTCTTTGGGGTACTATGCTGCACACGTAGCTGTAATTGCTTGGCTCAGAAATCACCCGAATAAGTTAGGATTGATCGTGGACCCTTCATGCAGACTATGTGTGGAGTAGATAGAAACATTGAAAAACGTCCGGTTCGAATGCTCAGCTGGGCACAAAATCAGACTTGAGAAACTTGGATCTAATAAACAGGGGATGACTGAGTTTATTAAGCTCTCTCACACAAAGCTTATAGCCTTTACAAAAAGGATGGAGCTTGTGGGTGAAATTTTAACAGAGAGTGCCACTATCGCGATTGTTTTTGAAAATATGAAGGAATGATTTTGACATTCTGCAGGTTAATATAATTTTTGTCCAATGGTTTCTAAGTTATAATGCAAACTTGCGTTATTTAAATATAAACCGCAACTAACTTTGATTTAGCTGAGTAGAATTTTTTACTTTTTACTTTTCAAAAATATATAACATGGGTACTCAATTTCTTCGTGAAGAAAACGAAAATTGTGTACCTCCTCCCTAATTATATCTAGTAACTCTATGTCATTTCACATAATTTACAAGGAATAATTGAAAAGTATATACATAGTTGAGTATGAACTGTGCTCTTTTTATGAATGTTCGGAATTAATTCTTGTAATGCCAATTCAGATAAACTATTGAATGTGTGATTATGGTATCATTGTTAATAACGAAGCTTACGAACATTCTGACAAGTAACTATCAAACTACCAAAGCATCAAACCCAGGAAGCTAATTGAAATGAAAGCTGGTGTATTTGAGAGCGCTAGATGATAAATATTGAAGAAGCACTTGGACCAAATTTCAACTCTGAAAATACCATTAAGTACCTACAAGCTGTAAACATTGAAAATATTTAAATATTCTGTTACCCTTTTGTACCTTATATATCGCTAATAACCCCTGGGTTGATGCATCTTTGTTAAATAAAAAAACACCTTGCGATTCCATTGATAATAACTATTCTATGCTCAGTCATTCACGTGTTCAAGAATGATTAACGCCAGTGTCATTTCAGTGTTTCTGTTTTTCAATAAGTTTGAATATATTTAATTTGAATTCTTAATCGGATGTCATGAATCGTTATACGAATTCTGAGGTGACAAACATGCACCTCGTATGGATGCAGCACATCCACGGAAAGGCATTAGAAGTTCGGCCGTTGAACATTGAAAGATTTCCAGACTGTACTGCTCCCGATAGAAAAGCTTTTGAAAGCATTCACCGACGCCTATATGAAAAAGGCACATTAAGACGATATGAAGTAGCAAGAAGGCCAAGGGAAGTAAGAACAGTAGAGCTGAAAAATAAGGTTTTTGCAATAATTGCTGACGCCTTAGAAGTCAGTTGTGGACTGTTTGGTAAATTCCTCATGAAAATTTGTTGTATCCATTACACCTACAAGTACTTACCGATTTTTCTGCCCGTATTTCCTATAGTCAACGACTTTAGCGTAAGTTGATTCAAAATCCACAATCACTTATGCTGATCCTGTTCACAGATGAAGCAAGTTTTGTACGAAATTTCATGAGAAATTTTCATAATAATCAAATATGGCATGGAGAGAAGTCTCAATAAACATATGAAGATCGATTTAAACAACTGTCAACATATGTTCTCATTGAACGTTTGGAAACCATTGTGGGTGACTACCTAATTGTTCCAGTGATTCGACCAGGAAGACTCACAGGGGAGGGGTACCGCACATGCTTCCAGAATCTTGGCTGGATGTACCTTTGGCAATAAGACAAAAAATGTAGTTTATGAACGGTGGTGCACCTGCCCATTTCAGTCAGCTCGATCGTGATCAAGAGTATGGAAAACGCTGGATTGGTCGAGGTGGACCTCAATTTTGTCCTGCACGTTCCCCAGACTTAAACCCATTCGATTTCTTTCTGTGAAGTCATTTGAATTCTTAGGTTCACAGAACTCCCGTGGCTAATGTTGAGTACTCTTGAGACAGTATTATCGCTGGGTGCAACTCGATACGAACAGATCCTGGTGATTCTTAAAGAGTTCGCCAACTAATGAGAGAATACTGAAATCTTGCATCTGAGCACTTTGAACAGATTTTGTAATATTTTAAAATTTATTGGTCATACTCAAAAGTCTTTGTTTTTTCCTTGGATTAAACTTTTGATTTATTAGTTAGTTAAGGATGAAAAGACATATCGTACGTTGGTTCTTTAAATCGAAAATTACGTGTCGTACAATGAAATGAATTTTTCATATTCTTTTGAACACATTAGTGCTCGAAAACTTGGCGTCGTACAAAACAATATCAAGAGAGCTATTTTCTTGAAAAATATAAGTATATATATTTTATTCAGTAGCGTCCTAGTTTTTTCTTCGAGAATAACAGGCTTTGTACCCATATGCTCACCATTGGCGAGTCCAAAATATTGCCTCGTATTGAAAATTATGCGTCTTTGTAAGTTTTCGAGAGTTCCAAAATTTTACTTTCATATCTCAAGTGGTGTACGAAATTTTCAAATTTAACTGAATGATTCAATTAAATCTAACCTATACAGGGTCTTACATAATAGTATATCACAGCTTGAGGGGGTAAATATACGTGCAATTTTAAGAAAAAAAGATCATATAAACATAGATCCGCAAAAGCATCGTTACGGAGCTGCAGTTTTTTAGATATTAAACCCAAATTCTGAATGCAAGCTATTTTTTATAGCCTCCATCATACTACGACCTAAATTTCAACTAGAATCTACAAGGTGTTTTATTTTTCGGAGCCATGTCTTCTTTTGCCCTTTCAAACTTTTTCTCAGTACGCCATTGATCAGCGTACAATTAATTTTCATTCAATTTAGAAATTTTTCTGACACTTGTGATTTCTCTTATCTCCAACCGATTTCGAGTGAAAAATTATTGAATTTCAATTATATAAATTATATGTTATTCGCTAAATAAAAAAAATAATAGAAATACTCGATAGGTATGCCCAGAATTGGCTTTTATTTTGTTAGCTCGTCTTCTGAGACTCAACTCATACTTATTCAATATCAAACTAAAAAGAAGAACAATTAAAAACTAAAGTTGCTGGATATGTCCTCCACCTACAAGAGTACAGGCCTGTGTATTATCACGCACTCCTTGAAATATTCCTGAGGTATTTCTTATAGTGTCACAAGAGGTTATTATTCGATTTCTCAATTCTTCTACAGTGTTCAATGGAATGGTATAAACTAAACTTTTGAGATATCCCTATAAGAAAAGTCGGAATCATTTAAGTCTGGGGACCTACGCGGCCATAGTTCTGGCCAACCCCGACCTATCCATCGGTTGTTGAATGTATTATTCGAGAATTTCCTAGCTTCTCCACTAAAATGTGCTGGTGCCCAGTCATGTATGAACCACATTTTGTTTCTCACCAGAAGTGACACATCCCAATAATGATTATTGTGAAAATTTGTGATAGATGTTCTCGACAAGCTACCTTCGTCTGCGAACATTATTTCACTATCAAAATGAGCATTTTCTCTAATTTTATCTAAGAACTATCGGCAGAAATTCAGTCTTGTAGGAAAATCTTGAGGAAGTAGAGTTTGGACGCGTTGAATATGAAAAGTAGTTCAGGGTTTCATACCCCAAATAAAAAACTGGAACCCTTATGGTATATCTTCGTTGTTATCAGTCGACCAGTCTGTCAACCTATCTATTTGACTGTCAAAGTATTCGGTATCATTTTTTTGTGTCGCAAAGAATGAAGTCTTCTAATTTAATTTTAATTATTGTTTTATTATAATATTTAGAAATAGTAAATTAAAATACTATGAAACGAATTTCTGTTTATCATTTTTATTGTGAGATGAATACCGCATTTCATAATTTCGCCATGGCAACATTACGTCTCTATGGTTGTCTCAGCATGCTGCATCTTCAAGCTCCCTAATAAATGTTGAACGAACACTACATTGGTAGAGACCAAGTTGTTACCTGCCTTATAATTCTATTCAATATAGCTTAGGTTCCAATCCTTCTGATTCCTTCTTATCTATATGTCCATCAATTTTTCGATTACTGAACAATAGGGATTAATAGGTCATCTCTTACCTTGGAATAATGGTTTCCTTGAATCATGAAATACTTGAACACTACGTTGAATGGGAAACAGATGTCCATCAACATGTTTAACAGTAACTGAAAGAATTTACACTAATAATGAACAATATTTGAAAATGCCGCGAATGTATCCGACACAAATATTATAAAATGATAATTAGATATCTATTATTTTCATGATATTGTTCATTTTAGGAGTAAGTTTAAAATGAATTAACACATGAAAATATGGGATTCATAATTGCTTCGATCATCAATTACTGAAAAACCGGATTATTCAGATTGATATTATTTACCAGCGCTCGTTTTCAGTTAATTCGCAGAACTAAATTCTACGTCGAACTCAAACAATGATGGCAAGACAAGAAATATGAAATTCAAATAGTTAAATGTTGATGTGCTTAAAATCATTTTAATATCATTTCCGTAGAAAAATCTGTCGACATAAATATGTTCCGATGAAGATTTCATTGAAATCAAATTTCTTTTCATTTATTATTCTGTTCTAGGCTGTAAATAAAATAAATAATAGTACCTGAATATCGAATCGGTTAAGCAAAGTGAATAAGAAAATACATTCACAATTATATCTTCTCAGAGCATCAATAACTCATAATAAGGTTGATTTTTATCGAAACCCCATAGTTGATTCTTCAAGGTGTTTTCTGAGTACGATCTTCTTGAAATTCAGTGGGAATTCTCAATTTAATGAAAATGTTTACATCGGTATTCTGATATCCATTCTCTCTTTCAGAAAATGGCTGAAATTCGCATCCTCTTCTGGTCTTTTTATTAGAACTTTCCCGAAAACCATAATGGACGATGAAATAATCATTTCTGTGTCTGAATATGTGACTTAACATAAAATCGAGAATTCATTCTGATACGGTAAAAATAGGGTTGAAATTGGTTCTAAAATCGAAAATAGAGAGAAAAAATGAAGTAATCACTATTAAAGGTAGGAGATCCTACTCAAGACACTCTTTGTTTATCGAAATTTTGACATTCAAATTTTTGGCACCTTCTTTTCATATAAATCGAGATTTTTCTCCTTTCTCAAATATATTTTCACTTCCTTTCTACTAACCAAGTAGAGAAATAATTTAAGACTGGAATTATTTTAAAATAAAATTATATTATCTTTTAAATAAATTTTAACAAGAACATTTTGACTTACATGGTTGATGTATTTCAATACCTCTTTCTAGAATTTTTTATATATTAGTCGAATCTTATTGCTTTTCTTGCACATCTGACTAAAAGCAATCCTTCAAATGATGAAATTCATCTCAATCTCTAGTCAGACAATTTACATGTGCCCTCCAATTTGTATGGGAATTCAACTTGTCAGTTGATTCGAGAACTTATAATCGGAAACGATACAATTATATACAGGGTGTTTCCGGGTGTAAACGGAAAAACTGCTAGGGGCGATAGAGGTTTAATAGGCTCACTCAAAACTTCAGACTGTTCATTCCATTGCTTTTTTTGTTTACGATATACAAGCTGTTTTCTGATTTCTGGTGATGTTTCAATGATCCATTTGTTTCAATTCATTCATCCGAATTTATTGAAATTTTCTGAGTGAATTACGTAGACAGACCTCAATCAAAAGTATTTATATCATGAAAAACACCGAGCTATATTGGAGAAATTTCAGTGTTTTGGATTAAATTCATTATTACAGGCTGTATGTCTTTATTCAAATTTTATTTAGGAGAACCTATATATTGTTTGATACACAATCAGGGACCTAAATGCTAGCAATCGTTTTCACCATTCATTCCTACACCTTATTTTCCATAAAATCTCATATCACTATTGAATTTTGTCTATTTCAGAAAAATATTGCTTGTTTTTTCCAGAATAATGCTCGTTAAAACTATCTGAAATAGATTTCCAAAGTTAATACAGGGCTGGGCTTAGAATTTTGAATTTTATAATCGGAAAATTAACACAATGTGCACGTCTTATAATATTGGTCTGAAATTCTGAATGAAAATTATTTCCTAAATGTATTGGAAAAATGCGTAATGAAGAAATTGTTTTAACCCTGGCGAACTCAAAATTTTCAGAGAAAACGATTATTGCCAAATGCGATAATGATTGAAGAATGTTATTTGCAGATATAAACGTAATCTTTAGGCTAATTTTGTATATGGTCAAAATAATCAACTCCAATCTTTCAAATTATGTTTTGATTGCATATAATGAAAACACCTACTTATATTATTCTTTTCATAAGCTGTTCTACTTTAATCAATAAATTGTAATCATAGATAAATATGGCATTATCTCAGCTAGAAAATTTCCTCTGAATGTATCTATGGATGCAAAATATTTATAAAGGTATCTGAGGTGGCCACCAAATCTATGGTTGACGAGTTTTATCTAATTTTGAAAGTTGATACTAAGCTTTTTCACTATGCAAACATACATTATGCTGAAATATTATACATTTATGGTTTTTGTTATGGTAATGCGTACCATATAGCAATAGAATACCAAAGATATCTGTCAACCGAAGAATACCCAATCGTAAGACATTCATCAGTTTTTCAGATAGTATGGCAAACTCGTCAACTTGCTGAAGCAAGATCTTCGGCAAAACCGACTATGAGGTATTGAAGGAAATATTCTAGAAGTCGTTCATGTGGATCCCGAAATAAATAGTAGGACAATTGGTACTCATCTTGGAGTTTCTTAGTATAGAATGCAGGCAAAAAAGAAAAGTTATATCCCTTTCACCCACAAATAGTTCAGCGTTTGGAATTATGTAACAAAATAACTTCTTGATGGCGAATAGAAAACGACACTAGAGATATTTTCTTCTGATGAATGGCAGTTTAATATGGATGGAATAAATAATTCCAGAAACTCTCACATTTGGGCGGCAGACAATTCCCACGGATATGTGCAAAAACGTTTACAGAACAAATAGTCTTTAAGCTAAATCAGTGTATCTTTATTTTGTAAGGAGTATCTTACCGCTTCCTTTGAATAGTGTTGCAAAGGAAATGTGGTTGTAACCCTATGCCTATAACATTTTTTTTTATTTTATTGTTACAAACTACTTAAATACAGAATAACAAAATCGCTGAATAGACCGAGGAGGACCTGTCAACTTGCCAGCTATATCACCGAATTTCGATCCGATTGATTACTTTTTATGGGGTTTCATAATAAAGTGCGTTTATAACGAGGAGGTAAATAGCGTAGAATACCTAAAGAAAGGAATTATTGAAGTGATTGTTTCATTAGAGCATATCTTGAAATGATTCGAAAGTCCACACGAAATATTGTTCATCGTTCA
The DNA here is from genome assembly GCA_013387265.2 of Cryptolaemus montrouzieri. Lineage (NCBI taxonomy): Eukaryota > Metazoa > Arthropoda > Insecta > Coleoptera > Coccinellidae > Cryptolaemus > Cryptolaemus montrouzieri. The sequence continues at coordinate 129,545 of JABFTP020000147.1, forward strand.
ATCAAATGCATAAAGACTGAGGAGATTCAAGATTACGTATTATTGCTTCAAATTTCAATCATAATCATCCCAGTTAACAATCGTTTTCTGTGAAAATTTTGGGTTTGCCATGGCTTGAACATTTCTCCTCGATTAATTTTGCCATTACATTGAAGAAATATGTTAAATTAAGAATTTCAGGTATCAAGTTAGATGAGAAGAATACCACGTGTTAATATGGAAATTAATTTTCAAATAATTCTTGCGTCTCCGATCGAGTCCCTACATCAGAAAAGCCTGTTGATTATCCCAGTCTGTCAAGTGTTGAACGACATTCCTGCACCATAAGCGTCGTGTTGCTGTCAGATGCGAATTACATCAATACAACTTAGCTATCCGTAAATAATTTTGTTGACTGTATCAATTCCCCCACAAGCAGAAGAATTGAACAGTGGTGAGTGACAAATATTACTTCTTGAAAAACAGTCCCAAATCGAACCTAGACTGTCCCTTGGCGATTTATCTAATACACGCACCAGCTCCAATACTTAGTTATGGAACCGAATCTGAACCAACATGGATATTCATGCAGACGGTCAGAAGAGCTGGCCTATTCCTGTCTACTATAAATGATGATCTTGAATGTCAGGTCCTTGATGACTTGATGAATCATCAGAGAAAATATTTACAAGCCAAATCAAAGCGAAATTAAAGAAGTATATGAAGAATTACAATTGGGAAGTTTCGATAACGATATCTGCCGAGCAACGACAAATGTGTGGAAATTAATAGATGTTTAACGTAATCACAAAACATGCTTGATCAAATCCATTTGGTATATTTTGTCCCTGAAATTCCCAATTCATGCACTTCGAGCTCTCTCAGTTTTGGGTTGATATTTTGTACACTATTTATTTGAGAATCGAAACTTGGTGTTGAGATTGAAATAATCCTCTATAGAATCTTCTGAGGAACAAAATACGTTAAAGTGGTTTGAAAATCGGCAAAAATATGTGTAAATTCATAGCGACAATAAAACTTGGAATAAGTCAATTGTTGCCAAATAAATTGATTGCTAACAATCGAAATTTGTTGTTCTCCAATCCGTACAAATGAGCTCCGTTAAACTTGACGCACTTTTAATTCATGATGGGGACATCGTTAAGGCATTGCGTTTTTGAACTTTTTTACAAACACTAAGAAGCAGTTCATAAAATTTGAACTTGTTCAAATACCCTTTATTTACTAGAACAGAGACGCTTGATGTTCGTGATCCTGAATTATTTCGGATCCCATTTGAGTTGATTTTTGATCTGAAAAATCTTAATTGTATTTGTAAATTCAGAATGAAAAAAATTTTCAGTAGGCCTTGGAAATCGACATCTTCAAAATCGTCTATTAAATGAAATGAGATTCATAATCGAAAATGAATACCCGAGTTATTAAGATTTATCCATCCAAAATTATCACACTGTATTTTCAAGAATTGCTCATTTGAAAATAAAATATTAAATTTATCTATACATAGTGAGTAATATGGCAAAGTACATACTACGATTTCTTGATGAGATCTTTCTGGGGAATATTAAATGACCAGAAAATAGTTTGATTGAAGAAAAACAGAATCAAACCATCAAATCTAACTTTCTAAAAGCATTTGAAACCGGGATGAAGCAAGGGGAAATGGAATTCTGCTTCTAATATTAATTCTTCTCAAACTTCAAAGGATAAATAATTGTAATGACCATATTCATTGTTTGGAACGAAAGAAAATTAAGCTTTTCTTCTTCGATAATAATACGGATCGATTTCCGGTCTTTTTTGGAATATTAACTCCTGAATGATTTTCACGATGTTTTAAGTGTGAAAAGATCAAATCATTTCTTTTCGTTTTGCGTTCGACACTAAAATCAAAAGAGTTTAATATAAAAATCATTTCCACAGTAGCTGGATAAGTTTCAATAGACTAATACACTGGCCCCTTGAATCTGCTGATAAAACTATACATAACGTTCAAAGAAAAGGTTTCTAAGTCAAGGCCACGTAACAGGAATGCGGTATGTTATAGAAGTATAACTAGTGAATCAGAATATTCGCCGAGGTACGACAAATGTGTCGAAATTAATAGAGACTTAACAGAGGATTAAACACGATTTACTAATGTAGAATAGCTTAATTGATCACTAGTGGGTATTCAGTTATATGTTTCATTTTAGGTTATGGCGAATGGCTCGACAAGAGAAATTGGTCCATTGTGGTGCTCATTACTAAAAAAAAACTTCAATTTCAAGAAAAACCGAATTGAAGTTACAAGACAGAATTATCGAACGAATAAGTTAACGTTAGGCAAAAAATACGATTCACAAGTATTTTCTACTCTTATTAGGTATATCAAAACACTCTCGTATTCATTAGTGTTAGAAAGCAAGAAGGTTATTTCAACGCTTTAAATTTCAAATCTTGTACATGGTTCTTGTGGTCACGGAAAAACCATGATTATAACTAAAGATATAATTTAAAGAAATATGACGAAGGGATGTTTTGTGCTAAAGATGAATATACCTCTTTGATCTCCGGTAATTAGGAATTTCCTCTAGTTTGAAATCTTAGTTGAAAATCTCCTCAGATAGATAATACGCGAACAACAATGCCCATCTATAAAGTGGGAATTTCCCTTTATAAACTTGAACAGGTATGACTATCTATAAACTTCAAGAGTTAACCAATTCTTAGATTCGAGATTATTTGATTGATGGATAAATTACAGGAAATTATGTGGGAAATGTTGAATGAATTAAATAGTTGCCGCGAAGTAACTTTCAACAATCTTGAAGTCTAGTTTTCAGAATACAGGTTGATAAAGTTGAAACTGAATTCGTTTTTAATTCATATTTCTGAGATGAGTTTGCCCATTTTGTTGAAATTTGACAGTGTTGTTCGTTGTGACGCGATGCTAAGTTGTTCTCTTTCTAATTCCTATCTGTGAGTTCGAATGAATCTCATGGAATAAAATTATCAGATAATGTAGCAAATAAAAATACACATTGTGGTATTTGGTATTTCTCACAGAAAAAAATTAGAACCAATTCATTAAACATCATAAAATTGTTGAATTGAAATCAAGTTAGCTCAGTTAATTATACAGGGCGATCGAACTTCGAATATATTGCATATTTCCTAGTTAAAATATTATAGTTAGAGAAAAATATGTTCTCTTTCTTTCTCTCTTTTTCAGATACATGTAAAGTGGTGCAAACAGCGATATGCTAAGTCCTGGACATGAATCTCAAGTCTTATATCAAACTTGAAACAATTTACTGCAATTTCTCCACTCAATTATGTTCCAATCTCAATGTTCTTTTTTTCTCTCCCAACTCTTTTGTGGTGCACCACCGACATGTATGAAAAATTAAAATGAATAGATCAATTATTTTCGAAAATTTTATGAAAGGATGCAGGTTGATATTTTTTTTGAGTCATATTCTCTATTGGTCTCTTATACTATTTGTGATACGCTACTGACGTATTCTGTAAATAAAATCTGATTATTTGTTTAGTTCGAAAACATTTTGTTTTCTTGCTTTTTTCTTATTTCTTATTTCTCCCTATCTTTGATAGAAAATTCGTCGAAATATCTCTCATTTCAAAACACTTCACTGCCTTCGAAAAATATTTCGATGAATTTTATATCGAAAGCGATCAGAGATGGTACGGAAAAAATGCGAAATACAAAAAAATCGCCTTGAATATTTTTCTATAATTTTGTGTTAAAAATTTTGTGCTAGTATGTCTCCGTAAGTGGGGATAGTTTTATATAGAATTTGAGCTTGAAATCACGACAATCGAAAGAAATACCGGCAAAATATCTGAATTTTTTCCATATGAATAGAACCATCGAATTACGTTCAATAATTAATATCTAAAAAAACAGTGACATATACAGAAAACATGTGATTTTTTCAAAAGTTAAGAGAAAACAGGGTTAAGGTCTGACCTCATCTAACAATTTTTGGATCTATTCGAAACTAGGCAGCTTATCTCAAATGGCAAATATTTACTAAGAATCACAAAATTTGTTCTATAGAAAAATTCGAAATATGTATTTTAACGCCTAAGAGTTTTGTTTACTAGTATATAAGTAAGTATATGTTTTGAAAAGTAATTTTTAGGAAAGAACTTATCTACGAGCTACCACGCAAACCTTATCAGGTAGGAGGATGTTAAAGAGTCGCTAAATTCAATGAACTGAATTGATTAGAGTTGTTTAATATTTGAACTGTATTTGTGGTAGCTTAAGTTAAAAATTATATTTAATACGATTCTATTCATTGCAATGTATATATATTATATTTTAGATTATATTCATAAACAGGATTGAAAATTGCATTTGAAATGAATGAATAAAAATAATAGTATATGAACACTCTCAGCGTTTAAAATGAATTTAGTTTTAAATATTTACACTATTCAACTTATGCAAAAGATACTATTCAATTAAGATGACATAAATCGAATTTCATTCTTAAAATGAAAGCTATAATATTTTGTTGAACTACAATGAGATATTTTATTAGCGAAAATCAATAAAAATTAAATGTAATTTAAATAACTGGTTCAGTATATTGGCTAATATGGTATAACTGTTGTAATATCATTGGTTGCCATAGTTATAATGCTGAATATCCCATGGTACACTTGGGGAGCTGAAATTATTCATAGAAAACATTTCCTCCTCCCCAATTGGTACTCTTGGGTTGAAAAAATTGCTTTTATTATCCTCCGTATATTGCACGGGAATAGTATATTCGTTCAATTAGAAAATGTCAGCCGACATGCCATTCCCTTCCCAGTTGTACTCTGCAGCTGGAAGAAGTAATTCTTGTAGGTTTGGTTGGGGAACATTCATGTGTTGATGGGCGTCAAACTGGGTACAAGATGCTGGATACCATCCTTGAACGTATGGATGAGGAAGAGTTAATCGATGGTGGTTGAACTGGGCAGAATCCAATCCTTGATTTTTCGTCATCAATATGGAAGAAGGAGCAGAATATAATCCCGATATGTTCAAATCAGCAACATATGCTTGCTGATTCGGATTGTTCGGGGCGCCAGCCGAAGCTATACGACGATCGTCACATTTTTTGCGCCGTCTTACATTCACAGATGAATCACTACATGTTGAAGATGGACTATTTGTAGGAGGCGAAAGATAGCCCAATTTCTGCTCCTTCTTGTGTTTCATCCTTCTGTTCTGAAACCATATTTTTATTTGACGCTTCTTTAAATTGAGCGTCTGAGCCAACTGTATCCTCCGTGGTCTTCTTATATATTTGTTCTGGTGGAATTCCATCTGTAATTCCTCATGTTGTAAAGTAGAAACCTCAATGCGGACTCTCCTCGTTTTACCCACTGGTAGTGCAGTAGTAGAAACGGGCTGGTTAATATTATCTGGAAAGAAATATACTTAGTTAGTTTACGAGTTATTATGATATTAACATAATCATTTGTTATGCTGATTCTAATTTCTGTATTCACTACAATTAATGAATTATAATAGATAAATCACTAAAATGCTTGGAGTATCTTAAACTTTATAAAGTAGTTACGATACCCCAACTGTTGCATAAATATCTGTATGAATTTATAAATTGAATGAATAAAAATACTAACAATTACTTGTTTCCACTAGGAATCGGTTTTCTGTAAGATTTCCAATGACTTTCCACATTTTCTCCTGAAAAATAAATTATTTTGATTTAGAACAAATTCAGAATTTGAGGGAATTATACCGGGTGAGTCAATAAGAAGACGAACTTCTATATCTCAGAAACTATTTGAGATATAAGGTTAGAATGCTGGTAAGAACATCACAGAAAAATGCCTAGCACTCAATATGGCTTCAGAAAGGGTTTTTCTACTCAAGAAAACTTGGCGAAATTGATTTCTGCAATACAAATGAGTCTTCCTGAAGATAAAATCATGATTGTGACTTTTCTGGACATTGAAGAAGCATATAACAACCTCATTCTGAATTTATTATACAATGATTTGATTTGTTTGGAAATGCTCCCTTTTGTCGTATCGAACATTCTCAAAATATTCAAAAACAGGAAAATTTCTCGAAGACTCCATAGCCACAACTCTAAACATTTTTCACTTCCTTAGGCCATCCCCAAGGTGATATCCTATCACCGCTTATGTACATTCTCTATATAGAAAAGTTGGAAACAGTAATTCCTAATTATATAAAATTGATACAATTTGCAGATGATATATGTGTATTCACATCAGCAAAAACATTTGTTGAAGCCCATCAAAATATGTCAACATGTCTCAAAGAACAGGTTAGAATGGTGGTTAGAACATCACAGAAAAATGCTTAGCACTCAGTATAGCTTCAGAAAGGGTTTTTCTACTCAGGAAAACTTTGCGAAATTGATTTCTTCAATACAAATGAGTCTTCCTGAAGATAAAATCATGATTGTGACTTTTCTGGACATTGAAGGAGCATATAACAACCTCATTCTGAATTTATTATACAATGATTTGATTTATTTGGAAATGCTCCCTTTTATCGTATCGAACATTCTCAAAATATTGACAAACAGGAAAATTTCTCTAAGACTTCATGGCCACAACTCTAAATATTTTTTCACTTCTTTAGGCCTTCCCCAAGGTGATATCCTATCACCGCTTATGTACATTCTCTATACAGAGGAGTTGGAAACAGTAATTCCTAATTATATAAAATAGAAATAATTTGCAGATGATATATGTGTATTTAGAACACATTCCATGGTCGAAAAACTTAGATATTTCACCACAAAAATCAGCATTGATGGTTTTCTTTAGAAAAAACTTCTACTTCCTCCAGTCTTGAACATGGGAGGGTCAGAACTTCCCCTGAAAACCGATGTGAAATTTCTTGGCATCACAATCGACAACAAATTGAATTTCAAAAGCCACATTCAAAATATTCTGAAAAAGTGCGAAAAAGGTTTAATTATTATTCGCTCAGTTAGTAAAACGAAATGGGGTGCTCATTAATCCATTTCTTTGAACTTCTTCAAATCTTTCGTGATATCTATTATCGATTATGGCTCATAATTCTATCGTCTTGCACCGAAAGGATTTCTTAAGCAGCTAGATGGTCTCCAATATAAACGTCTACGACATTTTATGATTACTACGATCTACATCTATATCAACACTGTTATCTGAAGCAGGCGATATTCCACTGAGTAAGACATCGAAACTAATTGGCACCAAATTTATCCTTCATCTTCGTAGCAAATGCAGCCCTATTTATGATGATTTATACAACCTAAGCATTTTTAATTTGATGTTACCATATTGGAAAAATAAAAAAAATCTTCCTTTACTTGACATTTTAGTAGATAAATCGAACAATTGGTGTTCGCTCTTCAAAAGTCTTGTCCACCCAAATTTTCTACACAATTTTGAATCCCTCTTTCCCACTACAAAAATAACATTGAGTGCCCTATTCAATGAACTAGTCGATTACCTCTTGAAAGAAGCATTTCAAGCATATATAAATCAAAATTACACCATTTCTTCAAAAATTTATATTTTTCTTGATAATCGCTAAATTATAGAGAAATAAACCACATTGCCATATTACTATTCAACGTCAAAGCAGAAATTCAAATGTATGATGAGAATTGAAAGATGATTGGGTGTTAACGTATGGGTATGATATGATATGGATGGAACTGTCCCTTGCTGGAAAAAGAAATATCTATTTTAATAAGATTTCATCAAGCTTTGGCCGTTGCTGATTCAGCTAACTTTAATCTTAACAATGACTGGACTGGAACTAGGAAGCCAGTAAGGTGGCCGGCACGTTTTCCGGATTTGTCGTCGATGTATCTTTTGGAATATATCAAAAAATCTGTTGAGAATTTCGTTTTCTTTAGGAATTTCTGATGAATAATTGATAAAAGAGCTAATCCATTTCGAATTCAATAACCCATTGCATATTTTAAGAGATTATATCATTATTATTTACCGAATTGAATTGGGCAAGATTAACAATTACACTGATATTGAAATTTGCAGGAGTTGAGTACTCAATACCCTAGATTACTCTCATGAAGAATTTTATTACTGTCAATATGGATTATATGAAAATGTAAAATCAAAAATCCATGAAAAAGTTTTTTACTTTATGAGGAAAACCTCCATAACTTCAACAAATTATTATAAATTCATTAGTATTTCTCAGCTCAATTTTAGATCACTAAATTTGTTTCATCTTTTGATTTGTGGTAACTTGTGTAACCTGATATAGAAATAAGAAGAATTATCATTCATTGCTCTATATATTTATTCAAAGGAATACAAACTTACAATGTATTATATTGCATTATAATTATTACAAATTGCAAATTGTTGTATAATAGCTAACAATTACAAAAAACACAAAATTGAAAAAATCAAGACAATAAATTATTATGAAAAGATACAGAGAGAACTACTTATACAATGCTTAAATAACACTAAAATACATTGTATAAACTAATACATACTTACATAAAATTAAATTACACTTTCAATTCATTTTATGAGTAACACATAAATTTTATTGGTTTTATTATAATATAATATTGAATTTAAGTTATACATTTCAATGTGAACAGTTTATTATCAAATACTATACAAAATTATTTAGACATTACATACCACTAAAATATCAATATGGTATTTCACAAGCGGAATTCAAATAATTTGCCATACAATTTGAATATTGGAATGTTTGGCTTCATAACTTCATAACAATATTAACATTGCTGGTATTGGGCTGCATGTACTGTTGAGCAGCACAGATAACCTTCGATGGGTTAATGCTGCACTCAGCATTTCCTAATGTTGGTGAAACATCTTGTTCCTTGATGGTGACTGTTTCATCATAAAAATTGTTTGGTATATAATTCATAGAATTATATTCCATTTGAGGAGTATAATTAGTAGCAATATCAACATTGCTGGTATTGAGCTGCATGTACTGTTGAGTAGCACAGATAACCTTCGATGGGTTAATGCTGCACTCAGCATTTCCTAATGCTGGTGAAACATCTTGTTCCTTGATGGTGACTGTTTCACCATAAAAATTGTTTGGTATATAATTCATAGAATTATATTCCATTTGAGGAGTATAATTAGTAGCAATATCAACATTGCTGGTATTGGGCTGCATGTACTGTTGAGCAGCACTGATAACCTTCGATGGGTTAATGCTGCACTCAGCATTTCCTAATGTTGGTGAAACATCTTGTTCCTTGATGGTGACTGTTTCATCATAAAAATTGTTTGGTATATAATTCATAGAATTATATTCCATTTGAGGAGTATAAATAGTAGCAATATCAACATCGCTGGTATTGGGCTGCATGTACTGTTGAGCAGCACAGATAACCTTCGATGGGTTAATGCTCCACTCAGCATTTCCTAATGTTGGTGAAACATCTTGTTCCTTGATGGTGACTGTTTCATCATAAAAATTGTTTGGTATATAATTCATAGAATTATATTCCATTTGAGGAGTATAATTAGTAGCAATATCAACATTGCTGGTATTGGGCTGCATGTACTGTTGAGCAGCACAGATAACCTTCGATGGGTTAATGCTGCACTCAGCATTTCCTTATGTTGGTGAAACATCTTGTTCCTTGATGGTGACTGTTTCATCATAAAAATTGTTTGGTATATAATTCATAGAATTATATTCCATTTGAGGAGTATAATTAGTAGCAATATCAACATTGCTGGTATTGGGCTGCATGTACTGTTGAGCAGCACAGATAACTTTCGATGGGTTAATGCTCCACTCAGCATTTCCTAATGTTGGTGAAACATCTTGTTCCTTGATGGTGACTGTTTCATCATAAAAATTGTTTGGTATATAATTCATAGAATTATATTCCATTTGAGGAGTATAATTAGTAGCAATATCAACATTGCTGGTATTGGGCTGCATGTACTGTTGAGCAGCACAGATAACCTTCGATGGGTTAATGCTGCACTCAGCATTTCCTAATGTTGGTGAAACATCTTGTTCCTTGATGGTGACTGTTTCATCATAAAAATTGTTTGGTATATAATTCATAGAATTATATTCCATTTGAGGAGTATAATTAGTAGCAATATCAACATTGCTGGTATTGGGCTGCATGTACTGTTGAGCAGCACAGATAACCTTCGATGGGTTAATGCTCCACTCAGCATTTCCTAATGTTGGTGAAACATCTTGTTCCTTGATGGTGACTGTTTCATCATAAAAATCGTTTGGTATATAATTCAAAGAACCATTGAGGAACATAAAGCACTGGTATCGCAATTGATGAATAGTAACTATGTTCGGCATACGTTTTGTCTGACTGCCAACTATATGCCCTTGAGGGAGGATATATTCCATGTACCATGTTTGTATGCGGTACACTAATTTGTTGGTTGGGGTTATAATGGGTATACGTAGAAGGAATTCTCCCATTATCATGACGTATACTTCTGCGACTTGTATTGGATGCTGAATCTGAAGTTGGTGAACTGGGACTTGTAGATGATTGTGATACATTTCTGGTCTTTTGCTCTTTCTTTAATTTCATTCTGCGGTGTTGGAACCAAATTTTGATTTGGCGTTCCCTCAGATTCAAGGTTTGGGCTAAATGTATCCTGCGTGGTCTACTCAAGTAATTATTTCTGTTGAATTCCCGTTCTAGCTCAACGAGTTGAAAACTAGAATAAGCGGTCCTTAGGTAGGTTTTTACTGAGTTTTTACCAGCGATTTGGCTAGACGAAAATAAAGTCTAGAGAGATCTACGAACAACCAGGAGTTTACGAACAAAGAAGAAACCTTATGGCGAAGATATTTTCAAATTATTAAGATCAATTTAGAAAAGAACAATAAGATTCGGCGACTATTTTGGTTTGATACAATCGAGAACTAATTTCTCATTAAAAGATTTTTAATTTTTATAAATGCTAATTTCGATACTACTTTTGAAATCTGTTCAAATCATTTGAAATATTTAATGATTTTCCGAAATGACGAATTGAAAATAATGAAGAAAAAAGAACACGCGGGAGACATACCTAGTAAACCTATATCGGGTACGCCGAATACAGTGGTAACCACCGTTCTTGAAAGTTAGTTCTTGTTTAGGAGATATTCGCCTTTGAAGTTAGCTGATTTTAGTAGGGTTCGTCGCTTATGACTTCAGTACATTATATGCTTGTCATTCCCAAACTGTTCGGAATATCGCTTTACTGTCTTGAGCAAAGTTTTAGCTATTGTCATGGCCAACAACTTTTCTGAATAAACCAATATAAAAAACCTCATTCAAACACCGTTTCTTAACAAAATGTCCAAAAAACTCAATTTCTTTGCCATTTTTTCATTAATTTTCGTTTAAATAATAAAGAAATCAAAAGGATTTCGATTTAAAACCTCAAAATAAGAAAAGAAAATACATGTCCTATAGTTAAATCAAAAATTTTAAACGCACAATCATGATTTTAACTCAAATTTTTATTCCAATTCCAACAATTTTCAACAAATAAACATATAAATTCATGTTCATTCGTCTTCTTCTCCATCTTCATCTTGCTGTGAATTCCAGCAAATGTCTCCTAATAGAGAATCAAGTTTTTTTCACTATACCAGTGATCAAGCCTAGCCTTCACCTGATGAAACCGTTCACCATGCTCATCTGATTCACATGGTGATTGTTCGGCAAACTTGTCTGCATGGTAAAGTAAAAAATGAATTTTCAGAGACATTTTTACACCGATGTTACGGAAAGCAACTAGCATATTTTCAACGTGTATGCGCCAGTTTTCGTCACGATGAATTCCAAGTACATTTTCGATGACTCCTTTGACGCAATCCCAAGCAAAGAGCTGCAAATTCGACAAACTGTTTTTAAATTGTTGGTCTCTCATCAAGCGTCGAATCTCAGGTCCATTGAGTATGCCTGTAATAAAATAATTCGAAAAAATACGTGTTAAATATTGAATAAGTTAGGTTGATTGGTACGTATATAGTTTCACACAAACCTTCTTTTATATTCATTCCACTCAATCTTGGGAAAATTCGCTTCAACTCATTGAATGCATTACCTTCAGGATCTAGGGCCTTGATGAAATTTTTAACAATCCCAAGCTTGATATACAGAGGTGATATCAACACTTTTTCGATGGGAACAAGTGGAATTTCAACGACGTTTTCTCGACGCAATCTGAACCCTTGTCTCATAGGCCAGCTTTTATTGGCATATTGGTTGCCGGCATATCGAGTATCCCATAAACATATAAAACACATGTTTTTCGTATATTCCGTCTGCATTCCTCTCAAAAGAGTTATCACCTTCAAATCTGCACAAATCTTCCAACGACGGTCTTCATATTTCACCAAATCAAGGATTTTTTCAATGATTCGTAATTTTCTTTCGTTTTTGTGCTGATGGCATTCGGGACACTGTTTTTTGAGATTGTGACATGAAGCAAAACCGCCTTGAGACTACTTTTGGACAAATCGATGAAAAGACGCCTGTCTTCTGGTTTATACTCATGATGCATTTTTAATACCAATTCCTTGATATCAGTGCAGTACGCGAATGAATTGTCTTCGATGGATTTGAATAAAGCAGTGAACTGTCTATGACGGCCGATTGCTCCATATACTTTCACATCAGGTGCTAAGACATTCTTTTTTTTTCAATTCCTGAGTCAAAATAATGGACTGACGCTGCGATAATTTCAATCGACGAATAATTTTATCCAGATTTTTTTGAGAGAATTCGGCTTGATTACATTGTGGAGATACATTTGATGGTACATAAACCGATGCAGACGTTTCGCCAAGTATCAAATGTAGATGGAATGTACTCTTCTGTCGGACTGGGACTTTTCGGTATTGGAATGTATTCCGAATGTGGTAACGGCAACTGAACAAACCGAGGTCCTCTGAGTTCCACTTTACTTTTTTTAGCTCTGTTCAATCCGATAATTTTATTAACACAAGCAAAACAGTCATCTGGATTAGGTTCTTGAGGATTTGTCCAAATTACTGGAATGCCAAAAGGCTTGGATTGGATTTCACCTGTAATAAAAGTAGCTTCAATTGATATAATTTTGAAATAAATGATAAATCATTTCATTTTACCTCTTTTCCATCCACTCAATCTTATGACACAACCAGTACAAACGATTTTTGGAGCCCAGTTCACATATTTGATTACAGTTTGGTTGAAATATTGTGTGTACGATTCAGCAATTTCTTCAGAAATTGAACGCTTGCTTGTCATTATAGTAAACTTTCCACAAATGTAGCAAAATTGATTAAATATTCCGCACGAATTAATTTTTGATATATAATATAACTTGTGTAAACAAAGAAACTTCAACAAGAAATGTCAAATACATAACAAAATACGTAGTAACATCAGTGACAATACTGATAAATACGTATTAACAGTGACATATGTGAGAAATTTGAGTTAAAATTATGATTGTGCGTTTAAATTTTTGATTTAACTATAGGAAATGTATTTTCTCTTCTCATTTCAAGATTTTAAAGCAAAATTCCCTAGATTTGTCTATTAATTAGACAAAAATTAACGAAAAAATGGCAAAGCAATGGAGTTTTTTGGACAATTTGTTAAGAAACGGTGTTTGAATGAGGTTTTTTATAATAGTATACTCAGAAAAAATGTTGGCCATGACAATAACTAAAACTTTGCCGAAGACTGTAAAGCAATATTCCGAACGGTTTTGGAATTACAAGCATATAATGTACTGAAGTCATAAGCGAGAAACCCTACTAAAATCAGCCTACCTCAAAGGCGAATATCTCCTAAACAAGAGCGAACTTTCAAAAACGGTGGTTACCACTGGATTCAGCGTATCCGATATAAATTTACTAGGTATGTCTCCCGCGTGTTAGAATTTTGCAGTGTCATTTTCATGCACTGTGTAATGAGAAGAGCTAAATACTTCACAAACGCGCAGGCAGTTGTTGTTTTGTACTATGCTTTTGTGTTTAGTACGCTGAGTTTCGCTACTGTGATTTGGTGGAGTATTGGATTTATAGGTTTCGAATTGAATCTAATCCAAATAAATTTATTTACTAACTTTGTTCTAGGTTTGGTTTGAGATTTGCTAGTAACCACTCACTAGCCAGGAGACACTTCAACCTCATAAGCCCTGAAAAGAGACGACAAGTAGCAGATGTAGTATTTCTATGCCCTATGTTTCAGAATTCTGTTCACAGTGAGGAATTGCTCGCAGCAATTGACATAAATCTTCCATCTAGGAGACTGAGAGAATCTGAACTATTTACCATTCCTTTCAAGAGAACGTCGTTCTCGCTGAGTTCCCCTTTAACAAGAATAAACAGAAATGCAAATGAGTTTTTTAACTTCGTGGATGTCTTTTTTACAGACGATTATGTTCTGTGTTCTCTTATAAGTATTAATGATTAATATCTTTAATTTAACGTTTCTTCTGCTGATACAGTTTGTTTTGTTCTATGTTTTGAGTGATTATAATTGTTATATATTATTACTATCATTTCATAATATTGTAATGTGGATACTAATTATGGGGCAACCCGTCAGTATCCCAAAGGATCTTGAATAGAATAAATAAAATATAAATACTCAGACTACCCAGAGTATAAGCTCCGGGTACTATGCAAAGGAATCGTCTCGGAAAGAATTGTAAACTGCTAGCCCAGAAGGATTTCATGAAAGATTCTGTACCTCGGGGATTATATGTAGAGCAAGGGGCAGATTATGAAGATATAGGCATATCTGTAACGACCTGAAAGGACGAAAAACTAATAACATTGGCATCTACATATGTAGGAACAGAACCAGCGAAGACAGTCAATAGGTACGACAAGAAACAGAAAAAAGTAATTACTATACTTTGCTCCAAAATTATCATGGACTATAACACCCATATGGGGGGCGTTAACCTATTGGATAGCTTTTGGGAAGATATAGGATTAGAATGAAGAGCAGAAAATGGTACATTAAAATTTTTTTCATTCGATTGACATGGCGTGCATAAGCTCATGAGTTTTGTATAAAAAGCCAATAATACCAATCAAACCAAAAAGATGACTTTAGGTGACTATAGAGCTGAGTTAGCAGAGGCCCTATGCAACTATAAAAAAGTGTAAAAAACAGAGGAAGATCGTCTAGCAGCAATAATGAAAGAGAATTAGAAGCGAAAAAACCTCGTCGTAAAACAAAGAACCCTGTACCTGTAAAAGATGTAGAACGGATGGTGTTGACCATTATGAGAGAAGATCTGAGAAAAAAAATAGATGCAGACTCTCTAGTTATAAGTGATTTTCCCGCACCGAGTGCACAAAGTGTCTCGTCGCTCTTTGACATACAGAAGAAAAACATTGTTTTGCTGCATGCCACACAATTTCATCATTTAATTCATGACGAAGCCAAACGGAAAACATATCGTTTTTCTTCAATGAAATCTTCATTTTCTACTTGGGATTATTTTTCCTAGCTTATTTCGGCAAATATTTACACCAAAATATTTTTATTTTTACAAATTTGAAAACCATGCATTTAATGGCTAAAATTCTATAAGCTGATTTTTTCCAAAAATTTAAGACCAACGCCAATGCACGAATCAAATGAAGTATTCTTTGAGTCGGTCGTATTGAGGGAAAAACATACTTTATATCATTTTTTAGGGACAACACATCTCCCTGGTTCTCTAGCCATGTACTAAGTAGGGACATTATTGTGGCATTAAATCAGCCTAGATCGAATTACTATAATCTCGAAGCGTCGCTGTACCGAATAGTCATTATTACAGATCCAATTAGCGAGTGGCAGGTACACGAAGAAACAATCCATTTTATTCTTTGGCAAAGTATGCTGTTCGAACAAAACAGAGAAATTAGTTTTATTATAAATTATGGAAAGCCAGGCTTTAACTACCTATGATGGTCGACATAATCATCAGTAAACCAAATATTCAGGTTTCCGTGGCTATGTTGCAGTTATTTGGTAAAAGTAATAAGAGAAAAATATAACAGCAAAAAGAGGATGAACATTTTCTTGAAGAAGTTATAGAGCAGTACAGATTTTTTCAATGACTTACTTAATAGGTTTATTTGAGTGGGGCTATTAGACTATGTAAAATAACATATAATTAGTTGTATGCAGAAGAAACTTTAGATGGTTTGAAAGCAATAATAAGAATACTTGAATTCTCTAATTACAGATTGGTTACAGGAGCTGTCATAATTCTTTTATTTTTATTACATTTCATCACTTCATGGACCAACTATAATTTCCAAAAAATTACAATGAAAAAAGGGGAAGTTATTGCGAAATGCACCCATTTCCAGTAAAAGTGGAAGAATGAAAAAATACTGACAGAAAACAGGGTTTTTTTCATTTGCGAACAATAAATTAAAATCAAGATTTTATGTCTCCACGGCCATATATCGAAGACGACAAAAGAGATATTTGACAAATCTTCCACATTTTAACTAATTGATGGCCACTTG
Source organism: Cryptolaemus montrouzieri (assembly GCA_013387265.2). Taxonomy (NCBI): domain Eukaryota; kingdom Metazoa; phylum Arthropoda; class Insecta; order Coleoptera; family Coccinellidae; genus Cryptolaemus; species Cryptolaemus montrouzieri. The sequence goes on from JABFTP020000147.1 coordinate 146,091, forward strand.
ATGTAGATGCGTGTAATAACTGAAGCACATTACGTTTTTAGTGTGTTCCTGTTTGAACGCGTTAACCTCAACAAATGTCGGTTAGATAGTAAACGTCCCGGCGCATTCGCCATTTTGCATCCATTTCTATGTTCAGCAAATGATATGTTCGAACATCTCAATTCTGATTAACCTTTGAGCGGTGACACTTTATTTGCGAACACGTATGATAGATAACATAGAATCTCTGGGTCCCCTGCTGTGTATATGAAAAATTTTTGTAATTAATCAATACCTTCAGTTTCAATGATTCGAAAAGATCCATTTATTAATTTTCCTACAATTTATGCAACTGAACAATAACAGAAATGAAAGAAATTAAATCCAAACAAAAACCTCGACATGAAACGTCAGCTTGAGTTTGTAACAGAAATCTATGATAAATATGGAACTGAGGATATCAAATGTTTGAGGAATAAATTAAGGTTGAATTATAGGCATCAAATTAATACATCAAAGATCCTAATGATCGGATCATACTTAATTCTAAACGAAAGTAATCTATAAAGAATTTTCACTTAAGCATCAACAATCACTGTTATATTCTACACCAAGTTGAAACGAGTTATTGATGACACTGGTTTGAATCAATTTTTCACCACTGGTGAAGTGAAAACGATGTGGAGTGAGGTTCTGATGGTGTTGAGGTCAATGATGTCTGACAGATGATCCACAACTAAACAATTGTATCAATCGACTAAACCTGGTTATGTCATTGCATAAATGATATGATCCGTCGGAAAAAGGATTATGGCAAAAATTCCTAGAAAGTAAGTCAGCACATGATTACAGATATCAAAACTTCTCTTACATGCTTACTGCAAATATAGCAAGGTTCAAAAAATTCTCTGAAGATACTTTGGCGAAATATAAAAAATGAGAGAGGATTTTTTAGATATATTGTACATCGATGTATAATCTATCAAGAATTTACCGAAGTTATAATTTTGCAGCTTCATTAATCGTATTTCCACCTGGGTGGCTGTCTGTACCCAAAACTACCCTCTAACATTACCTTCGATCCTGTAAACCTAAAGCTGCAACTTTCAATTGTGAATATAACCTCAGCTCCAGGTTATAATGAGATGTCGACCAAAATTTGATTGCGCTGACTCATTGGCCCTTCCTCTGTCGTTAATATTTACTGCTTCTTTTCGTGCACGTACCATTCTCTCAGACTGGCTGGTAGCTTTGGTTATGCCAATCTACAAAAAAGTAGACAATCTATGAGTAATACCTTGAAAGTTGGAAGGATTTATAAGTGAATAGTGCAGACGAAACTGATAGAATCTATGATTTGGGGCAGTATACGTCTCAGCAATTCCTCGAGGCGCTCTCTGAGCATGAGCCTGTTTGACTGCTTAAAGATTGGACAGAGTTGCTGAATAGTGATATTCCGATTGGACATAATTTACCTAGAGTTTTAAGAACAATTGACCGCTTGAACATCTTATGTTGAAATTAGAAAATCTCTGAGTATACTGTTAGAATCAGGGAAGCTAGATGTCTAGTTAAATTGGTGTACCCTAGGGCACAGTGTTTGGTCCAATCTTAATATATAGGGTGCACCAGAGAAAACCAGACAATTTTTATATAATATAACTCTCGCAATTTTAGAGCTAGATCCTTCGTTTTTGCTTGATTGGAAAGTCAAAGGGCTAGGATTTTCTTAAATTATATCGAAATTTCACTTCCAGAGAAATTCAATATGGCTGACTAATTCGAAAATGAGCAATATTTCAAGATCGCTGGAACGTTTTTTCTTCACTGAAAAATTCAAATGGGGGATTCAGCCGATAATTCAGTCCTTTCTGAACAATTTCATATATTGACATTGACAATATTCTAGAAATTGGTAAAGAAGTACCGTGAAGAATTTTTTCATTCTGATTCTCAGATATAATCGAAATACATTTTTCACCTCATGGCGTTGGCATTCCTGAAGTTGTTATGTTCTTCATGGATGTTCTAAGAAGACAAAGAACTATGTTTTACTAGAACCAATCTAAAATTTGATTTCCGTTCGAATTCAAAATGGCCGACTTCCTCAAAACTTAACAATTTTGCCCGCGCATTAAACATTTTTTTGCGATCGTAATGAATCAACTGCGTAATTCAATCACTAGATTGAACCTTTCTCATCATTTTGAGGGGCCTAACTCGAATATTGCTTCAGAATTATGCCAATTGTTGTCAATAATGTTTCTCTTTTCCACCATCACATGCACCTCCCGTTGTGAAACCTCTGAACATAGACTGCATGCACTAACTCTATGATAAACAGAAAATAATGAAATGCCATCGAGTTTTAGACGACATCTGGTTTGAACTCGAATTTCTTCTTGGTGATTGTGGTTTTTGACGTTTGAAATTTCTAACAATGGTTTTAAGAAATGAGGATAAGCGTTTCATTGTTTGTTTATTTGTGCGTCACTAGAGTGCTTTCTACAAGAAATTAACGTGTTTAAAATCTGTTTATGAGTCCATTCTGTTTTTGTTTTTTTTTAATGTAGCATCATTTGAGACCTCAATTTTTCCTGTTTTATCTATTTATGGTTTTTGACTCACAATACAGGTCCGGACTATCAGTGGAATATTTTATTGCATAAATGAAGATTGTTGCTATCAAAATGATGAGAATATTGATGAATAAATAATACTATTTATTCAGCAGTCTACTACCTACCAATCTTACTTGTGATATGTTAATTCGGTATTTAGTTCTTCCCTTATTTGAATTTTACCCCGGCAAACTCCTTCTTTTAGAAAACCCCAGAGGAAATAGCCAACCGGATTCAGATCCGGTAAACTAGGTGGCCAAGCGATGAAACTTCCTCTGCCAATACATCGATCCGTATATTGTTGGATTATATAATTCCTCACTGGAAGTGCGTAACTAGGACCTTCCCAATCATCGCAGAACATATGACCCCTCATATCAACTTCCGCCTTTAATCTGTGCAAGTCGTTTCTCAAAAATTCGAGATACCGTTCCCCATTAAGAGTTTCATTGAAAACATGAGGTCCTATTAGTCGATTATTGTGAAGTGCACACCAAACATTGACTGAAAATTTATAGTGTGATCTTTTCTTCATTATAGCTCTCGGATTTTCATAGGACCATAAATGCCTGTTACGAGAATTGTATATTCCATCTATCGTAAACATTGACTCGTCTGTAAAACTATCCTACCGATGGATCTTCTATGGTTGATAATATAATTGCTGAAGTCCAATCACCGAATTTCATCCCCAGGCTCCAACCGTTGTGCAGGTTGAAGGTGATGGAGGTGTAGTTTTTCTTTATGCAGAATTCTCCATACATGCATGTGCGCCATGCCCATTTCATTTGCGATCCTTCGAGTGCTAATGGAAGGATTCTCTATTGCTTTGTTAATGACCTGGTCATCGGTATCAATATTTCTATGGCGATCACGTTTCTTCTCAGCAGATGGAAATTTCTCATGAGTTCACGAAAACTGGTGAGTTTGACTGAAAGTCACTGGGCTGGGAAGTCTTCTGTACAGAAATCTTGTTTGGTATTCTCTAACCGCAGCTCCTGCATCGCCGTCGCAATATCTATAGACGAACAGAATATAAGCATATTCTTCATAAGAGAATTTGGACATTTCGGCTAATTAAGAAACCTAAATTTTGGTTCTTATGAGAAAGAACGACAAACTATTTTCGAATTTAAACTTATTCATATTGACATAAGTCTACTGCCAGAAGATTAATGGTGACAAGCATAGAACGCTCTCATAGAAATGAGTACCTATGATGGCTTCAGTGGTTTGAACCTTAAAATGGATTGAGATTCTTCTTATAAAGAATGAAAGGTTATGCATGTTTCAAAAATTCACAAAGTATTGAAACGACTGAAACTGTTCTGATGCTCATATACTTAGTATCTGTTTGCTCACAACTTCCATTATTTTAAATAATCATTAATTTATTCAACATGCACGGATCACTTTGTTCAAATTAAACAGTATACCTATTCTTTGGTGACTAATAGATATCTAACTGCCATAGCCAAATAACAAATTTCTTCTTGAAAAGTCAGATTTATGACAGAATGCCGATCAATTATCATTCATTCATTAATGCTTCCAGTATTTTGATAGCGACAGTCTTCATAATATGAGCAATAAAATATTCCACTAATAGTCCGGACCTGTATTGTGAGTCGAAGACCATACACAGATATATCAGAAAAAACTGAGGTCTCAAATGATGCTGCATTGAAATAGAATTAAAATATATTCATATACAGGTTTCAAACACGTTTATTTCTTTAAAAAATCGAAAACAATTTTTTTCAGATAGATTTTTCGTCATTCAGCAAAATCAAAAATTTATTTCAAGGCCATTTCAATGGTGCCAAGAGACTTTATTACAAGGTTTGTATACAATGTTTGTGCGGTTCGAGCATCAGTGACCAAATCATTGAAAAAACATTATACAGGGTGTTGTATCGCTACAAACAAAATTTTGTACATTTATTCAGTCCGGTCCTGAAACTTTCAAAATTTATGTCCCGCTTTGGATAGATCCTGCAAAGGTGATCCTGTGTGCCGAATTTCTTGGTATTCGGTGTGACAGTTGCAGAGTTGTGAATTTTTGAATATTAAGCGAAATTCAGAAAACAGCCTGTATATCTGAAACTAAGCTCCTCAGGGGGTTAATAGGGGGGGTGTTTGAAATAACCTCAGTCACGTCTATCTTCCCTCAATCCATGTAAAGCCTTTTGTGATACACCCTGTATATATAGGTATATATATTTCATATTTTTTCTTGGAAAATACCGCGTTTCAAGATATCCTTCTTCCGCAAAAAGTAGTAAAATTAGAACAAGTTATCGCAAATAGAATGAAAATATGGGGTAATTATTCATAAATTTCAAGTGATGGTCAACATCTGGCATTTCCGCAAGATATAGACCAATGAAAAATAGTTTGAGTTATTAGGATGAAATTCGATTTTGCTTTCATTGAAATTGATCAACAGTTGTAAACTATAGTTTCAGGCCATTTTCACAGAAAATTCGTTATTTTTTAATTTAATTCTGTGATTTAATTTAATAATTGCGAGTTTAGTCGTTGTTTGGTAGTGATTTCCAATATAAAATTAAAATAAGCCTTGTTCCAAATATTCTCAGATACCACCGTAGTTTTCATCACAAGTAGCGTTACATCATTGATTGTTACCTTAACCGAAAAAACTCACGAAACGACGTATTTTTGATTTATGGAATTGAAGATGAAAACGACAAGTAGTTGTTTTTCACAGACGCTGTTATTGATATAATTTTCGTTATTGCAACAACAGAAACCATCAACAGTGTGGTCGAATATTTCAATGATTAATAGTATGTTCGATTCAATGATAAAGTAGTTCACAATATTTCAAAATAATTACATCTCTGAAAAAAAATCAAAAAGATTGCCTGTCTAAGAAAGCTGCGATTTTTATGAGTTAGCAAATAAGTGCGTTTTTTTATAATGCTCTAGATGAAACATATTTAATGACCAAGAATATTGTTGTATTTAGGATTGAATGAGCTTGTTCCAGTTGCGAAATCAGCCTGGTAAAACTAGATGAAATAGACAATTCATGAGTATTGAAAATTATGAAATTTAATCAAAAAAAAAGTGTAAGAATAAGAGATATTTAGTCTCGTAGCAGCAAATGATCGCCGTGCTTTCAATATCGTTTGGAAATATACCAATCAAGTATCGTTGGAAAATTTGTTTTACCTGAAATGATAGCTAATTTGATGCAACTCTTATACAAGTTATTAATTTCGTTTGCTGGACTTTCTGTGGAATCTACGGAAGGCTTTATGTCACTAAAGAAATATGGCGGTTGTAAGTCATCAACGCCGGGTATGTTGATCAATCGGTATCTCACAATATGAAGCAACACTGTGATTGGGATATTCGATGTGAAGAAAGTTCTCGATTTCCGAAAATAAAGCAAAAAATTTCAAACATGGAATTCAAAACGATAAAAACTTAACGAAAAATCCGAAGTACCTTTGCATGATGATATTCATGAATTTTAGTACATGTTCTTTTCAATTCATATAAAGTATGCGCTTGTAATGAAAGAGTTTCTCGATATCTTTGAATATCAATTCATTGACCATCAACTAGAAAATCTGGGGACTTAGGATTCAACCCTTCAACAATTTCATGTAATCCGTCTTAGAACATAAAATGAAAAGCAATTATCCATTATGAGAATTCAGAAGAACAGCAAGGGGCAGCATTTAAATCTCATATCCCTTAGCAATAAAATTAAAAGGGACGAAAAGGATAATATTTAAGAAGTCCAGCAATCTATCAGGATTTTAACATTATTCTCTCTGGAAAATGACCATCGGCAAGTTAAACCTACAGAGAACAGCTTAACTTTCATATTCAGCAAGGAAATTTTAATCATGCCATTCCACGTAACAATTAAAATGAAATATCCAGGAGCAATATAATATTTACTTACATAACTTCTTTAAAATATTCTTGTTTAATCTATATTCCGATTTCAAATTACAGCTAGAGTGTGTATGGAACAAAATACTTTATCAATTTAGTATAGGTAAAAATGATCAGAGATATCGGATGTTCCTTGAAAAACGGATCAATCTCCTAGATTTTATGATCGATTTCAAAGAAACAAAATTGCGTTGAATCTTAAATAATATTCAAATAGCATGAAACATTTCAATCCGTCTGTCAATTTCGCCAACAATGAGAATTTGACGTTCACTTGGACTTTTTGATAGTAACCGAATATTCTCATTTTGTTTGTTCAATTTTGAGTATATTCGGCGAAAAAAGGTTCACTTATTTTCAGAGACAAATGTAATTATGTAGTACTTAAAGCAGAAAATGTAATTATGGAAAACATTCGGAAGAAAACTCACATTTTCAATTCATGGAAGTAATTTGTATAAAGGTGGACGTTTGAGTTTGTGATAAAATTATTTGTTCCCGAAAGAGTTTTGATCATTATTTCAGTTTGAATAACTCACATCATCTTGTAATTTGGGCATAAAAGTAACAGAAGATTCTGACGAATCGTAGAACTAGCTCTGAATTTTACTTTCAATGGTGAATTTTTTTAAAGTTACCGAAAAATATTCTATTTTAATACGATTGTGGCATCAATCCAAGGAGATTTAATTTTTCAATGTGAACTTTTTTGGTATTAATCGAGGAAGATGCAATTGTTAATGTAAACTTACATGGTGCCCACTATAAGACAATTGAAAAAATTGAGCCTCCTTTTCAACATCTTGTACCTCGCTCTATTTTCTTGTGGACGCTTAAAGGTATTCAAGTAATAAAATCAATTGATTTAACACAAATACAAAATAGTGGCGGCGCTTTGTAATATATTTTATATTTAGTCAAGATTCAAAGATAGCTAATAATGGAAATTTTGCTCCTTATATAATCATATCAACAAAATTATGCACTAAAATTACTCAAACGTTATTTAACAATTAGAAATCAATAATGATTTCATCATTCAAATAATTTTAAGACGTAATTTTGTTAAAGGTTATATGTGATAGATGCTCCAAAGAGAGAAATATATGAAGATTAAATATTCAAACACTACTAGTAGATATCAGTGGAAATGGAGCTCTGAAAATTTTTCTATAGTAAAAATTGTCTAGCTGCTCAATAAACTGGCTGAAAAAATTATATATCAACTGAACTTCAATATTTTCAGAATTCAAATGATTGCATGATTTATTTGAGTATTTAAATGCAGATTTAATATTATAAAAAGAGTTTGAAGTGGTGTACTGACTAAGGCCTTGCAAAACTTTATATTCAACGTTAAATTAAAAGAATACATAAGAGATACGAAAGTTGAGACATTTTTCAACCAAAAGGGTCTCATTCTCTAAATATCTTTTCAGTACCCACTCATCTGATTAGTATTTGAATTGTGTCGAAAAACTGAATTTTGCAGTTTGTCATTTTGAATTCAAAGAATTACCGCATTTTTTTTTATAGAATTATCAAGACTAAAATTTTTTTAATTAATGTTTCGAAATAATTAGGTTATTGGTAACCATTGAAATTTCGGTTCTAGTTTTCCACTAATAATGAATGTTCCAATAAAAGATCTAAACAATTTCAGTTCCGTTTTTCTCACATATAAACATAACAAAGTTATGTCATAAAATTATTTAAACGCTGGTCGTTATGTTGATTATGAATTTAATAAACAAAATTCAACAATTATTATTTAAATGATTTTAAAACGTTGTTTTGTTAAATATTATATGTGAGAAAAGCTACAAGGAGAAAAATCCAGTAGAAAACTTAAACTAAATTTCCAATTAATCGATGAAATTTGAAGAATGAGCAACTGTTTGAGTTTCTGATAAAATATTTGGCCGTATAAAGAGTTTTGGTCGATATTTCAGTTCGAATAACTCATATTTTCTCGTATTTTGAGTAAAAAAGGCTTAAAACCTATCAAATGATCTATTGAATCGTGGAGTAATCATTGAATTTTATTTTGCGAAGGCGGACTTTTTGAAAAGTTATAAAATGTTTTAATTGTACACGACTGCGGTATTAATCGACGACGCTGATGAAAGTTTTCAATGTGAACTTGCGTTAATGGCGTTAATCGAGGAAATATGAGGTAGCGACTGGCAGGCTGTTGTTGAATATTGTGAAAAATTAAGTCTTCTTTTCAATATCTTTCATTCCTGAAAAATAAAATTTCGAAAAACAATTTTAACCTGCGGCATCTCCTTGTGAAAATCTAAAAGTATTCATAGCAGACTTTAACATTACATTCTGTTTTTGATCTTCGAAAAGCAATAAATTTCTTGAAAAGAAAAGGAAAATATAACAAAAAAATCCCAATATGTAATAGTTTAGAAAACAACTACCTGCATATGTGGATATAACTTCAATCACATCAATTAAACTAATACATATTCTGAGCATTTGAAAGATATTTTCGACGCTTCTTCATTCAGGTTTTCGAAAACAAGACAATTTAATGATTATCAGGAAATCAGCTGCTGAATGGTGAGAAATTTTCGATAAATTTTAATTCTGTTATTTATAATATGATTATTTTTTATTATTTTATAAATTACCCTTGAAATAGGATTCCCAGTGCATAATTCCAGTGTAAACACATTGTTCTAAATAATTTAGTTTGATGATTAATATTACGAAATTTTCAATGACTTGATATTATTTGAACGCCGACTGAACAATGATGGAAAAAATTATTAATATTGAAAAATCTCCAAAAATGATATTAAGATTTGATAGAATAACCTCGGAGAGTATTAGAAAAACACTGTGATTAAAAATATTTATTTAATAATCTTCAATAATAACCTTTATTATGTTCTGAAAATACAAATTCATAAATAAAAATTGAACTGAAAGTATCTAAAGACAGAGCAAACAAAGGAGACAGTGTAATTTTGTATGATAATATTTATCAATTTGAAATTTTCAGTCTTATGACATTATTTGAATGCTGATTGAACAATGATGAAAAAGTTTTTAATATTGAGAAGATAACTGTACAATAATGATAGAAAGACTCGCTAAAATAGTATTCAAAAGTATGAAAAACACCACCATTGAAATATTTAATTTATTGCACTTTCAAAAGCTATATATATATATATATATATATATATATATATATATATATATATATATATATATATATATATATATATATATATATATATATATATATATTTATTTATTTATTCATATCTATTATGCGCTTGTAAAATGAGAAAGTTTTTGTGATACCTTTGATTTAATGATAACTAATGATCATTGACTCGAAAGTAGGGAATTTCAGATTCAATCCTTTAAGAATTTCATGTTATCCATCTTAGAACATAAAGTGAAAAGAAATTGACATCCTTCAACAACCAATAAAACGAAATAGAAGGAAAAGGTCCGGCAAACTATCAGGATTTAAACATTATTCTCTCTGGAAAATGACCAGCGGCAGGTAAGCCTTCAGAGAAGGACTTAACTTTCACATTTAGCAAGGCAAACGGAAATATGCCATTCCACGTAACAAATTGAGATGAAATATGAAGGTTGAATATAATATTTTTTTGCATACCTTTTAGAGAAATGTATGTTCAAACGATATTCAGATTTCAAATCATAGAGAGCTAGAGTGTTTATGAAACCAAATTCTTCATGATTTTAATTTAGGAAATAATGATCAGAGATATTAACGTATTAAGCTCCTACAATTGTTGATCGATTTCAAAGGAACAAAAACTGCGTTGGGTCTTGAATAATGTTCTAAGAGTATGAAAATTTCAATTGGTCTCTCACTGTCGGAAACAGTCGGAAGTTAACCTTCACTTGTACTTTATACTAGTAACACCATATTTTAATTATTTTTGTCGTTATTTTGTTCGATTTTGAGAACCTTCTGCGAATCAATGTTCACTTATCTTCAGAGACAAATGAAATTACGGAAGAAAACTCACATTGCCAATTTATCAATGTATTTATAGAATGGGCGTGTGTTTGAGTTTGTGATAAAATTTTATACCAAACAGAGTTTCGATCTTTATTTCAGATGGGATAACTCACTTCATCTCGAATTTTGGGTAGAAAAGATCCAAAAGTTTACAGAAGATTCTAATGAATCATGAAGAAATTTACTTTCTTATGGCTGATTTTTTCAAAGTTACCATGAAATAATCATTTTTTATACGACGGGAATACTAATTGAAATAGATCTTTTTTTTCAGTGTCATCTTACTTTTGTGGTTTTAGTCGAGGGAAATGTTACTGTCAATGTGAATTTGCATTGGGCGCATGGAGATGTTTAAGTGAGGCAGGCAGCCTGCTGAGTATTATAAAAAACTGAGCCTCCTTTCCAGAAAAATAAAATCTCGAAATGAATTTCAACTCGCCTAACAAACACAAAATAGTGACGATTCATTGTTATATATTTTACCCTCAATCAAGTTTTAAAAATAGTTACTAATAAAAGTTTCGCTCTTCATTCAATCATATAAGCATAATTGTGTCCAAAATTAAATGTTTAAAAATGGAAAATAAATTGATTTTATCATTCGAATAATTTTATGACATAATTTTGATGAAGATTATATGTGCTAAATATGTAAACATTATTTTTGGCTTTCAATGGAAACGAAGCTCTGAAAGCAAATCGTTAGTTAGAATTGCCTTACATTTTTAATAAATTGTCGAAAACAAAAATATTTCAACTGACCTTCAATCGTTCTAGAGCTGAAATAATTGCATAATTTATTTGAATATTCAAAAGAGTTTTTAATATTATAAGAAAAATTTTGTGGTAACTCATTTAAGCTTTATATTCTAAGTTAAATTACGGTTATAGATAAGAGAGACGAAAGTTTAGATATTTTTTTACGGAGAGGGTCTGATTCTCTAAAAATCTTTTCAATAAACACTCGACTTATCAGTTTTAAAATTGTGTCAAAAAACGGAAGTTTTGATAAGCAGCAAAATGATTTCAGTTCTAGTTTTTCACCCACAAAGAATGTTCCAATGGAAGATCTAAACATTTTAGACCGCCCTTCTCACATATAAACATAACAAAGTTATTTCATAAAATTGTTTAAATGCTGTTCGTTATTCTAATTATAAATTCAATAAACGGAACGCTATAATTATCATTTATATAATTTCAAGACATTGTTTTGTTAAATACTATATGTTAGAAAATAAATTTCGGTAGAAAACTGATATATCCAATTCATCCATCGAATTCGTGAAATGGGCCACTGTTTGAGTTAGTGATAAATTAATTTGCCATATAAATAGTTTTGGTCAATATTTCAATTCGAATAACTCAAATTATCTCGTATCCCGTGAAAGAAACTCGGAATGAAAAAATGATAACTTTGTTCGCGTAGGTTGGTCATAATTCATCGTTAAAAATTACGAATGATATCCATATAATTCTATAAAGATTAGTCATGGTATGTATTCCGCCACAGAGCTTATTGTACGATTAATCAGAATCTCCTGTTACGTTTTGAGTCTTGTTATACCCAAAACCCGAAAAAAAATGTGACTGATTCAAATTGAAAAAACGATCCAAATACTTACTTCCTGATACCGAAAAATTTATCACATACTCGTTTATATTCGTATTCTTTGTCAACTAGTGACTCCCTCTTGCCCAAAACTGGTTTGATCTTTAAGAGGTCTTTCAGGACTCGAATGAAAGGTATTAATCTGACATCACACATCTTGAACAGCCGTGTGATGTCAGTTTTTTGCGATCCGTACATTCAAAATGGCGGCTCTAATCACGTGACATGTGCGTTTTTTCAGTAAAATCAAAAGAAAAAATCTTTGTTGGTCCAAATTTTGTCGCAAACTCGTCGAACTATTGGTTTTCAAAAAATAAACATCAATCGTATGAAAAGTTTTTCTGGAAATGCTATTTTTGCCCTCTATAGGACAATTAAAACATCATATGACCGGATATGGCATATCTTAAATTCGGATGGATTTTTAGAGGATCTAAGTGTAAGGTTATCAGCTCTGGAACTTCACTCATTTATTGCAAAAAAAGGGAACTTTTTTTATGAGGAAAATGAGGAAAAGAAAAAATATCTGAAGAATGGTGAAATATTTTTTGTTGTGGATTTTTCTGAAAATTATAAGTTTGTAGTTCAAAATGCGTCATAAGCATTTCACTTCAGCAACGACCAATGCACAATATTTCCAATTGTTTATTACAAGGAAAAGTCAGAGATAAAACACGAAAGTTAAATATTCCTGTCTGATTGTACAAAACACGATACTGCTGCTGTTTTTACAATCCAAAAGCAACTGGTTCCTTAACTCGTGAAAAAGCATCGAGCAAAGCATTTAATTTATTTTACTGACGGTGCAAAACAGCACATCAAAAATAGGTTCCAGATGGCAAACATGCAGCAACACAAAACAGAATTTGATATTACTGCAGAATGGCATGATCGTGCAACAGCACATGGCAAAGGTCCATCGGATGATCTCGGCGCTGTGTTTAAGAGAGAGGCGGCAAGATACTGTAAACCGAATGATGCCATTTCAACTTGTAAAAGGCTCTTTGACTGGTCGAAAAGAAGGTTTTCTGATAAAATTATAACATTTTGTTATACCAAACAAGATCATCAGAAAGTAGTTAGGCATTTGAACAGAAGATTTGAAAATTTATCTCCCCTTGTGCCGCAAATTTCAATAAATCATGCGATTTAGATTAAAGAAAAACAATTGATAATTAAGAAATATTCTGATGCAAGTGAAAACACTGATCTGTGTAATCAATAAAATAATATTCTTTCTCTATATACATTCTATTTTTTATTTCTTCTGGGACCGTTGAAGCTGTATGTTGTTACTAGAAGTTGTAAGAATGCTCATCGGAAAAACAACAGCCTTACTCCTTAGGGTGTACTTGTTTTTCATAAAAATTTCTTTTGGGATTTTTGATAGAGCATTTTTCCATATGCGGTCATATGATGTTTTAATTGTCCTATAAAGGGCGAAAATAGCATTTCGAGAAAAAGTTTCTCATACGATTGAAGTTTATTTGTTGAAAAACAATAGTTCAAGCGAGTTAACAAAGTTTTTTTCGTTTGATTTTACTGAAAAAACGCATATGTCATGTGATTAAGGCTGCCATTTTAAATTTAGGGGTCGCAAAAAAACTGACACCACACCGCTTTTGAAAATTGAAGTCAAGACCTTTCTTTTAAGCCGTTGTAAACCCCTATTGGTATCGTGCAGCTCCTTCTATATATCATATAGTGTAAAAAACAGGTCAGTTACGAGGCTTAGGCGACCATATAGGATCAGTGTTCACTGAAGTGGTATAAACTAAACTTTTGGATATCCCCATAAGGAAAAATGTAAAATATTTAAGTCTGGGGACCTAGGAGGCTATGGTTTTGGCCCACCCAGACCTATCCATCGGTTGTTGAATGTATTATTCAAGAATTTCCAAGCTTCTCCACTAAAATATACTGCTGCCCCGTCATGCATGAACCACATTATGTTTCTCACCAAAAGTGGCACATCTTCGAGCAATAAAGGTAACCCCTCCTCAAGAAGTTGCCTATAAGCGGGACCGTTTTGTCTGTTAGGCCAAAAAATTGCCCAATCAAATAAGTTCCAATTATTCCGACCCAGACCTTCAGTGAGAATTGTTCTTGATGATGAGATTCTTCTTTCAATCAAATGGGGGTTTTCCTCAGCCCAATAATGATAATTGTGAAAATTTGTGATATCAGTTTTCGAAAAGGTAGCTTCGTCTGTGATTATTATTTCACTATCATAATGAATATTTTCTTTAATTTTATCTAAGAACCATCGGCAGAAATTCAGTCTTGACGGAAAATCTCGAGGAAGTAGAGTTTGGACGCGTTGAATATGAAACGGGCACAATAGAAAGTCGTGGAGAATCCTCCAAACTAGAACATGTGAAATGTTCGACTGATTTCCAATTTTTCTTGTACTCACATGAATATTTAAATCGATACAATTCAAAAATGCTTCCTCAATATCTGGAGTTCTCATAGTTTGAGTTGTACCCATAAATGTTTATTTGCAGTAAATGTACCAGTTTCCCTCAACATTCTGTGGATATTTGAAAATGTTCGCCTGTCTGGTGTTACTCGACTTGGAAAGCGTACCTGATATAATCGCCTTGCTTCTGTTGTGTTTCCGTTAGCCAGATCGTACATTTAATGGATATCAGCCAATTCGGCGTTAGTAAAATTAGCCATTTTTTCTTACAGCAATAAATACAAAAGTCTTAAAACTAATCGTTAGTTTAATAAACAATTCGTGCAGATACTGGTTCAACTTTAACAACTGTCAAAATAAATAAATAAATGAAAATAATCAAAGCCAACTAGTAGTTTTTATAATAAAAAGTGCTTTGAATTCAGCAAATGCATACAATCGCTTAATAATTTTTTGCTTGAGAACGGTTGGAGGTACAAATAAATTACACGTGTCAAACAAGTTTTTAAATTGAACGAAGATGCAGAAAATTGATTGTACGTTGATCAGTGTCTTACTGCAAAAATGTTTGAAAGGGCAAAATAAAACATGGCTCCGGAAAACAAAACACCTTGTAGATTGTGATTAAAATTTACGACGTGTAATGATGGAAGTGGTAAAAACTAGCTTGCATTCCAAAATTTGGCTGAATATCCCAAAAACTGCAGGAGTTTTGTAGAAAAAAAAAATCTTTTCCTGAAATTTCAACACCTTGTATCTCCGTGTCCAAGCTTTTGCGGACCTATGTTTATATAAGCTTATTTTCTTAAATTTGCATGAAGGTTTACCCCCTCAAGTTGTGACATACTATTATGTAACATTATGACATTTGAATCAGAAAAGCTTTTTTCTTGAAAATTTGAGCATTCGAAGAAGTCTTGATGTCTTCACTTAAAAAATTAGGTGAATTTCAGAGATACAATACCTGTAATAGATGAAAATAGCGAAAAAGACTGAAATAATGAGTGGAAATTATGTAAATTATTAAATGCATGTTTTATACAGTTTATAAAGTTTCATTCAAACACACTCAGCCCCATGAACATTACATATAGTAATGAAAATCATTATATTTTTATTAATAAAAATCTTTATACTAATGATATACTTTTTCTCAATTTTTATGCTTAATTTAATCCCAATTCCTTAGATTTCTTTATTATATTTTTCAACATAAAATAATGTGATGCATAGATAAACGTGAATTAAATAAACAATAAGTTAACAAATAATTTATAGTTAGCCCACATAATAATAAAAATGTAGCAAAATAGTCTATTGTAATTTTTTTCCACAAGCCCAGATTAGTGAAAAGTTGAATTTTCAGCACTCAAAAGGCCGTAAAGCGAAATAACTGTCAAAAATAACTATAAATGGTCTCTAAAACATTTGTTTGAGTTGAAAAATCTTTAGTTGACTCTTATCTTTTCAAAATTGTAAAGAAACAAACTATTTTCATTATTTTTCGCACTCCGAGTCATGTGAAAAGTTGAATTTCCAGCACTCAAATGGCCGCAAAGCGAAATAATTGTCAAAAATAACTATAAATGGTCTCTAACAAACTTGTTTGAGATAAAAAATTTTTAGTTGACTATTATATTTTTAAAATTGTAAAGAAATGAACCATTCTCATTATTTTCTGCACTCCGAGATTTGTGAAAGGTTGAATTTTCGGCACTCAAAGGGCCGTTAAGCGGAATAATTGGCAAAAATGACTAAAAATGGTCTTTGAGGCGAAAATTCTTTAGTTAACTCCTATATTTATGATATTGTAAGGAAATAAACTATTAAGATTATCCTCCGCACTCCTGGACATGTGAAAAGTTGAATTTTCCCCATTGAAATGCAAAAAAACTGATATTTGGCGTTTTTGGAGGTGGCACACCTTCAGGAAAAATCTGAAAAATTTAGAAAAATTTTTTTTCATAACAGAATTCAAATGCCGAAAAAATTGGACTTGCACCGGTCTTTGCTAATTTCAGAGATGGAATTTTCGAAAAAAAAATATATTTTGGGGCCCTTACGGGATTTGATTTTTACGAAAAAATTCTGTATGTTTTGTAAGGTGACTAAAGTTGTTCATGAATTTTTTCAGATTTTTTAAGCTAGCACAACCCGAGGGAAAAAATGAAATGCAAAAGAACACGTTTTTTGATGGCTGGGGAGGGTGGGAGGTCTAATATATAGATGAATTTTTTTCTTTTGACCCCCCTATGATGTAATCAACGAAAAAATTGATTTCATGAGTGAGGGCATTTCGCTCTTCTTATCGGGGGGTGCACTTTATATTCTAAAAGATTTTCCACCTACGGTTGCACGATATGTGTGAAGTTTCTGAACGTCATAATATTATAAACTACCAAATTCTCGAACGGAATCTATGATAATTCATTTCAGACGAGTTTAATGAGATTATTTCAAACCAAAAAGATTGGAATGCCCCCACTCTACAAGTATATCAAAATTATAGTACATATAAAAAAATAATTTTCTTTTTAGCTTGTGGTACCGATGATAATCATGTCTACCATAACTGAACATGCTAACACCGAAAGGATTCATCGTAGTGAAATATTTCAATTTATCGACAACAAGTTTTGATTAACCATTCTTTCATATCACCGCAGTGCTATTATCGGCCATCATTTTCTTGACCTATTATTCCTCAGCCAGTATCTCAATCATCTTAGAGAATATTTCGAATGTTATTCAGGTTTTATATCTTCAGGTCAGCTTTCTGGTTTTTCAGACACCTTTACCTATGGTCAGACAACTATAAAAAGATATATGGTGATTTGGAATTATGAAATCGTAAAACAAATTGATATATTGGTAACCAAACAGTGAATAAATATATTCAATAATTTTCATGCAAAATATATTTTTGTGATTTTGTTCAATTGGTAATAGAATTAACCATTGATCACACTTCGAAACAGTTTTCCATAGTAACTATTAAATTTTCGTCGAATAAAAAATGCTGACCCTTACAGTTTACACGGTGTCCAAAGTAAATGGTTCCGTGAGGCATCTGTGTGAAACATTGTGAATGAAAAAAATTACCCCTCTATCCCGGTTCCGATTTTTGGAAATCCTCATTAGAGATAACCAATTTCAGTTATCATGTTTTGTTTTTGAATTGTTCCGGAATTTTCGATTTTCCGAGCTTTGAGTAAATCACCATATCTAGAAAGTTACTTAAGTTATGCAGAAGATATTTTTTCACATTCTTGAGTCACTTTTTTGAATAGAATCTATGGATGACTTCGAAAAGTACAAAAGTAGAAAACAACACAATTAAACTTGTATTGTTTTCTATACAAACCAAAGGCGAAAGTGGTCGCGATGAGTAGAGTATCTTTTTCCCTTTCGAAAATATATAATTTGATAATAGTATTATCTATTTTTCAAAAACTCAAAGGTAATTTTCAATCGCAAAATGATTTTCTACGGCAATATACCATAAGTATATCTATGAACATGGAGAGATAACAGAATAATGATGAACTATCGATGCTGTATAAGTGAAGATGAAAACCACAGAGAACGATTTTGTACTGCTAGCAAGATTTCGAGATATCAGGAAAGGAATTTCATAGTATGAGGACAAAAGAGATAATACGATATAATATAATTTCTTATGCATTTGAAAGTGGAGGAAATGGTTGAGCTTCTGGTGATCTTAATATCAAAAGAGATGTGTTCACGAAAAAGCGAAATAGTGAAAACCAGAATTGAGCCTTTCACACATCGAGAATAACTGACAACCTAAAAATGCAATTTCAAGATAAATCTTCATTCTGTTAACTCCCTAGATAGAACGAAAGTGCAACTTTCTCATTCCAACTGTGAACCGATTAAAATCTTATAATTTGAAAAATTCAGCTCTTCAGAAACATATAACTTTTCTGTGTAGAATTATTGCTGAAAAATCGATTTCAGTTTCAAAGGAGATGCTCGAATTGTCCTCCCAGAACCTCTATATCGGGTTGCACGAAATTCTTTAATTTAGTTCATAATTCATCGGTTGTCGGTTTTTAGCAAAAACGCTCGCACTGGTCGAATTTTGATTTTTAATATCTAATAATATCTATTTTTATGATAAGTTGAGGAGTTTAACCCTAACCCCCTAACCTTCAGCCACCCTCACCTTTTATTTTCAAATAACTACCTTTATCTTGTGATTGTTGTGCAAAATTTCCAGAAAGTCATCATTTCCTCACAGAATTGGTTTTGCAATAACATATTCATCAATATTATGCATGAATTTTGATATATTAGCACCCTGTATTTGAGGGAGCAATCTTTTTTTTTCTGGTTTTTGCACAGTTAGCTAGATACTTCATAGAGTTTTGAAAAGAGCATTCAAAAGATGGGGGTTGCCATTTGAAAATGATAAGTGAGGGGTGGCTGGGGATTAGGAGGTTGAGGGTAAACTCTTGATCTCTTGATTGATCTGTTTGAGCCTTTTTGCAAAAATCGATTATCGATGAATTTTAAATTTCATTAAGGACTTTTCTGCACTTACTATGATCACTGCTTTCAAATTAAGTTCTCATCAAACACATAAATTGATCAATTTTCACACAAAAACTATGGCAGATACGAAAAAAATGCAAGAGATCAAGAAATTAATTGAAAATTTATATAAAGAAAATTTAGTTGCTTAGGGCGTATTGAAAAATGTTGTAGAGGTAGAAAGGAAACGTGACCTTTAAAAGTACCACCCTGTAAATTTTCATTTTCACCTGTTTATGTAGACTGTAAAAAGTCACATATGCGCCGAATTTAGAATAAGAATATGAAAAACTGTAGTTATCTCAAGATTTCAACATCTTGTATTGCGATAACGAAGTGTTTGCGGACATGTTCATGGTAACCTTTCGTAATAAAATGGCTTCAGGAATCTCCCTGAGAAATCTTTCGCACTTCCTCTGACAGAATTCACAGCATTCAGTAGTTGAATTCCAAGCAGTTGGTCAATGGCATCCTTTAATCGGTTAACCAAATCCTCTCTACTTTCTGGCTGCGTGAGGTAAATTGTGTTCTTGAAAGAAGAAATTCTCTAATGGGCTGAGATCAGGGGATCTGACGGGCCATGAAACGGGACTTCTTGTGCCTATCCAGTAATCTCCCAGAATGTCTTGAATGCTTCGGATGGAAGTGTTTACATTATGCGCTGGTGCGCCGTTCTGTTGAAACCACTTCGTTTCGAGGACTTCAAGCGGAATATTTTAAAAATATGGCTCAACAGATTCGGTCAAAATATTCAAATACGTATTAAATGTATGGTTTTATCATTTTGTGCCCAACAATTCCCAAGAGCGCATTGAAGCCAAAGAGATCTTGGCGATTTCTTTGTAGGAAAAATGAAGTAAACTGACCAACGATGTCGATTATTTTTAGCAAAGAGTATGCTCATCCTAACCTCATCGTTTCAGATAATGTTTCTTGGAAAATCTGCAGGCATTTCTCTTCGAGATATTTACAGAAATTGATTAGACACTCGGAATCACCAGGAAAAAGGAAGTGGTTCAATCTCATACTAAATGGTTTAAACTATTTTTTTAAAACTCTTTGTTAACGCATTTCGAAAAACTAGCTACACCGGCTATTTCTCTCGTTGATGTTACAGAATTTTCAATTACTGCTGCAATTACGTTAATTTCAGTTTTCTTATTATTTTTTTGAACATTATTTGACGGCATTTTTGGATGATCTGCAGGTTCACAAATTATTTTTCAACCTTTTGAAAATACGATTGCCAGGTTGGTGTCGCTCCGGGAACTGCTCTCGGTTAAGATAACCAGCAACTTCACTACATTTTCTTCAGGTGATAAATTAAATTCGACACATATATGCCTTTTAAAATTTACATAATCAGATCGCAGAAGCAATTATTGAATACTGCGGGTGATACTTTCTCAAATATCATGTGTCCTTTCTATTCCTTCAAATTTTTTCAGTACCCCTAGGGCAATTAAATTTTTTTTATAAATCGTCGATTTTTTAGTCTCTCGCATTCTTTCCGTATCTGCTACAGTTTTAGTGTGAAAATTGTTCAATTTTTGTATCTGATGGAAACATAATTTAAAGGAAGTTATCATAGTAAGTGCTGAAAATGGCTTCCTTCAGCCATTACACAGGAGTCTAGACGTCGACACATAGATCTTTGTAAGCGTATCCCAGAAGTATCTTAAATACCTCTACAAAAATGATAAAATGGTTTCTTAAGTTTTCTACGTCTCGCAGAGGAATCCTGTAAACCAACGTTCCCAAGTACCATCGATCTGGATATGTTTCGTTCAAAGGTTGATGTGCTCTTATACTAAAATGAGGAGAATCGCGATCTTGCATGTACCACATTCCTGCCGTGTCACCCAGAGAATAGGATCAAGTTGATCCGGCAGCTCTTCAGTTAAAAACTCATGGTATGAATTTCCATTAAATCTAGGTGAAAGGAAGTATGGTCTGATTAAGTGATCTTCAATCATTTTAAACCACACGTTCAAGAAAAATGTTTCCTGATGATGAGCTTCAACGAAAGCATGAGGAATTTCTTCCGCTCATATGTGGCTGTTGTGGTTATAATTGTTATGAAATATCAATGAGTTGTTTGATTATTTACTTAACGTAGTTACTTGATATAATAATTGCGAAACCATGTAGGAAAAAGTTCGATCGCAAGGCTACAGAGGGTGTTTTAGTTGGATACGATGATGACGATGGGTATAGAATATGGTGTAAAGACTCAAAGAAGGTGATAAGATCTTGTGATGTCGCCTTTGATGAGAAACCTTTGAATTTTGCAGAAATATGTGAGGAAACTTGCAATAGTCGAAATTTGCAAACAGAAGAAGACGATATTGAGGAAAGTTCTGAGAGTTTGATTGAAGATTTCACTGATGATGTTTCAGAAGATGATGAAGACGAAAATGAAGATGAATACAGATACAAGAATCGAGATTAGAGTTGCTATGACATTCTGTTGGATTAATCAAGCTTTTTAATAGGAAAGTTGTTACGAAATATCAATGAATAGTTTGATTATTTACATAACGTAGTTACTTGATATAATAATTGAAGTGAAAATGAAGTGTGAAAATATTTTCATGAATAAAAATTCCTTACTAAATTACCATTTTGAAAATATTTTATTCTAATTGTGATTAGTCCAAAATACTGCTCCATCATCAATAAAAATGGCATCTTTCGAAAAACTTGCTTCGTCTGTGAATAAAATATGCTCCAGAAATTCAGATTCTTGTCTAATCATATCTAGCATTCAAAGCGAAAATGCAAGACGATTAGGAACATCAAGAGGTTACAGTGTCCGGACTGGCAAATGCGGTCATATGATTAACATGAAGCTGTAAAGCAATTTTCCTAGTACTGGTATCGGGTTGTTCGTCAAATAAATTAAGTACAGCTTCTTCTAATTTTGGTGTTCTAATATCCTGGTGTCGACCACAATCATGTGTTCTAGATTTGGATCTACATGTTTCTTCAAGTTGTTGATGAGGACGTCTAGACAAATGATGATGAGGAGCGATACGTTGAGGGCGCATTTGAGCATAGCTTCTGGATGTTTCTAAGGAATTACCGTTAAACAGTCTGTAGACTAAATATATGTCGGCCATTTCTTTCAATTTGAAAGAGTTATCGCAACTGTCACTGAATATCAGCGAAATATCAATGAGAGCGAATATATAACAATTAATTTACAGTTTTTAATAAAAGAAAGAATGATAGCCTTCTTCTAGTGAAATAAATCACCGAACGATTATTATGTTTCCACCGTACACATGAAATTGATCGAGTTTTTACACAAAAATTGTGGCAGGTACGGAAAAAATGAGAGAGAAAAGATTAAAAATTAATTGGAAATTTATGAAAAAATTCAAATTTCCCAAGGCGTGCCGAAATGAGAGTTATGGGGGTAGAAATGACAATTTAAAAAAGCACCGATATGCCGAACTTTATCATCTGAGATCTAAAAAATTGGAGTAATCACGAAAAAAAAACTGTAAAAATTGAGCATTCCAACTACTTGTATTTCGGTAATGAATCGTTAGCCGAAATATGTTCATGGAAAATTTTCGTCAAGAAAAGGCATTAAGAATCACCTCGTGAAATCTTTCGCACTTATTCGTTTACACTCTGTATATTTTCGAAAAAGTAAAATATAATCTACCCAGCGCGACCAATTTCGCATATGGTTTGTATTGAAAAAAATACAAATTTAAATTATAGTTCGAAAAGCATTGTGTAAAATACTTTTGCGAATGCATCCATGGTGTGTATTCAAAAAGTCCTCAAGAATGAAAATGTTTTACACGTAACTTAGTTATTACCCGAGTCGTGGTCATTTCCTCAAATCTCGGAAAATCGAAAATTCTAGATTAATTGGAATACAAAAAATCATAACTAAAACTTGTTTTCACCAATAAGATTTTATAGAAAATCAGGACCGAGAAAGGGGTGCGGGCTGTTTTTTCTATCTTCAATATTTTACATAATATATAAGACCATCGAATTTAGGACTTCGTTTATTTGTTTTTCCTTTAACGTGCTCTATTTCCGCCTTTCGGCCAATGACACGACAGGGAATTCTGTCACCTCACTAACCCGGGAATTTTACCGAGCCCCTCTCGTGTTGAGGGAAGGGATCTTTAATGTCCAACACATCTCTGTTAGACAGGACCAATGGCTTTGCATCTCTTATGAAAGATGGATATTCAAGCGATTCCAGAATCCGAAAAATCGTACCGACTTTGTGGGGATTGAACCCAGGAAACTCTGCGCAGGAGACGAGCATCATATAATATGACTCATCATAAAGATGAGTCACGAAATGCTAGATCCACAAGGATCAAAGTAGGAAAAATAATCTTACTTCCTTTATCTGTTATAGCCTGCGTACCGAAGTGTAATCCCTTGTCAGGATGGAGGTTATTTGAAAAACATCCTTTGTAAGTTTTATTACCTTTGGCCATAAATGCATCATGAAAGATTATTTTACAATTTACAGATTTGCCGATGTTATTCCCAACTTAAGGCTCTGAAATAGTAAACAAACTACTTCAGAATACATTGCCAGCTGTTTTCAACTATTCGAGAATCAAATAAAAGTACCTGATGAAAATAATATTTGTAGGGAAGGAAAAGGAAATAATAATTTTGAAACTTATAACTATTCCTTCAGAAAAATAACTTTCAATACTAATTGTTAAACTAAAGAATTGATTTATATCGAATCATCTACTTCTCAAATCTAATTCTCCAAAAATAATATTTGTCTTTCACATCAAATTCCATTATGGTTATATTTTCTGATCGTAACTGCCTTTATGATCATCAAGCTCATTCGAAAGAGTTTTTTTGCGTGGGCAATTTCTCTTTCGAGTTATTTGGAAATTTTGAAAATTTCAAGTATCAATCGAGTGTCAATATCTCGATTGTTCTTGAAGTTAACTAGAAGTGATTTTTGCATTCTATGGAAATATTTTTTTAAGTAGAAACGTGCAGAAATTTTTTTTTGTCCATTGCTCTTGAAGGTATATGCAAACTTTCGTTCATTTAAATAGGCAACATAGGTTAGTTTGACTTAATTGAAAATAGTTTGTTTTAATTTTAAGAAATATATCACATGTGTACTCACTTTTTATATACTAGAGGTGTTTTCAAGAAAAACCGAAAAGTTTATAACTCTTCCCTTATTTCATTAGCTAACTCTAATGTTCATTCACAGAAGTTACAGCGATAATTGAAATAGCTTAAGTGTGTCTTGTGCTCTCATAATTACGGTTCAGAAATTAATTCTTGCAATGAAATTCAGATGAATTTTTTTGGATTTTCATCAATGTACAACTGAAGTGTGGTTACAGAATCGTTTGTTATATCGTTTATAATAAGCGATCCTGTCGTATGAAAATTTCAAAAAGTACCATGCAAACTTTATTTTTAAACAGAAAACTAACGAGATTTTCTATTATACGGAATTCAAATCGTATCGTCATTATTCTGTATGCATAATTCACAACGCCTGAGGATACTTCGACAGGTATCAGAAATTTTAAAATTGGTAACCGAAGCAAAACAATGTCTTAAATTTTGCTTCAACTTTTCAATATTTTAGACTAGGTCTTATATTCAACAGATTCTTGATATATCCCCAAACGGAAGAAGAGATAAGGGCGACAGATCCGGGGAACAGGCTGTTAACTGAACCTCTAGTTTCAACCCAACTATTGCTAAAATTTAAGTCAAGCAAATTACCAACGTCCATAGTTTGATGAGAAGGAGCTACACCATGTAAGAGGTAGATATTTCTTGTGTTCATTATCTGGTTATTTACCGAGGGGCTTTTTTCTGAAAATTGGTATTCCTAAATTGCTAAACATAAAGAATTCTGTGTTGATATTTTGTCTTTCCGTTGTAGCCGGAATAGACCAAAAATGTGAATTTCAAATGTAACACCCTATATGTTTATTTATTTTAGATTCAGAGAAAAACTTTTTAGAAACAATCAACAAAATACATTTCCTTCAATGTCGAGTTCATAAAAATTAAAATAATAAAATTTATATCACCCAAATCAAAATACTTTAGCATTAATAATCAACGGGACAGGTTGACAAATAATGTCAAGTATTTGTTGAAGTTTAGATTGGTATTCGAGCTCAGTGAAGCAGAACGGATCGAGGTTTTGATGATGCGCTGATATGGTGACAGACAAAGATCTGACCAAAAAGTTCGCAGTCTGTTCAATACTGTTCTCCAAGATCATCCAATCAGTAAATCTACAGTATGCAGAACTATTCAGCGATATGAAGCAAGTCGGCAAATGAATGATATACCCAGAACAGGACGCCCTAATTCTGCCACTGACGAAGAAACAAAGTTCGACATTTTACTGGCAATTGAGGAAAATCCTCAGGTTTCTACAAATAAACTAGCCTTGAATCATGATATTTCTGAGGTCAGTTTGTAGGATACTGAAAACAGAAAAAATGAAACCATATAAAATCCATTTCGTCCATGAGCTTACTGAAGACGATTCTGACCGTAGAGTACAATTTTCAGAGACAATCATGGAAATGATTATGGCGAATCGATATTTTTTTAATGGAATTGTATTCTCGGATGAGCTACGTTCTGCCTCAACTGTACAGTGAATAGGCATAATTGCCGTATTTGGTCAAGAGACAACCCACATTGGATTAGAGAGGTTCTTACACAACATCTACAAAAATTGATTGTTTGGGCCGGTATTATCGGTGAACACATAATTGGTCCATTTTTATAGAAGGGAATTTAAATGGAGAGCGATATTTGTAATTATTAAGAAATGAAATTGTGTCAGCCATAACACCTTTATTTTCAAATTTAAATAATCCTTTAACCCCAGCTGATATTGTATGTTTCCAACAAGATGGAGCTCCCCCACACTTTGTGGTGGATGTTCGAAATTATCTGGATGAAGTTTTTCCAGAAAAATGGATCGGTAGAAGAGGTCCTATCGAGTGGCCCACGCGGTCACCTGATCTATCGCGTCTGGACTTCTTTTTATGGGGCCACTTAGAATGCTGAGTTTGAAGAGGACGACCTTCCAAACAAGATAAGTTAAGGCGTCGCATAACAGAAGAATTTAATTTGATACCCCTACAATTTCTACAAAATTCTCTTAGAAATTTCAGTGATCGATAAGGTTATTGTCAGGAGGTGAATGGAACTCATTTTAAATATGTGCAATAGTTTCAATAAAAAAAATTTTCTCTTTCATGCAAAAATCAAAACTTCAACAAATACTTCACAAAAAATCTGTTACGTTGATTATGAATCCGAGAGTAATTTGATTTAGGTGGAAATAATTATTGTCAATTTGATTTTCAATGAACAAGACATTGGAGAAAAAGCATTCTTCTTGATTGTTTCTAAGGAAGTTTTTTGGTCTGAATCTAAAAATAAATAAACATATAGGGTGTTATATTTGAAATTCACATGTTGTGGTCATTTCCAGCAACAACGGAAACACTATTGAGCACAAAATATTAACACTGAATTCTTTATGCTTGACAATGTAGGAATACCAATTTTTAAAAAAATTGCTCGGTAAATAACTGACATAATTAGCCGTTCAGGTACTTTTGCATAACCCTGTATAATAAAATATAATCGATGACCGTAAATTCATCAATTTGTAAGAATACACTTTCCATTTTTCGATGATCTGATCATGAACGTCAGTCATCTTATTGATTATCCTACGTTCAATGGTATTGGCAGAGAAAGTCATACTTCGGAACTTTACAAACTCTTTTCTTACCAACATCTCTGCAGCAGTTAAAATCAAAGTTACTCGATTATTAGTAAGCAAAGCTTTCTCGATTAAGTTAGACATTTATACTGAAGCAACTTTTTGATGTTGCAGGGTTTTAATTTTTTTCCAAAAGACCCGAAAAGTTTGTTTTTCATCAAGATGTTTTGTGTTGAGGTGAGCACTTGTACTAGTGGCTTTGCGTTTTCCTTGCCAGAGTTTCAGAACAAAAAAATTCTCAGCAGTTTATGAAAATAAATATAAAAGTTTTGGTTTGATAGAATACAGAATAGAAGCATCGGAGGATGGGGGATCGCGAAACCTTGAAAAAATGGATGAATTAAATCCCTTGGAAAATTCGCATCCAAACCTGTGTAATAGAAAGGAAATAATATATCCAATCGAAAGTGTCTTTTGATTGGGATGAAATCAAATGACTACATAGTGATCTAGCTAAGGCCCTATTTCATTCCCCTTTTTGTAATCAGGAAGGGTGCATGAATCATAACTGGAAAGATAGCTGTCAAACGAGCCATTGGTGTTTACTTGGTGAATTTTATCATGGTATTATTTGTTTATCCTTTCATATTTTGAGATAACAAACGGCTGTACCCTTTGCGGTTCAAGGTTTTGACTGTTACAGCTCGGCTTCATAGTTTGCAGGGTGACTCATATTTACACATCTCAAAGAAGTTTTATCAGGCTGTTCTTCAGATTATAACAACTTCATTACGGTCTACTTAGATATGGATAAACACTAATCTGTCAGTGCCAGTCACTTTTAAAATGGGTCTATATTGGTATGGAGTAATATCTAATACCAAGTAAAGGGTACATTTGTATTGAGATCAAAACAAAGTTTGCAATATCTATTCGCATTTTCTCTGGAATGCGTAGAAGTATCAAGCTGAAATCAATTGATCGTTCGTGTTACCCTAAAATTATGAGAGTCGGCAAAAAGCAAGTAATGTCTAAGAACAAAACTCAATGTGAAAATCCAAAAATTGTAAGCTTTTAGTTTATTTATTTGTGATCAAAAACTCATTATGACGCGATTAAAGGAATGCAAGTATTGTATTGTTAAGTGAAAATTAGTATAAGCTGTAAACGATAATAATTAAACAATCAAACAAGTACGATTTTAACAGCGTCCATGTTTGAACATAGAGATGATTTAGACTGATATGGAACTATCAGTTCCATATTACTTGCTGCCTATTAAAATTTTAAGAAAATAAATACGAGTACTTATATCTCGCGACAAACAAATGTGTTAAATATCTAAATCATTTCAATGTTCAAACATGGACTTATACAGTTAAAACTTGAAATGAGTTATAAGTTAAGAGTTTTGGTGTAGATTTTTCTTTTTAGCGCATTTAAATAAAGTCTTGTTTTTAAAATATTTTTCACCTTAATTATATTTTCTAGTTATTCTTCGCAAGCCCTTTCATTTGATACCAAAATTGTAAGAACGAATAAAAGAATATTATCCGCCATTTTGGGTGTTCCGCCATATTGGATTGAGAGTGACGTCACATTATTATTTTAGTTATTCTTGGAAAGCCCTTTTATTTGATACCCATATTGTAGGAGTGCATTAATAAAATATTTGGTCCGCCATCTTGGGTACACTGCCGTGTTGGATTTAGAATGACGTGATACAGTTAACCATACATTGTCATCCAAACTAAACGTCTATACAACATTTCAGTTCAATTGGTTGAGGGCAAGTGCCTTAAAAATGAGTTGAAAGATTTCACACGAACATGAAAACCTACATACATTGCAAGTTAAATAAAAAAAGTAGAAAAAGTTTGTAAAAATCAACCACGACTTTGCTCAGAAATCATGAGGCTGTTGTCAGTCTAATGATTTCCGAGGAAATTTTGTGCAACTGCTACAAAAGATGTAGAATCAGTAGTGGAATTGTTGGTTCGTTTAAACGATTTAGGGTATAATATGAGTATTACCTTACAGTTTCTCAATAATTTAAAACAAGGAAAATTTTTCCACCAAGACATGTAAGCGATGGTGAATAGATATTAAGGCAGGTGAGGCACTTACATGGTGGCCGACTATTGCTGGGATATCATACGAGATTGCCCAAGTCAGTTTCATTGTACAAAATCACTCAAAAATCAATTTCTTCATGTTTAAAGCCAATAAAAGATTATACACACAACCAAATTTATATGGAATCACTCGATATTTTGAATATTACCTCAGGGATTTTGGAAATTTTGAAGAGCTGTTAAAATTGATCCTTTTTAAGATATTTTATTTGAAGGAAGAAATAAATTAAGGTTTATTTTAAGATAGAAATAAATAAAAGAATATAAGAGACTCCTTCCGCAAGTAGTAATAAAATTTAAAACAATTTTCTCACGGAGTAGGTGTTTTTTCCTCGACCTCAGTACCTTGTATTACCTTCTCTTGCCCTAATACAAGCCTGAATCTTTCTAGGCATGCTTTAGATTAGGTTTTCGACCTCCTCTGGGGTGATATTCTACCACTCTTCTGTGGCGGCTTGGATGAGCTGTTGTGGTGTTCTTAGATTATCCTGGCGCGATCTAATTTTCCTTTTGAGATAATCCCATAAATGTTCTATAGGATTTAGCTCTGGAGAGCAAGCTGGCCAGTCCAAAATAGCGATTCCCTCTGTTTCAAGATAATGTCGCGCGAGGTTGTTGGTATGCGGAGGAGCATTATCTTGCATGAAAGTGAAATCCTCACCATAGGCACCTCGCCAGAGTCCCACTATGGGCTCCAGGACTAGGTACACGTAATTTCTAGCCGTTACACTTGCAGGAAACGAAATCAAATGTGTTTTGCCTCCCAGCATAATGCCACTTGGTATTTCGGAATTTGTTTTACTGCACATCGTCTAGCTTGTCTTCCACATGCCCTTAAAACCCGAATCCGGCGGTCATCTGATAGAACACCAATTCTGGTGTCATCCGAAACAAGTTTTTGCTGCTTGATACACCAATTACGTCTGTTAATTTTTTGTTGTCTGGAACCCTTAAGGGCCTTCTGGTGTATAAACCCCTTGAACGAAATCTTTGACTTATCGTTTCGTCTGATACACTGAAGCCTGTTGCTTCCAGAAATTGCCTTGGAGTATGAGGTGCGACGTACTAGTGTCTCTTCTTGCAATTTAGCACAAAAAGCGGTCTTGTTCTTCAGAACTGATCTTTCTACGACTTCTACGACTATTTTGCAGAGATTGTAGCTCCACGTATCGGGCGTAGGTTTTTGAAATGCCCCCTGTGATACCCCCATTGTGGTCGCTTTATCCTTCTGTGTCACCACTTCTTCAACGAGAGCACTTATTCGACCCTTTGCATGTCGGACAATCCAACGTAGGGCATTTTCAAATATGATGATAGGATTTTTAAATTTTGAAATTCACACTTTCAAATCTCATTGACGACTGAGTACAATATCTCGAACATGTGGTGATAATTCAACATTTCTCATCATACTATCCAGTTTTTTTACAACAAAAAACTTCATTCTTCACAAGTAGTCAAATAGCCATGGTTAAAAACAGTCAATAATGTGAAATACCGAGTGATTCCATATAAATTTGGTTGTGTGTATTCTTGGGAAGTGCATTACCAAAGCTACGCCGTTTCCTTTTCCTCATTTCGTATGGATATTTGGACATGCCGACTTTTCTTATTCTGTACAGAGATCCTTCCTCTAAATTTTTCCACCAACTCCAAAATGTACATGGCACTTACATGTTTGACGTAATGGCGTTCATTGAAAAAAGCAGCTGCCCTATTTGCACAAGTATTATTGCTGAAAAAAAATTCAATATTTTCAACTCTTTCAGCTATTGAATAAACCATTATACTGGTACGGGTACAACCCGTAAATGTGAAAAGCAGCTAGATAAACAAACAAACTAATTCGAATTTCATTCATCAGATACAAGCAATCTAGAAAAAAACACAAACTGCCGCATTTGTTGTTGAGAAATCTGCATTACACCTGTGTGATTTCGGATGAATATTTTTCTGTAACGAGAACTTTACTTGAGTTCGATTCATTTCAACCTTGGATACCATATTGTTAGAGGCTTTTCACATACGACAATCGGTTGCGTATGCGGTCAGGATGCGTGCGGGCATTATCCTCCTAGTGGTTGTCTTCACATGACTAACTGATCAATTCGAAGATTTGATTTGAGGGTTGACACTCTCATCTGAGGGATGTAGTGGAAGCATCACTCAGAGATATTTTTCCTCAAAATACAATAGTATTTCGGTGAAAGTTTATTCGAACTCGACAGATTTTGCAATCACTGAAAAAAACTCATCTTTTGATGAACCTGCCTGTATCTTCTTCCGAATATGTCAAAACTCAAAAATTATTACTCATTTTTGTTGAGAATAAAAGAGCTTTTCAATGAGGTGTCACTCGACCTATCTTCCCTATTCAAAAAATTGAGTTTTAAGCACCCCTGCTTAGGGGTTGTGAAAAAAATCACCGTATGTTAAAAGGTGTCCCCATTCAGACAAAAATTGATCCGTTTCTGCTTTTCGTCCAGAAACGAATTGTTTCTGAGTCTTCGTGTTTTAGTTGCCCACTTGGCATACTGCCAGTTTCTTTCTCTGCGATGAATTTCTCTGAAGCTAATTTCAAGATTAAAGTCAAAATTTTTCCCAAGTAATAATGGGTGTGCCATGTTAACGACTGTTTGAGCTTGAATTGTCAATATTATGAAATATTATGTTTCATCATATTTTGTTCTGTTCTATTAAAATAGGACAATCCTAAGAGTTTGGTCTATAAATATATTATTATTCATTGTACAACGCATTTATGAAGTGTCTATCTATCTTAGATGTCGAAAACATGTCTTAATTATTATTTACACTTTTATAAATAAATCAAGTTTTGTTATTTTCGAAAAACTACCTTCGAAATGTTAGTAATAAAAGAGGGGGTCACGAAACCAGTGGGCCAAAGGTCATTGTCCTATGATGACGCATCTTTATTTAATGAACGCAATTTACCTCATGCGGTTAGTCTAGACTCCCTTCAACTTCACAAAAGATTTCATCGAAAATTGGCATCGAAAATGTAGAAGCATCATATCTGTGAAATATTGCAGCCTCAACAATACTTACAGACGTGGACTAAAGTCAACTATTCGCAGAAGTCAACAGACCAAGTCAAAGGGTAGAGAGAAATCAGCAGGTCGTTAATGACATCCGGTTCCTTAAGCTTCTTGCCTTCAACTTTCCATTATAGTAATTTTGAACTAACGTATCGTATTTTATTTCAAAATCAATCACATCTATCATTCAAGGTTACCAAAATTTATATAGAGAATACTGACTTTAGATGTGAATTTAAAATTTTTTTTATTTAGCGAGTAACATACAATTCAAATAATTCAAATTCTATAACTTTTCACTCGAAAACGGTTGGAGATACGAAAAAATTACAAATGTCAAAAGAGTTTCTAAATTGAACGAAGATGACGAAAATTGATTGTACGCTGATCATTGGCGAACTGCAAAAAAGTTTGAAAGGGCAAAAGAGACATGGCCTCGGAAAAAAAAACATGTTGTGAATTTCAGTTGAAATCTAGGAAGTGTAATGATGGAGGCTGTAAAAAATAGCTTGCATTCCAAATTTGGGTTGAATTTCTCAAAAACTGCAGGAGTTTTGAAGAAAAACTAATTTTTCCGGAAATTTCAACACCCTGTAGCTCCTTATCGAAGCTTTTGAGGACCTATGGTCATATAAATTTTTTCTTGAAATTGCACCTAGATTTACCCCTCAAGTTGTGACATACTATTATGTAACACCCTGTATTGTTTGCATATTTTTTATTCTTATATGACTTAAAATTGATATTCTTTTGAATTAACTCAAATAAACGTAAGTAAACCATTTTTTATATCGATAAATGTTCGTTAAAATGTACCTTCATATTTACGAAAATATTTGAGAATTTTGTTTTTATTGATTGGTTGATTCGCCGATTATCATTTTCTGCTTCAGGAAGTCTTTTCACGCTAAGAACACTTGAAAAAATTCAAATAAGTGTTCTGCCGTATACGGAACCGCTTACTTTTTCTGTTCTATTAAAATAAAAATAAATTTTTACTGTTCTTATGAAAACATGTTTGGATAATCATTCACAGTCTTATGAATAGATCAATTGTTTTGAAATTTCGAAAAACTACGTTCAAAATGTTAGTTATACATTCAAATGTTGTCACGAAACCTTAGTGGGCCAAAGGTT
The DNA here is from genome assembly GCA_013387265.2 of Cryptolaemus montrouzieri. Classification (NCBI taxonomy): domain Eukaryota; kingdom Metazoa; phylum Arthropoda; class Insecta; order Coleoptera; family Coccinellidae; genus Cryptolaemus; species Cryptolaemus montrouzieri. The sequence continues at coordinate 179,311 of JABFTP020000147.1, forward strand.
ATTGTTCGATGAGCATGACACATATTCCTCTACGCAATCTTATTTCAAGGAACGAAATTTACCTCATGCAATTGGTATAGACGCCCTTCATCTGTACAAAAGATTTTATCAAAAGTTGGCATCGCAAACGTAGTAGCATCACGACTGTGAAATCTTGCTACCGCAACAGTCCTTACTGCGATTGGCTTAGGTCGACTATTTGCTGAAGTCAAAAGACTAAGTCAAAAGGTCGAGGGAAATCAGCAGGTCGTTAATGGGGTCTGACTCCTTAAGCTTCTGGTCTTCAACTTTCCATTAATGGCTTTTTGAGCTAAAGCATCCCATTCTATCTCAAATTCGGCCATATATAATAATCATGGTTTTCGAAATTGAACTTTGATCTTGTTAATGTATTTGTTATAAATGTTATGGCAAAAAATTGCATTATCTTTCATGACTTTTACTGATTCTGGTATATTTTTTGTAAAAATTGAATATTTTAAAAGCGTAGTATTGTTGATTTTAATTGAATCTCTTAGTAAATTCTTAATTGACTTCGTTTACTCTTTAGTATGAGTTATTTGCAAATAATGAATCGAACCGAATAGTATACAATTGAAATTTAGGTAAAATTTGGTTTAAACGGGAGAATTTAAGTTAGGGCATGTGAGGCAGAGTATACTTTGACGAAGAAAATTAATTTTTATAAATTTTCTGCTTTCTGATTATATTAATTTAGTTCTTCCTGATACTCACCTTCAACGTTATATTCATCAACATTTTTTCCAAAGGAAAATTTACAATGATGTCACGTTTTACATCACAGGACTTTTCTTATTTTATGCACTTTGCTTCTAGATCCTCGTATGATTTCCTCATGCTGCTTCAGAATGATCATCGTTGCATTTAAAAATACGAGTGGAAATCTAACCGAAAGTATAGAATATTTTTTCATTCTATCACTAACATAATGTATTTTCTACATGACCGAAAAGTATAAATCAAAAACAAATAAATTAAATCCGAAAAACAACAAGTTATATATTGAGACATTTGTTATTACATTTCATTAATATTGATATTTATAGTATTTGTATAATTATTGAATTTAAAAATAGGTGCACTGGACACAGTTTCAGTTATAATTTTCTAAACAGACAGATTATTTCAGCAAGATTGTATAATCGTGTAATATGAAGAAATGGAACTTGAAGGACGATTTCTTACTAATAATAATCTTTAATAATCTTTATTTGTATATTGGCCACAGTAAGATATACTCGGCATTAAGAATCTTAAAATTAAAACTTAATTTAATACCTAATCACTAACTATAATAAAAACAAGTACTGTGTTTTAAGGAATTTTACTTAATACTTAAAACACAGTACTTGTTTTTATTATTGATAATGGAATTTTACCAAGTAAAAGCCTCCCAAATTCAAATAATCACTAACTAACTAACAAACACAATGTATAAAATGGAATTATAGGAAAAGTTCGGTTCTTACATTTTTCTAAGTGTGAAGAAGAAACTCGTTCAGAGAATAGCAGTCTTTACTAATCAACAGTTGCCTCACCGCAGACTTGAACTGTTCAGGTTTTAGGTCCCTAATTCACGAGGGAAGCTTATTGAAGACTTTCTTTCCGATATAGTTTGGAGCTTTTTCAAATCTGCTCAGTGAATGCTTATCGGTAACAAACGAATCTAGCATTCGATATGTATAACTACAAGGGAAGGTTAGCAGTCGATGTTTGATAAAAGATGGTTTGCAACTTTCCCTGCTATACTGTAAATACCAATCTTATGGCTCCTTTTTGTAAGATGAAAATTCTGTTACTCTGTGAGCTGTCACCCCAAATAAGAACGTTATAGTTAAGTAGACCGTATATAAGAGCGAAGTATGCGTCTATGAGTCCTCGTTGATCCACTGTTTGTTTGAGTTGGGTTAAGGCAGAGCTGATATACTCAATATGATTATTCCAATTTAGGAATTCATCAAACCCTAAACCTAAGAATCTGCCTCCATCCATTAAATTCAACGGGTCTAAGTCCAGCTATTTTCTAGAGCCCCCATCATTACACGTCCTATTTTGAACTAGAATCTTCAAGATGTTTTCTTTTCCGGAGCCATGTCTTCTTTTGCCCATTCAAACTTTTTTGCATTACGCCACCGATCAGCGTACAATCAATTTTCGTCATCTTCGTTCAATTTAGAAACCTTTTCGACACTTGTAATTGTTTCGTATCTCCAACCGTTTTCGAGTGAAAAGTTATAGAATTTGAATTATTTAAATTGTATATTATTCGCAAATTTAGAAAAAAATAATGAAATTACTCGATAGGTATGCTCAAAATTTGCTTTTATTTTGATAGCTCGTCTTCTGAGACTCAACTTATAGTTATTCAATATAAAACTAAAAATATAGAACAATTAAAAACTAAATATATTACTGGAAGTGTCCTCCACCTGCAAGAACAGGCCTCAGTCCTTCTTCGCATAATATCACGCACTCTTTGAAATATTCCTGGGGTGTTTCTTATCGTGCCACAAGAGGTTATTATTCGATTTCTCAATTATTCTACACTGTTCACTCGAGTGGTATAAAGTAATCTTTTGAAATATCCCCATAAGAAAAAGTCTGGGGACCTAGGAGGCCATAGTTCTGGCCCACCCCAACCTATCCATCGGTTGTTCAATGTATTATTCATTTAGTGAGGGTTGTTCATGATGATGAGATTCTTCGATCAAATGGGGGTTTTCCCTAGCCCAATAATGATTATTGTGAAAATTTATGATAGCAGTTCTCAAAAAGTTATCTTCGTCTGTGAACTTTATTTCACTATAGAAATGAACATTTTCTCAAATTTTATCTAAGAACCATCGGCAGAAATTCAGTCTTGAAAAAAAATCAGGAGGTAGTAGAGTTTGGACGCTTTGAATATGAAACGGGTACAATGAAAAGTCATGGAGAATCTCCCTACTAGAACATGTGAAATATTCAACTGATTTCCAATTCTCCTTGTACTCACATGAGGATTCAAATCAATAAAATTCAAAACTGCTAGCCCAATATCTGGAGTTTTCATAGTTTGAGTTGCACCTTTTGAATGATTATTTGCAGTAAAAGTATCAGTTTCCCTAAACCTTCTGTGAATATGTGAAAATGTTCACCTGTCTGGTGTTACTCGATTTGGAAAGCGCACCTGATATAATCGCCTAGCTTCTGTTGTGTTTTCGGCAGCCAAACCGTTAATGTAATGGATATCAGCCAATTTGGCGTTAGTAAAATTAGCCATTCTTTCTTACGGCAATAACTTCAAAAGTCTTAAAACTAATCGTTAATTTAATAAACAATTTGAGCAGACACTGATTCAACTTTAGCAACTGTCAAAATAAATAAATAAATGAAAAAAATCAAAGCCTACTAGTCATTTTTTCAATTAGAAGTGCTTTCAATTCAGCGAATGCATACAATCGTTTAATAATTTTTTGCTCGAGAACAGTCGGAGATACAAAAAAATTACAGATGTCGAAAAAGTCTAAATTGAACGAAGATGACCTGAATTGATTGTATGCTGATCAGTGGCGTAATGCAAAAATGTTTAAAAGGAAAAAGACGACGTGGCTCCGGAAAAAAAGATACCTTGTAGATTCTAGGTAAAATTCAGGACGTGTAATGATGGAGGCTATAGAAAATAGGTTGCATTCCAAATTTGGGCTGAATATCTCAAAAACTGCAGGAGTTCTGCAGAAAAAAACCAATAATTTTCAGGAAATTTCAACACCCTGTAGCTCCGTAACAAAGCTTTTGCGTACCTATGTTTATATGAACTTAAAATTGCACGTAGATTTACTCCCTCAAGTTGTGACATACTATTATGTAACACCCTGTATAATCGGTTGTCTTACCAATCCCAATTATTTGTTTGTATATGAGCAAAGAAATCGAAGAGATATTTCATTCATTGAAATAATCGACCTTTCTCTCTGAATTTCTTATTTTTGTCGGCAACCAATGTTAAATTTTCAATAATTCCCATTAGGAAAACAATAGTTTGATGACGTTGAAATAAAATATAACAAATAGCATATTTCCAAGTATTTTTAGCCATCATTAAATGAAGAATTTTCAGAATAGGACAGACTAGTTGTCGATAATGAAGGAAAATCCTCGAATTAAAATTGGATGATCAAAAGTTCAAGAAGTATAAAAATTTGATTGACGTAGATTGGGTGGATTCTTTAATGCATTAACCTTAGAAAAGAATTTCAAACGTTCAGAAAACATTTATTTTGATTTGCTTATAATTCTTTTTATCTATTAATTAATATTCATTAATTGGTTGCAATTCGTTGTTATTTTGGAAACCATTATTCGTAATAGTCCGAATTATGAATTTTGGAAATGAAATTTAGGATTGATTGGCAAATTGGAAAATTCGAAAATGGAGTTCCTCAAAATCATGAGCATAATTGATGATTTGAATATGAAAATGCTTTTCTTAGGAAAAGATCGATATTAACAAATTATTTCAGGAAAATTGATGAAAAATTTTGGAAAATCCACAGAATTTTTTGGTTCATTCATTTTTTTCGTTTTTTCCAAACTCTTGAATGTTTTTCGGACGAAACAATAAGGGACATATTTCTATCATTTTTTAATTTCGCAAGGAACGACATAGTATACTGTTTCCTTCTCACGTTCGTTTGCTAAAGGTCTGGAAGAGTATCTTATTATAAGAAAGTCTGGACAATTCTAGAGACAAGTGTCGAAAAATTCGGACGACCTGCAAAAACTATAATTTTTGCATATATTTTCAAACACAATTGATGGTTGGACTGTATCTTTTTCTGATTTCTTCGTTGAGTTTTCGGAATGAAAATATGCAAATGGAAAACCCGAAATGATCAACCTAATAAGAAAATTTAATTAAATTTTAGCAAAATTGCAATAACAGTGAGGACAACTAGAAGATTAACGTTCAACAAAACTAACATTTTTGTTCGATTAAATAATAGCTCATATAAGAATAGTCGTCAAACCTGTAAATTTTACTGCATGTAGTGTTCTTGGATGAAAGTGATTGATTCAAATAACTCTCATTATTTTGTATCTACGTTTGACCAGATTCAACCGTGAACCTCGATATAACAGAGTTTCACATATTGCGGGTTTTAGCGAAACGTATTCCCCATCAAGCTAGGTAGTATGTATTTGAATATAACTTTACGACTTGCAAAAATTGAGCATCTTAGTTTTTCTTCATATTTACTTCTTCAATATTTTTAACAGGAACAAAAATATGGTCCAATTTAGCATAAAATGGACACCCGGTAGACAGGCTCTTCCTGTACGTAGTTCCATGAAAATCACGAATAAATTTCATTTTTACTGTAAATTAGTTTCGAAATTTCTCAACGAACATGGTGTAACAAGGTACAATGTTCAAGAACGCTATGAAGAAAATGGAATGAATATTTCAGAAGGACGTACAAAATTTTTCGTGAAGGTGTACGGCGTAATATTATGGAATGCATCTCGAATTGCTATTCTCTACGGTGTTTCTATGTGATAGGTTATTCAATAGATCCCAATTATTTTAGTGTATATGAGCAAAAAATCGAAGAGATTTTTCAATCATTAGAAATATATATCCTACTTTTCTCTCTAGAATTCTTATTTACTTGTCGACAACCAATGTTAATTTTTCAATCATTCCCATCAAGAAAACAATACTTTAATGACGTTGAAATAAAATGTAACCCATAGCATTTGTCCAAGCATTTTTAGCCATCATTAAATGAAGAATTTTCAGAATAGGGCAAACTGGTTGTTGATAATGGAGGAAAATTTTGGAATTAAAATTGGTTGATCAAAAAGTTCAAGGAGTATAAAAAATAAATAAATACGTTCACTTCCGATTTCCTGATAACTCTTTTTATCTATAAGGATAAAACCACAGGTTCATGAATTACACACACCACAAAAATGACAACATATGTTTTTGGACATATGAGGGGAAAACGGTAACACCCATGTGTAAAAATTCACGTTTAAGAACACAGAAATTCGAGTATTATATCGGATAAATTGCATAGAAATAGGAAGGAAGGTAGGATATTAGTGGATAAATTTGCCCATAGAGAATCCTTGCGTTTCTATAGCAACGCAACATTCACAACAAATAGCACGGTTTTAAAACTGTCACGAACAGCCATTTTAGTATCTGTTGTAAAGTTTCTGCCGATATAAATTAAAATATCTCATTTTGGAAGAACCAGTGAAGCAGAAATAAATAGTTCTATACAGAATTCTATCCCCAAAAATTCAAGAAAACGCACAGCTCGATTTGGAATCAATTCTGTATATTCTGCAAGGAACGAACGTTCGATTTGGATATACAGCATTCTATTGAAGATATTGCAGAAATTCCTATGGATTCGGGTTTCAATATGAAACAAATGAATGGACAAGATTACAAAGAATACGTTGTCAAAACAATGTGGAACACAACTGCGAAAATGATGCAGAATATGAATTTCGAAAAATTTAACATGAGTTTCAACCCCGCTACTGATTCAGCATTTAGAAAGGCTCGTGAAGCTCGCAATTCTAAAAGGCATTAACAAGAACTGAAATTGATAGAATGGCTCTTGTGGGACGCAAATGCCCCGATAGGTTTGTTGAAAAAATTTTTCCATATTGTTAAAATGCGGTGATAGTAAATGGCTAGTAAAAAATAAGGAAAACCCAGATTTATGTCCTGTGAGGTTGTTTCATAAGATATTGCCGAAAAACGCGATCATAGTACAAATGATAGAATATTCATGGCTCCCAATCAATTTTGGAAAAACAGTACTTGTAAGGGTTGGTACAAAAATATGCCTTTGGGAATAAATGAAATATCCAAATGGACAAAAATTTTAGCAGAGAAAGTTGGACTGGATACGAAAAATAAAAAGATCACGAATCATTCTCATAGATCCAGTGCTGTTTTGAACTTATCTGAGGCAGGTGTCAGTGAACAAAAATTGATCAAACTAACCGGACACTCTACGTCAAGCTCTATTAAGCCCTACCTGTAACTGAACAATGAGCATCATTTGAATCTTGTTTCAAATCTTCGAAAAACTTCTGCGAATGCTGAACCTTCCATAATTTCTCAGGCATCGTCCCATATAGAATCGACCCGAAGTGAAGAAATTGTATATAGTAATTGCATTTTCAATAACTGCTCATTCCAACAATAACTAAACATGTATGTAGTGAATGCTTTATGATTTTCTCGTTTAGTTTGTGTGCATTTCTCAAAGTTCATTTTGTACGTTTTGTCATTCGCGGAATTTTCTCAGTAAATATCACTCGAGCTCAGATTTGGCAGGATATTTTTCTAAACTCGTTTTCTCATACTTTCTTTGAGGTAATTCAACTCGACCTGCTCGAGCATAGAAAAATATCCGGCCAAATCTGAGCTCTTGTGTGTACTTACGAATATTCACCGTTACTAAAATGAACACAGTTAACTCGATCGATTTCACCAACAGAAACGTATTTTGTAATTGGCTCAATGATGAACTGAAAATGTCTCATATAGGAGAGAAACTTTTCTTGGATGAAGCGACAATTTTCATGCAGGGTAGTAATTTTGAAACACCATATCATGCTTTTATGGGCAAGAAAACCCATATGCTGAGAGATAATTTGAAATATCTTATTACTATATGGTCAGAGGTTATTCGTTTTTTTAATTGGATAAAAATATTTTGATTTTTAATGATTTCATTGATCGAATCACTAGATGATATGGCTTTTGAAAATAGAAAAATATCTGGTATATACATTATGGTGCACAATTATGGTCATGGTGACTGAAACTACCCTAGAGAAAATTGGTAGAATATAAGTTGCACTAGTAAATTGACAACCATGATCTCCGACTTATTATTGACAATGCATACTGAAATTTTAATTCTTGAATTTTTTCATGAACAAAAGAATAAGAAATACTTTTGAACAATATTATTTTTATCATCAGCTAGATTGGTAGAGTATATTCATCCAAACTTTTACCATTTCGACGAATTTCTTTAGCAATTCTAAAATTTTTTCTCCATGAAAACTTCTGATATAACAAATATACAAAGTCTTTCCTTTCATAAGAATCATCTCAAATTTTTAAGTCACACTTCCCAATACATTTATATTTATTCATAAAGATGGCGTGGAAGAATTGTTATCATAGTAATCTCGAAAGGTACGTCTTTTACTTTTCGAGTTATTATTCACAAATGCCGGGTAGGTGCTGGTGAGAGTATAAAAAGTTTATGGAATTTGTTGTCAAATGTAGAGAAAAATATTTTTTCAGACGTCATACTCCATTTTACTCTACAAAAATTTTATGCAGTATGGGACTGACTGCTTTCATTAAAACGAAATCATGTTTTGTTTCGGTTAGAAGGTTTGAATCTTTGTATTTCGTAGAATTTATCAAGAACGTTTTCTAATATAATAGAAATATCATATTCGCGAAAATATTTCTCCGTATTACATATAAACGTTAATTAACCAAAATTACCATGTAGAAAATTTATAAATTTAATCGAAAACTTGATATTTTATCAAAATTTTATACACAGAAAAAATATCACCAATAGATTTTTACAATGAAGAAACATCAAATCTTTAAGGCGCTTGAGAAAAACGACGTTTTAATCTTCAGTCATATGTAAAAGTAGATAAAAATCGAAAACGAATCATCTTTGGACTTTGCTATAAAGATTACATTTCATATTTTCATATAATCTATTCGAAAGTGCAAATATAATCACTCAATACGTGACACGCTGTATATATTCAAAATGAAAATTTATATATAATTGGTATTTCAAGAAAATAATATTTCTTATGATATCCACGAAAAAATATCCTCCATACATATAGAATGAAAAAATCATAACTATTTATAGAAACATAATAACAACAACTCGTAAGTGAAAGATGCAACGAAAATATCAAACTTGGTATTCAATTCCATTCGAACATTATGTACTTCGATGACAGAAAAACTACCTGCAATAAACCTACATAAATTCAAAGCGGACCCTTCTAATGTTTGCATCCCACGCAAGTTTCATTAAAAGCTCAAGCAATCAGTTATTCTCTTTGACATTTAACCTACCTGATGACCTTCTGTACACCTTCTTGGAAATGCTTTGATAATACTATTGAAAGATCGTAAATGATTTTGCAGCTTATCTAGAAGTCAATTCATAGTAATTTTCGGTGGTCTCAGACATTCTAAAATGAAAGGACTTATTGGCGCCAGTACTATGATAATTTTTCGCTACCTCTGATTTACGAAAATTGAATTCTGAAGTTTCAATTCTAAGATACAGAAGAGAGTTTCTTCAGAAATTATCAAAACATGCACCTCTATCTGGAGGTTTCTTCCCTCGCTAGAAATTACGTAATGTTTATTAACGTAACTAAGACCATTGGTCGCCATAGGTATCTCAAACACGCATTCTGTGCTAACTTTGCTATACGTTTCGAAGATCTTCCTATATTATTATAGTAACAGTGAATTTAGACAAATAAAAGTATTGAAATAAAACTTCGCCAAATTCGATAAGTTGAAACGTTATGAAAATAATATTTTTCTGTCCTATATTACGCCGAATCAATAAAATTATCTAGTCACGAATTAGGTAAAATACACACACCACAAAAATTGTCGCATCACCTGGTATTCTGAATTCCACAATCGATTAAGCAGCTTGATCGCAGTTTCTTTGTCAACATATGTTTTTGGACATATGAAAGGAAAAAATCTTATCTATATAGTAACATTTGTTTCCAAATGATCTCAAACACGTCTGAAACAAGAATGAGTCTATTTGACTATCAGTATTCTCTCAATTTCTCTTCAGTTTTCACGCTTAATTAATGCAAGTTTCTTGTTGATTTTCGAATCTTTGAATTTATTGTAATGGCTGCTGAACGTCCTGGACGCTATTTGAGTGATCATGAAATGGTAAGTTTTGTAACACTTCTAGAGGAGGGGCGAAGCCAACGTTACGTGGCTAACTTGTTGAATGTTAACCAAAGCACTATTTCAAGAGCAATTAATCGGTACCACGAAACAGGGCAATATGGAAGATGGGCCGGACAGGAATTAAATCGGATAACATCACCAGTTGATGATCGTTGGCTTCGTTTAACCTCACTAAGAGTTCGGCACTGTACGGCCAGAATGCTACAAAATGAACTTGCACTTTCCAGAAATGTGCATATTTCATTGCAAACTGTTAGGAACTGGCTCAGAGAAGACGATATCAGACCAAGGGTGGCTTCTACCGGCCCGCGTCTCACCAGGGAGCATCGAGTTGGAAGACTTCAGTTTGCGAGAGAACATGCATATTGGGGTAGGTTCTGTCTAGTATCAAATGATAGACGCATGCCTGTATACAGACGAACTGGGGAACGGTATCAGCAATGCAATATCCGGCAAACCGAAAACTTCGGAGGGGGCTCTGTAATGGTGCGGGGAGCCATTTCTTTCTATGGTCGAACTGAGTTGGTCCTAGTGAATAATGGAAGAATGAAAGCGGCCAGATACATCGCAGATATCCTTGAACACCATGTTGTACCCTTTGGCCCGTTGACAGGCGAGAACTTCATTTATATGCATGACAATGCTTGGCCTCATGCAGCTAGAGTAGTTACAGAATCTTTGCAAAATATCGAAATTGATATTTTAAGATGGCCAGCCCGTAGTCCCGACTTGAATCCCATAGAACATGTTTGGGACAACATGGGGTGGCAAATTCAGCAACGTAGGAAGCCTTGTAGAACACTCCAGCAACTAGAAAATCTGCTTCCTGAAATTTGGAACTCAGTGACTCAAGATTACATCCAAAATTTGTTTGAGGGGCTTCCGAGACGTATACTGGCAGTAATTAGGGCACGGGGAGGAAACACTCGATTTAGAAAATGATTAGTGCCCATTCGATGCTAGTTGATTGGTCTCTTCGCGAATGTTTGACGATGGTCGAATTTTTTAATTTTTCATACTCAAAAATTGTTGATATTTTTTATCATAAACTCATCTCTTTTGAATGATATCTTCTTAGTTTACACTTCTGAAAGTTACCAAGCGACTCTTGAATGACCAACCTAAAAATTCATATAGTATTGTCGTAAAAGTAGGGTGATGCGACAATTTTTGAGGGGGTGTATTATGCAATATGGTATCCCATACAAACCCAGCATTTTATACACTATATTTCTATACCTATTTGTACATTGAAACATATATTTTTATAGTTCAATAGAATAAAATGGAATTGATTAGGTTACGTTAGATTCATAATTTACATTCTATCGAAAAGTATCAGAAATTGAACATTTAAAAAATTTGCTATAAATGATTGTCAACATTTTTGTTGCTGCTAAGTCAGCACAACTATTTTCTATACTGACGCGTTCAAGAGTGATTTGTCACATAGTTTGTTCAAAGAACTTGCTTTGTCAGTTCTCACAAGTGCGTTTTGCGATTTTTACAATGGACTAAAATATCGAACAAAGGAATTTCGTGTGCCAAATTGCTGAAAATATTACAGAAGGCTTACGGTGGATCGCTTTTTATCAAAAACATGTGCATATAAGTATTACAGTGCATTCAATAGCGATCGAGATGAGGAGAAAGATTTGCATCACTTTGGTCGGGCATCAACATCTTCAACTGAAAATAACATCGATAAAGTGTCCGAAGAATCAATTGATACCATTTCAAATGATTGATTGGGCAGGAAACGAGTTACCGCTCGACTAGTACCAAATTAACTGAAATTTCTTTAAAAATTGAGTAGCGTTAAGGTCTTTGAAAACAAGCTCGAACGAATCATTCTCTCACTCCACATTCATGAAACGCATTGTAACTAGTGATAAGTCATGGGTTTATGAGTTTGACATGCAAACCAGTCATCAAACTTCGGAATGGCTGTTTCCTTTGATTATCGCGAAGTTGTGCACTCGGTGTTCTTGTCAGAAGTTCAAACAGTAAATAATAATATTTCCTGAGCGTTATGTGGCGTTTGAGAAAGCAAATTTATCGAAAAATACCATATTTGTGGAAAGGAAACTCGATTATCATTCTGAATCTCTTGTCCCAAATCCGTTCCAGAAGCCAAATTGTTCGCTAGAGATGTGTTCATCACATTGACTGTGTATTCTCTTAAGTATAATCTTGAGATATACTTTCAGGACGTGAATGATGAGACTAATAGTGCGGTGGTCTTCACATTTTCTGGTATTTGGTTTCGTCGGCAGAGTTATGAAATGCGATTTCAACCAATCCACTGGCAGTTTTCCTTCTCTGTACACTTTGTTGAACAATCTGGAGAGATATTTAACTGCTCCATCATCAAGCAGCTTCAGGTCCTCTCCATGTACATCGTCTGGGCCAGTGGCCTTTCCATTGTTGAGTTGTTTAATCACATATCGAACTTCATCTTCCAGGATGTTTGGTTCCGTACTCTCTTCTTGCAAGCCCTGTGATTCTTCTCTCATATCAAGGAAGATGTGCTGAACGTATTCCTCCCATATTCACTTTTTGTTCTTGATCTTGTTGACAGTGTTGCCAAGTTTTTCTTGAAGAACACTCATTTCTTTCCTCGTGTTTTCCTTAGCAACTACCGAATCTTTTTGTGGAGATTAAACGAATCATGTCGTTCTTGCAGATATTCTAATTCTCGACATTTTTCCTCTTCTATACGTTGCTTAGCTTCTCTGACTTTTCTTTGAATACATTTGTGCGCATCTCGGTATTTCGTTCGGTCAACTTTCAGTCATTTTTTTTCCTCCATAAGTGTTAAAATTCCGTTTGTCATCCACTCTTTGTGCGGTCTTCTTACTGGTTTCGAGTGTTGTTTACTAAACGTTTCACTTTCATCCACATCTAATTCACATCGACATCTTCAGAATTTCTTAGTACATCATTGAAACTGCAGGCAATTTCTTCTGCAAGTCTGTTTTATGTATCTTCCTCGCACACTCGCCGTATGTCAATGGCAGCCTTCCTCGTGCCCTTTTTTATTGCTTTCAGCCTCACACAAACATTTGTAATAACAATGCTGTGGTCGGTTCAAATATCTGCACCAGTCTAAGCCTTTGACGATATCACAGCATTCCTAAACCTTTTGTTGATCGCAATAATGTCAATTTGATTTCGAACAATATGCACTGGTTGATCTCTGAGTGATGTGTCTTCTAACAGGTTAATGAAAAACGGTGTCGGTTAGAAGCATCTCTCCTTCTTAATAAAATTCAATCAGTTTTTCGCCTTTTAATTTACGCTTTCCAAGTCCAACCTTCCCTGTTACTGCTGGGACTTCCTCGGTACCAACTTTGGCGTTGAAGTCGCCCATTACAATATTGACTTGTTCCTTCTTTGTTATTCGTATCAGGCTTTTCAGTTCTTCATAGAAACGTTCTATTTCTTCATCATCGCTGTCCGCTGTGGGTGCATACTTTTGTATAAGATTCACTTTGACTGTACCATTCAGTTGAATTATACACACTCTGTCCAAGAGAGGTATAAAGTTCGAAACAGTCGCGTTGACAGTCTTTGTGACGATGAATCCTACTCCTCTCCAGTATCCAGGCTCATCGTTCCATCTGGTGAACTACCTGCAAAACATAAAATCACTTCAATGGAGTGGTCTGCATGTAGTACAAACCACAATCCTATCGAAAATATCATTATCAATAGAAGACTAAGAACCTAGCAAAACCAACCAGCTACCGTGAATAGGGTTTGTAACAGACTGATCGAAATTCGGAACGAAATCAGATTGCTGTAATGTCATTGTTTTTGACTATGAACCATAGACGTCATGGAAAAATTTGCGCCAGGGGTGGAATATCTTGTATTAACAGGTGTTTGAGGACGTTCATTGCTCTCGACCATTTCTGGTGCTGACAGATTACCGAAAAATTATATCTTCAAAATATCTACTTATTTCTGAATATATTTTAATTTTTTTATATTCTCGTCTCTTTGAAAGTGGTGAGCCTACCATCCCACATCTGTGGCCACTCGCTTCTGGTACAGGTCTGAATTTTAACCTAGTGAAAAGATGTTCAATGGAAGCCAGTTTAATTATGTGCATCGATTTCATAGCGTAGTGTATATGAAATTATTCTCGGTTTAGTTTCGTAGAATTTCCCGAAAAAATTTTCAGAAAACTGAATGAAATAATAATGAGAATTGAAATTGTCTCTTGTATACCTAAATATAAATAATTTCATTAATTAGTAGCAAAATGTGAAATTTTTATTATGAAAATTTGAAATTCAATATTTTTGTCTTATATTGCGCTTTGAAAATTGAGTTAAATGGCAAATCCGAAGCCTTTGGTCAATTTCTGGATAAGCCCATCCTAGGTTGTCCAACACCACAGGCTCAGCATATTCATCTGTTATCAATATGTCGTGGTTTCTTGCTGATTCATAATTTGTTTGTTTCTTTTTATTTCACATGAAAGAAACATGTGTGCCAAGAGAAATCATCAAAATTTGTTAGCATATCATCAGACATATTCCAGAAAAAAAAACATACGTTAATAGTTAGTTACAAACCAAAATAGAGATCCGAAATATTCAAATTGTGAATTAATTTCTTGACGCCGTGTAGAATAGAATAGTTCGAATTGTTGAGAAATATTCATTTATAAATTTATTACAAAATACCTGAAAGAAACAAATCGAAAACATCATGAAAATCGTGGCTAATTTTATTAATTTTTTTAGGATAGACTATTTTTTACTGAAAAATATTAATTAAAATGCACTGATTTTGTGAATCTCAAATGAAATATAGGGTGCGCCAGAAAACCGGACAATTTTTTTCGTTATAACTTTCTCAATTTCAGAGCAGTTCTTGCTTCATTGGAAAGTCGAAGGTTTTTCAGAAATTGTATCGAAATTTCACTTCTAGTGAAATCCAATATGGCTGACTCATTCGAAAATGAGCTATATTTAAAGATCGCCGTATCGTTTATTTTTCCCTGAATAATTCGAATGGGGCATTCAGTCGATAACTCAGTTTTTTTTTTCTGTACAATCTGACATATGTATCTTAAAAATATTACAAGAATTGGTAAAAAAGTAGCTTGAAGAATTATTTTCATTTTGATTTTCAGCTGGAATCGTAATATATTTTTTAACTCATGGCGTTGGCTCTACTGGAGTTGTTTACTAAAACCAACCTAAAATTTGATATCCCTTCGAATTCAAAATGGCCGATTTCCTCAAATATTAACAATTTCCTTGCGCATTAAAAAACTTTTCGCTGTCGTGATGAATCAACTGCGTAATTCAATCATTAGATTGAACCTTTCCCATCATTTTGAGGGGTCGAATCCGACTTGATTCATAATTGTGCCAATTGTCGTCAATAATGTTTCTCTTCTTCAGCATCTTATGCACCTCCCGTTATGAAACCTCTGAACATAGACTGCATGCATTAACTCTATGATAAACAAAAAATAATGAAATGTCATTTAGTTTTAGACGGCATCTGGTTCGAACTCGAATTTTATCTTGGTGTTGCTTGTTTTTGACGTTTGAAATTGTCAACAATGTTTTAACACAAGAGGATAAGCGTTTCAATGAATATTTATTTGTGCGTGGCTTTGTTGGTAGGCAAATATTACGCCAATTTCCAGCATCTCATTACAAAAGTAATACAATCTATGATTTTGAGGAAAAATTTCGGACAACAGGGTCATTAGGAAGAAGTTCAGGATGACTGTTCTCCAAATATCTCTCCTCTGCCAACTGTGAGAATAGTAATGACCCTGTTGTCCGAAATTTTTCCTCAAGATCATAGATTGTATTTCTTTTGCAATTAGGGGCTAGAAATTGGCGTCTTATTTGCCTTGCAGTATAGCCATTTGTTAAAATCATTGTTAACAATTTCAAACGTCAAGAACAACCAAAACCAAGATAAAATTCGAGTTTAAAACAGATGTCGTCTAAAACTCAATGAAATTTCATTATTTTTTGTTTATCATAGAGTTAATGCATGCAGTCTATGTTCAGAGGTTTCACAACGGGAGGTGCATAAGATGCTGAAGAAGAGAAACATTATTGACGACAATTGGCACAATTCTGAATCAATATTCACGTTCGACTCCTGAAAATGATGGGAAAGATTCAATCTAATGATTGAATCACGTAGTTGATTCATTAGGACCGCGGAAAGTTTTTTAATGCTCGGGGAAAATTGTTAATATTTGAAGAAACCGGCCATTCTGAATTCGAACGGAAATCAAGTTTTCGGTTGGTTTTAGTAAAATATGGTTCTTCGTCTTCTCAGAACATCCATAAAAAACACAACAACTTCAGGAGTGCCAAAACACCAAGAGGTGAAAAAAATATTTCGATTTCAGCTGAAAATCAGAATGAAAAAAAAATTCTAAACGCTACTTTTTTATCAATTCTTGTAATATTTTTAAGATCTATATGTCTTATTGTTCTGAAAAGACCGAGTTATCGACTGAATGCCCCATTCGAATATATTAGTCAAAAATAAACGATCCAGCGATCTTGAAATATAGCTCATTTTCGAATGAGTCAGCCATATTGGATTTCACTGGAAGTGAAATTTCGATACGATTTCTGAACAACCTTTGGCTTTCTAAGTGAAGCAAGCACGAATGATGTAGCTCTAAAATTGCGAAAGTTATAACGGAAAAAAATTGTCCTGCTTTCTCTGGCGCACCCTATACATTTAAAAAGTGGCCTTGAGTTTCGTCAAATCGTTTGTGTATCTTACGCCAAATCTATACAATTGCGTTTATATTCTATGAAACAATTAAAAGTGGTGTATCACTGAACAAATAAATATAGAAATTTAGTGTGCAAAATGCAGGGTTTGTATGGAACTCAAGATTGAATAAATTTTTAACGTATTCGTGACTAGATAAATTACTAGATTTATATGATATATATTTATATTACTAGACTTATATGAGATATATATGAGAGAAAAATATTGTTTTCATAATAAAGAAGTTGGCGAAGGATAATACCAATTTTTTTATTTGCTGTTACTATAATTTGATGCTGTAACGTTATACAAAGATCTTCAAGACCCACGAAAAGTATAACAAAATTCACCTAGAATAGTAAGATCAAATGCGTCTTCAAGACGCCGATGTCGACCAATGCACTTATGTACTCTAATAACCATTACGTTACTTCTAAGGAGGGAAAAAACTTCCAGAATGAGTAGCTCTTTTTTGTTAATTTCTGAAGAAAGTTTCTCCTGAATCTCAGAAGCAAAGCTTCAGTTCTCAATTTTGGAAATTAGAGGTATCGAAAGAGTATAGTAGTACTGGCCTCAATAAATTCTTTCATTTTAGAGTGTTTAAGACTACCGAAAACTACTATCAATTGACTTCTAGATCAGCTGCAAAATCAGTTGGCTTTTAGCGCCGAAATCTTTATGGACTCTCAATTTCGATATCAAAGGATTTCCAATTCTAAGAAGGACTACAGAAGCTTAGTGCGTAGGTTGAAAGTTGAAGAGAATTAGTGATTTCTTAAGCTTTTAATGAATGTTGCGTGGGATGTATACATTAGAAGGGTCCGCTTGATGTTTGTATAAAGATTTTATGTATCTCCAAGGTAGGTAGTACTTCTGTCATTAACGTAATCTACGAATTTCCTTCAATAGAATTGGATACGAAGTTTGATATTTGCATCTTTCATTTATAAGCTGTTGTTACTATATCTCAAAAATAAGTTATGGTTGTTTTTCTATCAATATAGAGGGTATTTTTTCATGAATATCATAAAAATTTCATTTTCTTAAAACCAATTATAAATAAATTTTCATTTCAAATATATACATTGTGTCACGTACTGAGTGATCAGTCTTGCTCCTTCGAATAGATTATATTAATATAGAAACTTTTATCTTTACAGCAAAGTAGAATGATTGTTTTCTTTCGATTTTTTCGTTCTACTTTTACATTCTTAATTTGTCTCGAGTTTGAAACTTAGGTTTCACTGGAGTGTCTTCGTGATTTTCTGTTTCTTTATAGTGGGAATATATCGGAAAATATTTTCTTTCGCCATACTCTCTTCTATATATAAAATGTCGATGAAATGTCTAGTTTTCGGGAAAAATATAGATTTATAGATTCTATAAGAATAATACTTTTTATTAGAAAAGTGAAAGTGAAGTGAAAAGAAACAAATTTCAAAGCATCTGAACAGAATGGGGAATATATATATATTCAATATAATGAAAACGGTCAGGCACGCACTGAGTAAAATTTTTAAAGAGTATAATGGAGTATGATATCGGAAAATATGAATTCCTCTATAGTTCCACAATAAATCGTACAAACATTTTTATATACTCTTACCAGCGCTCCAAATTTGGGCCCAATAACTCGAAAAGTTAAAAAGATTAAATATTAAAGAAAATTGAAATCTCAACATCCTATTTTTCGGAAAACAAACTCCTTACAATTTTGCAACTTTAAAACTTGAGAAAGAAAACTTATTATTTTTTTGAGTATTTTGAACCATTTCCAAAAGAAAGACTAACTGAAGTTTGGAATCAAATAATTTGTTGGTCTTGATTTTCTTTGTTAATTACAGATCTTGAAAAATTCTGAGAAACAAAACTTCTGGACACTCATAGACATAGGAAAATTATGATAAACTAGGGACTCAAATACAATTTGAGTATGCAGTGTCAACAATACTACAGATAAGTATGACTGAGTTGGAAGATTCTTTCTGTGTATTGTTTTTACAGACTTGGAAAAAGTTTTTAGGCATGAAAATTCTGAGAAAGTAACATTAAGATGTCTAAAAATTAGAATGAACGGCATAATCTCAAAACTGGACCATTATAGATGATAAAATATACACATTTCGTACGTACTAGTTTTCGTTATATTTCAATAACAATTCAAATGACAAAACTTGAGGTATCTCAAAATAAACCTGAAAAATTATCGGTTCACTTTCTAGTATTTTGGTGAGTTACTGAACTCCTTCTCAACTGTGCCTTAAAACCTTTTCAATTTTTATTTCAGTTCAAAACCAGATGTCTAAAACTCGATGAAATTTCCTTATTTTTGTTTATCATAGAGCTAATGCATGCAGTCTATGTTCAGAGGTTTCGCAACGGGAGTTGCATATGATGGTGGAAAAGAGAAACCTCTCAAAATGATGGAAAAGGTTTAATCTATTGATTGAATTACGCAGTTGATTCATTACGACTGCGAAAAACTTTTTCAATGCGCGGGGAAAATTGATAATATTCGAGGAAGTCGGCCATTTTGAATTCGAACGGAAATCAAATTTTAGGTTAGATTTAGTAAACAACTTCAGGGGAGCCAACGCCATGAGCTGAAAAATATATTACGATTTCAGCTGAAAATCAAAATGAAAATAATTCTTCACGCAACCTTTCACCAATTCGTGGAATATTTTCGAAATCAATATGTCAAATTGTTCAAAAAAGAATGAGTTATCGACTGAATGCCCCAATGGAATTTCTTAGTGAAAAAGAAAGTTCCAGCGATCTTGAAATATTGCTCACTTTCGAATGAGTCAGCCATATTGGATTTCACCGGAAGTGAAAGTTCGATACAATTTCTGAAAAACCTAATCCTTTTTCTTTCCAATAAAGCAAGAATGAATGATCTAGTTCTAAAATTGCGAAAGTAATAACGGAACAAAATTGTCCGGTTTTTCGTTTTTTCCAAAATCGACTTCAGTTCTCGTCGAGAATTATCTATTATGTCTTCTATCTATTCAAAACAGTACCCGTTTCGAAGTGGTAATTTGAGTTTTGGGAAAAGAAAAAAGGCGGCCGGAGATACATCAGTTGAATACGGGGGTTGTTTGGTGGTATTTGTTGAGTTTTTGGCGAGAAATTCATTCACATTGATAGCCTTGTGAAATAATGCATTATCATGGTGTAAAATCCATGGGTTTCTTTCCACAAAACTAGCCTTTCTCGATGAATTTGCCCTTTAAAACGCCGCATAACGCTCAGGTAATATTCTTTATTGACCGTCTGATCTTCTGTCATGAATTCCAAGTGCCCAACTCGGCGATAATCAAAGCAGCTACCTTCACTTTTGATTGACTGTGACTTGGTTTTTTCGGTTTCAGTTCAGTTGAAAGGTGCCATTCTGAAGGTTGTTGCCTGTTTGCATATCACACTCTTAAAGTTATGTCTCATCACCAGTTACAATGCGTTTTATGAACGTCGCAATTGATTCGTTCTAATAAGTCTTCGGCGAACTTTACACGACTTAATTTTTGAAGAAAATTCAAGTCTGTTGGAATTAGTCATTTCATGTCCAAACAATTGTTTAAAATAGTACGAATTGCTTTGTAAGATTGAAAATATTCTATCCCTCTTAAATGAAAGCCTGTCACTTTCAAACTCAAATGACACTGTTCAATGACCATTCCCTTCACTTCATTACTTCAGTTGAAGATGTTTATAGCCGACCAGAGCGAGGAAAATCTTCAACTTCAGGTCGACCGCTTTTGAATGCATTGTACCACTTATATACACGTATTTTTGATAAATTTGATTTACCGTAAGCTTCTTGTAACATTTTCATCGATAGGCACACTGAATTCCACCTGCAATACAAAAGTTGGGACAAATTCTTTGTTTCATATTTTTATGCATTTGTAAAATCGCAAAACGCACGTGTCAGAACTGACAAAATCGGGTACAGTAAACAAATTAATTGACAGATCGCATTTAAACTCCGCGTTGGTATAAAAGAGTTGTGCCAACTTAACAACAAATAACCATTAGCATATAAATTTTTTAAGTAAAAAAGCACCCAATATAATCAGCAAATACGCTTCCCAATAGGGTAATAACAGGGGTGATGGCCGTACGGGAGAGATGGCCAACAGAGAAAAATTACTGTAGTCATGAATGGCACTACTTTTGATTTTAGCTCAATTCGTTTCCGTACGGGCAACAAGTGTTGGTGGATTTCTTTGCAAAAAAATATGAAAAGGTGAGTCATTTCACTTTGTGTTTTAATAACAAGTTCGATTTCAACTAAGGGGTTGACATATTAAGTGGTCACAAAGAAGTTTTGAAAGTTTTGTCCGTTTTCGTGTTTTCTTTGTGAAGTAAACATCATTCTCGTGTTCTAACCTCAAAATTAACGACGAGAGAGAGGTTACTTTTATTACGTAATGTGGCGATCTCACCCAGACAGTCGGAGAAAATGGTCATAGTATGCACAGGAGAGATAGCCATAAAATTTGTTTCAATTTCAATTTATTTTCAATATCAGTATTTTCTATAGATGCCTAACCAATACGTACGGAAGGCGGCTGCTGAACGAGGAGTCTTGAGCGAAGAAGACTCAAAAAGTGCTATGGCAGAAGTACAAAATGAAGGGAGGACGGCTTTTATCTAGCATATTCCAATAAAAACACTAGAAAGAAAATTTAAAGCAAATAAACTGCACAAAGGGACCTATTGGACCGTCATCAACCTTTGGTGCAGACAACGAGAAAAAACTGAGCAAGA
Organism: Cryptolaemus montrouzieri; assembly: GCA_013387265.2. NCBI lineage: Eukaryota > Metazoa > Arthropoda > Insecta > Coleoptera > Coccinellidae > Cryptolaemus > Cryptolaemus montrouzieri. The sequence continues at coordinate 200,903 of JABFTP020000147.1, forward strand.
ATATAAAAGGCAAGCAGTCGAAAGGCTTTCAAATGACTCTCCATGATTTAAGGAGAATTTCATTCTGTTTGCTGAGCAATTAGGAATTAAACATCGATTCAATCGAAATGCTGGAGATGATTCTCAGTGATAATGACCTAATGAATAAACCAGGCCATAATTACCACATGGATTGTAATTAAATAATCGACCAGGTCATGTTTTGGCTGTAAAAGGATCCGAAGCTGTAGCTATGACAACGTCTACAGAAAAAGGAGAGACGATCACTGTAATTGGTTGCTGCAACGCTGAAGGTAATTTTGTACCTCCTGCATGCATTAGGAAAAGGCAAAGGAAGAAACCTGATTTTGACGATGGCCTGTCTCCAGGTTCAGTTGTTTATATGTCACAAAAATCAGCCTATATAACGTCTGATATATTTCTAGAATGGATGAAATCGCATTTCTTGCCTCGAAAATCCGATGGAAAAGTGCTTCTTTTGCTGGACGGTCATTCTACACTATACAATACAGTTAAAATGCTGGAGTTTGCTAAAGAGAATGACATCACCTTACTGTCGATGCCATCACACATTAACTATGTTAATTTAATGTTTTATTCTTGATAATTCTTTCACAATAGAGTCTCAATGTTACTAGGGCCATTTCCCCTGAATTACCCTTTTTAATTTCTGAAGATACTGAAAGTGACTACTCCTTCATCCAATGAGGTGTTTCATTAGTCTAGTAATGACTGTTGCGCTAATTAACATATCATTTGTTGTTATTCCATAGAAAAGTAACGCATTATTAAAAATTTATCAATAAGATTATTGTTATTCATCATTTTCTGACGAAACTTCATCCTTCTGTTAGTATTCTGCTAATTTCTCACTAATAGTGTAAAATGAAGCCAGTTTTGTTTCAGTGGTTTTCGTTTTACATGTAAATTAATAACAAGATCTAGTGAATTGTCTTCATTTGTAGCTTGTGAGTTTTGCCTTTTGTAATACTTACTGCTGCCTGATAAAGTATTTTCTACCCAAAAATAATTTTTTTCATTTGCAGTAGAATTTTCCACGGAATCGCCCACCTTCAAATTTAGTCATTATAGGATATTCTGACCTCACAAAACTTTTTTCCGAAACTTTCTCTACCAAAGTTCATAATTTCGGAGTGGGATAGACACAATTCCTCAATGTTTTTTTTCATAATTCTAAAGTTTTCAATAATACGAATTACTATTCGAATCCAACGATGATCATTTTGTTCTTTCATCAACTAAAATCTCATATTTGGTAAAATATTTCAATTTGATAATGCTTCTATTCCCAGTTCACCTGTTGTCACCCACATAGATCTTCAAGATTGAAGAAATATTCACGTAACCATCAATAGAATTCGATTATATCGGTGTCCTGCCATTTCGAAAATGACTTACAAATTACCTAATTACTAGCGAAGCCACAATAATGAAGTCAGGTTTGTAAATATTCAAATTTGTACTACTCTTAGACAGTATGATTATATCTATAATAATTGCCATTTTGGCTGATTATTAAACACTCAGACTAGTCTGGTCGCAACTTTCTTTTCTTTCTTTTTCTTCAGTAGATACATAACTTGATAACGATTATCTCAAAATTTTTGGCACAAATTATTTTATGAAACTTCTCATTTAAATTGCCGGCGTTGAATATTCTTAATTAATTTTACAATACTGCGAAAAAAAAATTGAACAAAGCGTTTGTCTCAAATTTTGTGTTTTTAACGAAATTTCGTGAGCTGAATCGTTGTGAATGCTGGAAAAGGCTTATGGAGACTCTGATTTATCCAAAACCCAAGTGTACAAGGGGTGCAAAGTCTTTAAATACTGTCGGGAGATCGTCGAGGATGTTACTTGTTCCGGACGACCTTCGACCTCTTCAACCGACAGAAACGTCCAAAATATCAAGGAAATGGTGCTCGAATGCTAATTGTTTCTTTCGATATTCGTGGTGTGGTTCATCATAAATTCTTTCCTCAAGGTGGAAGGTCAATAAGGACTATCCGTATGAGACGTTTGCGTGCAAATATTCGCCGAAAATCGCCAGATTTGTGGAAAAAAATTCATGGATTTTGTATGACGGTAACGTACCATCTCATCGAGCTACGGTTATTAACGACTTTAACACCAAACGATGTCGCTTGGCTTTGCAAGACTTTCCGAACTGCGACCAAGTTGGTCTTTAGTTCATAACTCTTCTTTATTCATTTTTGAGTAGACCTAGTTTACAAAATCAAGAATCTCCCTGGGAGCTTCGCTTTTACTTCGTGCCGCTCTAGCTTGTTGCTACCGAAGTATATGTCTTTCATCGCCCTCTTTGAACATTTTGCATGTTGCCTTTTCCGATTTGCCCATTATACTGATATGGTATCTCATTGGGCTGTGTCCAGTAAGGAGGCCTGTTATGGTCCTCAGCGCGTCCCTAGAGAGGTCGAGAAGCTGTTTTGTCTTCTTTTGCGAATAGTCAATGAACTTTTTTGCTTGCCTTTGGTCTGGAGTTTCGTTCCAATATTTTTTTCTGCTATATTCTTCCCACCGTTTCAGTTCCTGTCGTCTGTGCGGCTTGCTTAGACCGCACAACGGTTCAGGTCTGATTGGTGGGATTCCAGTTGATCTAGCCATTTCGTCAGCGGCTTCATTTCCTTGTATGCCTTCGTGGCCTGGCACCCACCACAGTAGAAATTTGTTCCCCTCAGCAAGTTGCTTCAAGGATTGTTGGCATTCCCAGACAGGGATGCTTCAATAACTGTAAGAGTTTAGCTTTAATCGCTACCTGACTGTCCGTTGAAATGTAGATCTGTGCATCTTTGAGTTTCCTTCGTATCCCCTCTCGGCAGCAAAGGTTTACAGCAAGTGTTTCTTCTTGCATGATTGTGGGAGTAGAGCTCAGAGGCACTGATGACGTTTACTTGGGTCCAGATACGCTTGCTCCTGTTCCATCAATCGTTTTCGATCCGTCCGTGTACCAAATGGAGGATGCTTGGTCCAATTGATTTATTTTTCCCTTCACGATGGTGCGGTGTTCTATGGCCACTTCGAAGGATGTATGAAAATCAAACTCAAACGGCATTATATTTGATGCTTGATATAAGATTTCTGAAGCTATGTAACTCAGAATCCCCAGGTGTACCTTCAGATCACCAGGTAATAGTTTTATTGTGTATTGGAGCCGTCATGCCGCCATAGGCCCCTCCTTTTTCAATTTTATATGAAGAGGCGGTAAATTTAGGATTACCTCTAGGGTAGCAGTCGGGGTGCTTCTCGTTGCCCCTGTTAATCTCACGCACGCTAACCGCTGCAGTTTTTGCAGCTTGTTTTGCGTAGTTATTTCTGATGTTTTTCGTCCACCATATGAACGATGCATATGTGACAATGCGTCTTATAAGCTGTGCATAACCAGTAGGTTATTTTTGGCTGAAGCCCCTAGGTCTTTCCGAAGAGTCTACGGCATGCCCATAGGCACGATGTAGCCCTGGAAAGAGTTTTGTCAATGCGTGAATTCCATTTGAGTCTCTGATCTAGGTTAACCCTAGATACTTAGCCTTTTCCGGAATTTCAGAGTATGTCCATTCAGAAGAGGGGCTTCAAGTTCAACTTCCTCTTGTGAATTGATTTAGAATGGTTTTGTCTCGATAGATGCTGGGCCCCTCTTCAGCACACCATTATTTTACGATGTTAAGGGCTTATTGCATAAGGTTCGATAAGATTCCATCTTACTTTCCCCTAATGATGATAACTTGATCATCAGCATAGCCTTGTGCGTTGAAGCCAGCGTTGTTCAGTCTTTCTAAGAGTCCATCGATAACTACTGACCATAGTAGTGACGATAGGACACCTCCTTGTGGGCATCCTTTCACTGTCGACACCGATATTTCAGTGTCTCCAGAAGTGGTCGTTATGATCCGGCCCGTGAGCATTTCTCTGATCCATTTGATGGTGGGTGTTTCGACACCCTTGTTGTTTGCACCATTGCTAATGGATGTATAGGAGGTATTGTTGGTTATTAATGACTTTAAAACCAAACACTTGATTAATACCATCGTACAGCCGCCTTATTCGCCTGATCTAGCTCCGTGTGACATTTTTCCTTTCTTCAGACTGAAACTGCTCCTCCAGGGAACAAGATTTGATTCCATATACATCCTAAAAGAAAATAATTCGCAGAAGGAGCTGAAGGCCATCCCTGAAAGCGCCTATCAAAAATATTTCGATGATGGGGAAAAATCGTTGGCACATGTGTATCGCTACAAATGGAGCATAGTTTAAAAGAGATTCATTAAATGTTGGAGTATATTAAGATTTTTGTGTTGTATTTCAAATTTTCGAATACTTTTTTGTAACAGTGTACATCCGAAAAATTACCAGGAATCGGTCAATGAAACAAAAAATATTTATTTTTCATCCAAATTTATTATATCGCTTTCAAAATAGACCTCTTTTGAAATGGCATATTTTCGCCAAACTATAATCCAATCATTAAAATAATTTTCAAACGCTTCTCTCAGAATAGACTTCACTTCTCGCCGCGAACGCCCTTTTATGTCTTATGCTTTGAAAAAAGAAAAAAGTCTAACGCAGCCATATCAGGTGAATACGGTGGTTGTTCGATGGTATATGTTGAGTTGGTGCAAAATCTATGAGGTTTCTCACCACAAATCTGGACTTTTTCGACAAATTTGCTCTCTCAAACGTTGCATATCGCTCAGTTTTTATTCTTCAATCAACATCTGATCTGGCAAGAATTCCAAGTACACTACACCGCAATAATCGAACTGTCTACATTTCCTTTACTTTTGAACGACTTTGACCTGGTTTTTTCAGTTTCCGTTCAGTGGGAAGCCATTCCGAAACTTTTGTCTGGTTTGTATGCTAAACTCATGAATTTATGTCTCATCGCCAGTTACAATGCGTTTTGTGAATGCGAAAGAAGAAAATTCAGGTATTTTGAAACTAGTCATGGGCCAACGCCTTTCATGTCCAAATAATCTTTTAAAATGGTACGAACTTATTCGTGAGACACAGAAAGTTCTCTCTCAAACTTAATTAGCGATTTTCAATTACTATTTCTTTCCATTTCTGGATGTTCACTTCAGTTGAAGATGTTGATGGCCGACCAGAGCGAGACAAATCTTCCACCACATCGAGATGACCGCGCCAAAGATGGAGCCATACCGTCGCAACGCTATGGTAAGGGACAGCATGTGAAATCCAACAGTCAGTTAATTTGTCACTCTAACTCGACGAATGATCTGATCGTGATAAATAATGTAAACAAACCACAACCGACCGATGGTATTGATTTTGCAAATTTCAATGTGCAAAAACATCCAACGAAACATAGAAAAATTAATAAAGCGGAGAGCAGTAATAATACCTACGCGAGTGTAGTTCCTAAAAATAGTAAACGTAATCCGTTTACAGTGGGTAACACAATACTAACGAACTTGGTGCTGCCCTTAAAAGCGATGCCTAAAACAACAGCCATTAATGTTTACCGTTTTGATCCTGATACGGAAACTAATCACATTTTGAACTATATCAAACCTGCAATGCCGGTTTTAAATGTTGAAAAACTTGAATGCAGAAAGTCGAAAATATACGCGAGCTTTACAATGACAATTAATAAATAGGTATAAACTAAAATCCTTTCTCCATCCTTCTGGCCAGAAGGCATCTGTGCACGGCTGTTTTTTCATCGAAGACAGATTGAAACCGACAGTGCGGTTTTTCAGGGGAAAATATATCCGACGCATGAAGGATACCTAGACAGGACGAAATCAAATTAGTACAACTGAACGTCCAATCGTTCATAAACAAAATTGACCGACTCCAAGTTTTTACGGAAAAGGAAAATCCACTCGTGCTTTGTTTATCTGAGCTTTGGGGATCTCAAGAGAACATCGACATGATGACGTTGCTGGGCTACAATCTGGAGAGTGTAACCATGGTAGTTCGCTAATATTAATGTGGAAAAATGATGATCTCAGAGTAAAAAATGTTTCGCGATTCTGTTCTCTGTAGAAATGGAACTTGAATGTTGTGGCATCAAACTTAGTAAGGGTAATTTTAAATGTTATATTGAGTGTTTAAAGGCCACCTTGTGTTTCTGTTGAGTTTTTCTGTCAGGAATTAGGTGAGTCAATTGAATATTCTCTTACTTTAAGTAGTCATCAATGTGTGCGGAGACTTTAATATAAATTTTCTGGTGGATTCTTCTCATAGACGACATTTTATAGACACAATATCGAGATATAATTTGAAAAATGTCTCCATGCAACCCACAAGGATTGCTATAAATTCATTAGGGAGATTGACCATATTCTTGTAAACCATGAAATACAAGGTTATGAAACCACTGTGATTCAGGCGCTCATGGGTGATCACCTTACAACGTTGTGTACTTTCAGAATTGAAATGCTGTATGAAAGAAACATTATGAAGATTTGTTATTTAATCTGAGGAATTTTTCAGATTATAATTTAGAAATGGTTCAAGTGCATTTATCACAACTTGACTGGGCCAAACTGTATTCTTGCAAATGTGCTGAAGCGGGATTTTCCCTGTTCGCTGATTGCTTGAGAGAAGCTTTTTGTCCCACCTTTTGTATTAAACGCAGTTCACATAAAAAAGATAGGTTCACAAGTAATAAAGAAGAGGTTTTAAGGTGTACTAACAATTTGAGAAATCAATGTGGGTTGTGTTAATTGACAGGAGACATCAATTTGTTGGAGAGTTATGAGGAAGAGAAAAAAAGACATAAAAATTTTACTAAGCTTAAGAAGAAGGAGTTCTATAATAACGTGATTGCCTCATCTGAGAACAGAACTAAATCGGTATGGAGGATGGTTGGCTGTACGTTGGAGAGTGAGGGTAGGAAATAGATTATAAAAAAATGTGTCAAAGAAGGGAATACGATCAACAACCCCAGTGAGATAGCTGATCTCTTCGCGGATTTCTTCTCAAAAAAGACTGAGTGCAAATTTCGAGAACATTTCGGCATTCATAGGCCAAAAACCTGCACATCTCGCACAATTTTCGAAAAGACTTTTTTCTTCAGTCCCATTGACGACAAATATGTCAAATTTGTTCTACGAAACTTGAAAAACACTAAAAGCGCCGGTCCCGATGGGATCAACTCGAGGATATTAAACACTTCAGGAGAAGTCATATCTGAACCTATTGCTGATGTAGCTGTCGTACCTATTTACAAGAAGGGGACAGGACCGATCCGATGAACTACCGGCCTGTTTCGATCTTAAACACACTATCAAAAGTGATGGAAAGAGTCTTTTGTGACAAAATGTTGGCTTTTTTAGCAGCGTGTAATCTGCTGACTAACGCACAACATGGTTATATAGCTGGGAGATCACCTGAAATAGCAACTCATGTACTTTGTCCACAATAATCTATATCATGGTCTAGCAGTAGCAGGAATTTTCTTCGATCTTTCAATTGCATTCGAGGATTTGTTTTTCAACTTTATATTGAATGAATGTTATGCGTTATGAAGTGGGCACAGGCGTTGCTCAAGGGTCTGTGCTGGGGCCACACATTTTTCTATTGCTCGTCAACGAGTTACCCGAGGTGATTCGTAGTGATGTTATGGTTATGCTTGCTTATGATACATCAGTGACTCTAGCAGCGTTGACTCCTTGAGGAGTTTGTTGCGGAAGCCGAGAGTGTGGCGGGGCGGTTCTTCACGTGGTGTCGATCAAACGGACTGGTGGTGAATCAAAGCAAAACAGTTGTGATGAGGTTCTCTCTCAGATCAGATAAAGGAGAAATTTTTCAGTTGAATGGTAGTAATATTCAATCTAATCCTAAAACTCGATTTTTGGGGCTATACCTCGAAGAAACTCTATGTTGGGATGGTCATATGAGTACAGTGTGCAAAAGGATCGATTCTGCTCACTTTGCCATTCTGAGATTGAGGGATGTATTGCATCAGAGGACTTTGTTATCAATTTATTATTCCTTAGCCTACTGTCATCTGTCTAGTAATGTATTTCTATGGGGAGACTCGGTGGGACGTGACCGGGTGGTGTTTAGGTGTCAGAAGAAGCTCATGCGGGAAATTTTTGGATTACAGCCTACAGATAGTTGTGGACTATATTTTCTGCAAAATTCAGTTCTCACTTTTCCCTGCTTTTACATGTTGGCTGTCCTTTCGTTAACTAAGAAACATTTGAATGAGTTGCAGACGAACTCGGCAAGCCTCGGTTATGGTACTCGATCTGGAAATATGCTTAGAACCACGCTCCATCACACTAGCAAATTCGAAAAGTCACCACTTTATTTTCAAGATCAAGCCTCTTCAACAAATTGCCAGTTTGGTACAGAGTTCTGGCATATGAGCCATTTAGGAGAAACGTTGAAAAGCTTTTGATATCAAAGAGTTATTACACTGTAGCAGAATTACTGGAGGACTGTTTGATTTAATGATCTTCCTTTTGATCCTATTATTTGTATTGTCGTATGTTATTTTTTTATTTATTCGTTATTTTATACTTGACGTGTACATCCCCACTTTTGTGGCCTTATGTACTGTATAAATCATTCATCTTGGCCGTTGTTGAATGCACTGTACTACTCATATGCACGTATTCTTGATAAAATCGATTCACCGTAAACCTCTTGTAACATATTTAGCGATTCGGCATACGAAATTACATTTGCAATACAGGATTTGAAACAAATTCTTTTTTCGACATTTTTATCGCAAAACACACTTGTGAGAACCGTCAAAATCGAGCACGTTTAACAAACTTGATGACGGATCGCGTTTACACTCCGCGTCAGTAAAGAAAACGATTGTGCGAACTTAGCAAAAACAAAAATTTTGACAATCGTTTTGAGCAAATTTTTCAAATAATCAATGCCTAGTACATTTTTGACACAATGTGAATAAAATCATATTTTGGACGGATGGTCTGATTTGTTTATTACCTCTTTTAAAATGTCCATAATAGTCCGAATCTCATGAACAAAAATTGACAAGAAGGAAGTGAGAATGTAAGAGGACAAACTCAATATCATTCAACATGCTTGATTTTTCTTTTTGTTTTATATGTTTTAGCCTTAGAAATACTTTCAGGAAAAAATATTAACACCTCATTAGGAACAGCTGAAAGAAAAAAAAAACTTAAAACTATGATATTGCAATGATTTGTTCTTGACGTAAAGGAAACAATATAAAAGAAGATACAGATTGTTGGATGAGAGAGGATTCGCCTGTGATACATCTAGTCCATGGTTTGATTCAAAAAAGGCAGAAACGATGTATGTGAAACAACAATCAATGCAAAAGACAAGTGGACGATTAATCACCAAGTCATGACAAAAAAGGAGGATAAAGATACGAAGAACAAAAGATACATGAGAAATATCTTGGAATACTAAGTATTTCACTTTGTATATTTATACAGATGATCAGTTATCTTTCGCAAATATTTTCAAGAAGCTGAAGCTCAGATAAAGATGATAGATCAAAAATTGTTATCAATTTCAAGAGAAAAATGTTTATGGTCGGTGCACAAACATGTTGAACTTATGTTTACTGCTCCACACAGTTTACTATTTCCATAATTATTTTCAGTATTGAATAATCAACATTGAGTTCTATTCAATTCTTATCGATTATCATGTTCTTTGACATTATCGATCTTGATTTTAAATCAAAATGTGTATATAGAAATTGCAATTTCTAAACTGTGTATTATTTCTTCACAATAAATTATGATAGAAGGAAATATTATTAATACAGATCTGAACGAAAGTATGGAAAACATTTTCGATTTGAATACTAAGAGATGTGAACTGTTGAAATTTTGTGTTTTCAGGAATAAAATAGGATTTTTAGATAAATTTTCTTTCATGCCATGTGCAGTGTCTCATTTTCGATGTTTTACTACGTATTTGAAACTTTTGTTGAATATAATATAATCTTGCGATTTTTCGAATGAAAAATCGCAAGGTTAGTGTGTAATTTTGCCTTTCAAATATATATTACATTCCTTACAAATTTCCTGGAATATTTTCGAATATAAATCAGAGGTGAGTTTCGATTGAATAGAGAGTAATTTTTCTTTTCAACTATATATTACATTTTTACAAATTTCCTCAAATATGCGAATTTTTCCAGAAACGAAAATACTTTGGTTCTACGATAAGTTGTAGGAATTCACAGAAATCATCTCAGATGATATTTTCTCTATACTCACAACAATAGATATCAAAATGGATCTTTCATTCAATTAACATTGTTCATTTACGATTAATTGCAGAAAAACGTTAGTGCAATTCAACACTTTAGAATACTACGTTAAGAAGGACTATGATTCTGATAGAGCTTCAGAAAATTATTCTGTTCCTTTTCCTGACAGAAGGCAACATCACAAGCCTATATTCCAAAGATTAGAGCAGAGTCTCATAAATAGTGATTCTTTCTAAGCACTCAGAAAAAAGTTACGATAAAAAGATAAAGCAGTTAAAATGGAGGATTCGAGAGCTGTTACTGTGAATCCCTTAATTTCAAGTAGGCAATTTGAAGCAGAGAGTGTGACACCAAAGAGTTACTACCTAATAAACTGAGAATTTCTCATTTACTACATCAAAGGATTCATGAGCCATGGCTGGAAATTTTCAGATTGTATCAGGAAAAGTCGAGAGATAATCTCTTATTCTACCAGTATACTTTATGGACGGATAAAGAAAGGGTGACGAATTAATCAATCGTCCATCGCAATGATGAACATTACTAGTCCAATGCCAATCCTTATTGGAAAGTATATATTCAATACCAAAGTCGATTCAGTTTTAATAAAATGTGGGGTAAGTGAGCCACGTGATATTATTGTATTATAAATGAGAACATAGTTGAGAGTTTTTCGAATAAATTTCCTTAGTTCAAACGGTACGCCACCACATCAGACAAGAAATGATTCTGAACTTTTAATACAGTTTCTCAGTGATAACTGGATGAGAATGAGAGGACCAGTGAGATGGCCAGCTCATATACATGATATAACTACGTTAGATTAACTCTGTGGGGCCATGTCATTGATTTATTATATAGGCTATATGAAGAGTTAAAACAAAACTTCAAGAATTGCTTAGCTTCAGTGATCAAGATTCAAAATACTTGTAGAAGTATTTTTGAATGTTGCTATTCTTATATATTGGACATACTTGTATTCAGTTTTTATTTTTTTATGTAACAAATTATGTTCAATATTTTCTTACTCATGAGTAATTGAGTGAGATTCATTATGAGCAGAGAACTGAAAAGTTTTGGGGATTCCTAAAAATTCCACTTGATAAATCTACAAGTATTGAAATACATTCTGTCAGTATCAGTGATTGATTATTTGAAAAATAATCAAAAAAAATCTGTTTGAAAGGATTGTCAAAATGTTTGTTGTTGTTAAGTTGTCACAACTGTTTTCTACACTGACACGAAGTTTGAATGCGATCTGCCATTTAGTTTGTTAACAGTGCTCGATTTTGTCAGTTCTCACAAGGTGTTTTGTGATTTTTAAAATGGACAAAAAATCATTGTGAAAATATTCCTGACCGCAAATTCAATAAATACCATAAAAATAACCAACATATCACCTGATATGGCTCTGGCCGACTTTTTTCTTCATCCAAATCTCAAATTACCACTTCGTTTTCAATTGATTAAAGACGTGAAATAGAATTCGCGGCGAGAATTGAAGTCGATTTCGGAAAAAGTGTTGGAAAAATTTTTCAATGATTGAATTTATCGTTTGCGAAAATGTATCAATTTGATAAGGGCCTACTTTGTAGAGAATAAATTTGGATTAAAAATACATATACCTATTGTGTTTCATTGACAAATTCCCGGAACTTTTCTACAGAATGTATACCAATCTTACTCTGAAATAATAATATTAAACAAAATCTCTGCAAAAGAGAGAGGTTTATTGTTAGTTTACTGACAAAATGACAAACAAACAGTATGTTTGCAACATTTTAAATATTTTTCATTTCCGTTCACTATTCCCATGAATATGTGACAGGAAAAGTTTCAATTTTCGAAGTTTACTATTATGCAAAGAATTTTTAAGTAACTTAGATTTGCTCTTCAAAATTTCCTACTATCAATGCAGAGGAAATCTCAAATCAATTTAATATATTATACGAATATTTGGCAAATTCTTCATAATTGACGTTGTTTAGATCGTCATGGGTAGATATCCTACGTTTCCCTCATTTTCGAATTATCCAGATTCAAATACAGGATGTTACATAATAGTATGTCACAAATTGAGGGGGTAAATCTACGTGCAATTTTAAGAAAAAAGTTCATATAAACATAGGTCCGCAAAAGCTTCGTTACAGAGCTATAGGGTGTTGAAATTTCCGGAAGATTTGTTTTTTTTTTCTTCAAAACTCCTGCAGTTTTTGAGATATTCAGCTTAAATTAAAAAATTAACTATTCTTTAATTCAATAAGCATTTCGAGAATACACTAGTTCAACTTTAGCAACTGTCAAAATAAATAAATAAATGAAAAAAATCAAGGCCTACTAGTCGTTTTTTAATTAGAAGTGCTTTCAATTCAGCGAATGCATATAATCGTTTAATAATCTTTTGCTTGAGAACGGTCGGAGATACGAAAAAATTACGAGTGCCAAAAAAGTTTTTAAATTCAACGAAGATAACGATAATTTATTGAACGCTGATCAGTAGCAAACTGAACAAAGTTTGAAATTGCAAAATAAGACATGGCTCCAGAAAAGAAAGCACCTTGTAAATTATAGTTAAAATTTAGGACGTTTAATGACGAATGCTGTAAAAATAGCTAGCATTCCAAATTTGGGCTGAATATTCCAAAAACAGCAGGAGTTTCGAAGAAAAAAACAATTTTTTCCGGAAATTTCAACAACCTGTAGCTCCGTTACGAAGCTTTAGCGGGCCTATGTTTATATGAACTTGTTTTCTTAAAATTGCACGTAGATTTACGCCTTCAAGTTGTGACATACTATTATGTAACACCCTGTATTAATTATCACTTCATAACAATGACTTGGATTATCGCAAAATAAACGTCGTGATATCCAGCCACAGCGTGACATCGGTTTTGAATATATTTCAAACATTTTTCCTGTATTTCCAATCATTTCTAGCAGATTTCTTCGAAACTTAATTCGTAGAAGTAGGAGATTCTCGTAAAATCACAAGTAATTTTATTTATGGCGTTGCATTGTTCTTATAAAAGTCTGAAATTATTAAATTTTTCAAAGGCATAACATAAAAATGCATAAAAATTTAGGGATACCGATTATTAAGCTATACGTTGTTAATCCGAAAATGCAATTGTTCGTCCGAATTTAATCCAAATTGAGAAAATTTAATACTCTGCTCTCCAGAGGGAACTGAAAATTAACAAATGAATCTCTTGCGTTCAGAAAGACTGTTTCACTTATTGAAAAGTATGCCTTCCTTCCATTATAATTCCTTTTATTACAGAATGCAATAGTACGAAAAGCTATATTTTACTCATTATATGTTCTAAAGGCCAATTACCCTCCATGAAAATCATACATGCAAAGGAATGTTTATTCCATGAAGTATAGTATTTTCAAAGTATCCGTCTACAAATTCGTTAAAATCTTTGTGGTTTGAAAGAATGTATTAAACAACGTAGATATATGGCAGTCATTATATTTTTATGGTCTACAAACTATGCTCATAGATTCCTGTTTAATTTTGAACAGAAATTCTCTTCGAAGTTAACCAACAAGTAACTTACATAAGCTCCTTTTCACCAGAATCTGGGGGCACATCCTTCTTAATATTCTAATCCATTATGACCATCAGGCTACATCATTAACTTGATAATAGATATTATTCTGTTATTCCTTAGATCCAAAGTATGAATTTCCTTCATCACTAAATAGTTGAACTCACACAAAATCAAGAACAACCGCACATCAACAAAATTCACACAGACTGAATAAAATTAATACTGAAAACTAATAATGGTTGAAAATGATGTCGATACATCAAATATAAATAGTATAAAACGGCAATTATATAACTATTATTATTATGATATAGTTTATTTTAGGAGTTAAGAGTTTCAAATGGATTAACTTATTAATTTAATAGTTATAATCGCCTAGAACATTAATGAGGCAAATACAGGTGAATACTCTCATCTCTCAATGTTGCTCTTATTTTCATTACTCACTAACGCGAATTGGACATTCATAATTACAAGTTAACCAAATTTCATGTGGAAATTGGTAAAACTCTCCTTATTCAGTTCATATTTTTAAATATAATCATTAGAAAATAGAAAATAAAATATTTACGAAGGGTGGAATGAGGACTTTAGCCTTGGATATATAGGGTGTTTAAAAAAGCTACGGCAATATTTGAGGATGTGATTCGAGAAATAATTTCATAGAAAAAGTTCATATAAACATAGGTACGCATATACTTCGTTGGATATTTATGGGGTGTTAAAACTTTAATCGAAAGATGCAGTTTAATTTGAATTTTTCGTACACCGCTAGAGATATTGAGTTAAAATTTTGGGGATGTCAAAAACTTTAAAAAACCCATAATTTTCAATACGAAACAATATTTTGGATTCACTAGTGGCACGCGTATGGGTACAACGCAGATTATTCTCAAAAAAAAAGACTAGGATGATACTGATTTTTCAAAATTTTGAAATAATTCTCCAATTATTTTCGAGAAAGCGCTGCCCTGACAATTTCTTGTAGGACGCCCAGTTTTGCAGTGAAAAAAGTTTTCTAGGAATCCTTGGGATTCCATTGATAATACCTATTCTATGCTCAGTCATAGACCTGTTCGAAATTTATTAACGTCAGTGCCATTAAAATGCTTCTGTTCTTCAATAATTCTGAGTCTATTGAATTTATATTCAAATCGGAGTCATGAATCGTTATACGAATTCTGAGATGAACGACATGCACTTCATGCATGGACTTGCTGGCAAAAATGCATTAGAAGCTCGGCGTTTGTACATTGAAAGATTTCCAAACCGTATTGCTCTCGATAGAAAAACTTTCAAAAGCATTCATCGACGCCTATATGAAGAAGGTACGCTAAAAAGATATGAAAGAGTAGGAAGGCCAAAGGAAGTAAGAACGGTAGAGCTGGACAATGAGGTTCTTGCAATAATTCAAGACGAACCTGGTACCTCCGAATTGCTGATGCTTTAGATGCCAGAAATGGAACTGGCAAATTCTTCATGAAAATTGTTTTTTATCCATTCCACCTACAACGCGTAAAAGCACTTCTTCTTACTGACTTTCCTGCCCGTATTGCATATTATCAATGGCTTTTGCGTAAGTTGATTCAAATTCCCCAATTTCTTATGCTAATCCTTTTCACAGTTGAAGCAAGTATTTTAAGAAATTGAATAAGGAATTTTCATAATTATATGCGTTGTGAATAAAATCCACATAAAATCGATTTCGCCATCGGTTCTCGTTGAACGTTTGGATC
This sequence comes from Cryptolaemus montrouzieri, assembly GCA_013387265.2. Lineage (NCBI taxonomy): Eukaryota > Metazoa > Arthropoda > Insecta > Coleoptera > Coccinellidae > Cryptolaemus > Cryptolaemus montrouzieri. The sequence continues at coordinate 216,433 of JABFTP020000147.1, forward strand.
GATATTGTGAGTGCCTGCCAAGTTGTCTTTTAGTTTTAATTTTTTATTTTAACCATCAATATACCATGGTTCGTCAGTAGAAATAATTTGCATTTATACAAAAGGTGTATGGGTTACAGACAAATATCTCAAAAATCACTAAAAGACAATTACGAAAAATGGTTCATGAACTCCTCGATACTATAACATATATTGGCAAGCAGTATGGAATTGACTCTCCTCTTGAGTATTTCTACTAGGAAGACTTACGCGAGAGGTATACCACTACATTCTTCAACATAATTCCCGAATTTTTGGAAGATGAACCTCTGGCAATAGGACAAACGATGTATGTGGTTTATGCACGATGGCGCACATGCCCATTTAAGTTAGCTTGCTTGTAATTTCCCAACTCAATTTTGGCCTACACGGTCCCCAGACTTGCACCTTCTCGATTTCTTCCTGTGGAGTCATTTAAAATCTTGAAAATTCTTTGTCTTGACATGAATGAAATTTTCATTTTCAATCATAGGTTTCTGAATAGTACAAAGAAATACACTACGAAGGTTGTTTTAATCGAAGACTACCTGTCGTACAATAAAATGTATGTACCTTCTTTTTTATTCTTCTCAACCTTTTCTTACTCAAAACTAGGAACGTACGAAAAATGTCAGGACAGCGTTTTTTTGAAAATAATCGGAAAATTAAAAAATATTTTGAATTTTGATAAAATCAAAACCATCAAAATTTTTCTCTGAGAATAACCCATACGCGCGTTACAGGTAAGTCCAAAATAATATTTCGTATTGAAAATTATACGTTTTCTTGAAAAATTCAAATTTAGCTGCATCTTTCAATTAATTTTAAGACCCTGTAAATCGGTAACGAAGTATAAACTCTTTTATGAAATTACTTCAGCAATCACCTCCTTGAATATTGCATTGTGTTTTCTAAATACCCTGTATATTATTCTTCATTTTTTATCAATTATATGATAATTTGATCTGCTTAACAACGGTTTCTAGAACTGATTGGGGTGGTATTTCAATAACAAAACTCCGAATTATTACTTGGATGGTTCTCCAGTTCTATAAACACATAATCTGGGAGGTATTGCAATGAATGAAAAAACAAATCTCTAAAATCTCATATAATTCGTTGTTAAATGATTATATTTAATAATTCACGTTAAGCATTTTTTTTGTGAGAAATAATGTGAATTATCCTAGATTCAAAATTCATCGTTTCTTCTTTTCATAAATTGGCAAACTCTTTCAAAAACACTAGGATCTGTTCTCATCGAATCGGACTCAGTGATGATTCACAGTCCACAACATTTTCCACGGGGGTAGTGTAAACCAAAGACTCCAAATTACCCCACAGGAAGAGTTCGAAGGAAATTAAGTCTGGGAACCGTGCAGGCCAAGATTGAGATCTACTTCAACCAATCCAGCGCTTTCCATACTGTTGGGTTAGGAAGTCACGAGGGAGATGACTAAAATGGACAGGTGCGTCATCGTGCATAAACCACATCGTTTGCCTCATTGCCAAAGGTACATCCTTCAAAAAATATGCGGTATACCTCTCCGAAAGGCTTCTTGGTAGAAATACTGGCCCATAACGCCGATCCAAACGTTCAACGAGGACTAATGTTGAAATTGATCTTCATATGTTCATTACGAAATTCCTTATGAAGTTTCTTGAAAAACTTGCTGCATCAGTGAACAGGATCAGCATAATGAATTGAGGAATTTGAATCAACTTACGCAAAAGCCAATGACAATAAGCAATATGGTAGGAAAATCGATAGAGAAAAGTACTTTTACCGTTGTAGGAGGAATGGATACAACAAAATTCCAGTTCTCTGTAGCATTTCAATGAGGTCTTGGTGTCGTACTCTGTAGAATGCTTTTTCATTGTCGACAAAGCACGCAAATACGTCTCTTCTCTGGTCGCGACATTTCTGCAAAATTTATACTAAAAAACGCCTCGCGTGTTGCGAACCCACTACTGAAGCCAGATTGGCTTTCGTCTAAGTCTTGTTCACATTTGTTCCTGATGCGGTAGTGGATTATTCGCAGGAATATTTTCAGCAAGTGACTCGTAATACTAATCGGCCTGTAGTCTTTACATTGTTTAGAATATTGTTTCTATGGATTGATACAAAGGTTGACTTTAGCCAATCATTGGGATGTATGCCTGTGTGGTAGATGGCATTGAAAAGTTTAGCAATGAGTTCTATGTTCTCTTCATTCATCAATTTTAGGACCTCCTTTGGAATGTTGTCTGGTCCAATTGCTTTTTTTTACCCAACTCTAGAGCATGCATTACTTCTAATTTAATTATTTCCGGTCCTTCTGACATTGTTTCCATATCTATTTCAGGTCTGTCGTCTCGGAATAAATCTGTAATGTAGTTTTCCCAAATTCTATGTTTCTCCGCTCCATTTAAAATTATGTTATTTGTTTCATCTGTTAGCATCGGTGGTGATTGTTTCTTAAATAATCCGGCTACTTCTCTCAAGTTCTTTTCATGTTAAAAATATCGTGTTTAGAGTCTAAATTCTTCATCTCCTCACATAATTCTTTGATCCATTTCTGTTTCGCCAGTTTTATCTTTTTTTTTATTGAGTTTTGCTGTTTTCAATAGGTTGTTGGCTCATTTTTTGCCAAACGTCTCTTTTCCATCAGTTCGAGGATTTCTGTTGTCATCCATCTCTTGTTCTTAATATTCATAGTTGTGTTCAGGTTCTGCAGGCATACCTTATTGATCGTCTTCCTAAGTATATGATATGCCATTGCATATCTACATTGTTAGATGAGGATCTAGTCATTGCATTAAGTTTGCTGTTTAAATCATCTGTGGTCTTGTCCCTCGCTTCGCTATATTGTAGTCTTGTGGTGTCTATTTCAGGTGTTCGTATTCTCCGTTCAATAGTTTTCAGGTTAACTTCAATATTGGCAACTAGGGGGTTGGGGTCTGACTCTATGTCTGCACCAGGATACGTTGTGACCTTTTTGATGCAGTTTCTGAATCGTTTATCAATCAGAAAGTAATCTGTCTGATTTCTAATTGTGTTGGGCTGTTTGGTTCATCACCTGGCGATCTCCATGTGTAAAGTCGACGATATGGCAATTTAAACCAGGTGTTACATATTACCATGTTTCGTTCCTGGCAGAATTCGTAGAGTCTATTTCTGCGATCATTGGACTCGACTGAATCCATACTGTCCGACTAGGTCTCCTCTCCTTCCTCGATCAATCTTTGCATTGAAGTCTCCAAGTATAATATTGATGTCATTATTTTTGGTTGTTTTCAGCAATTTGTCAATCTCTCCATGAAGCAGTTTTATTTCATCATCGTATTTTCTCGCTGCAGTAGGAGCATACACTTGGATTATATTAATTTTGAAAGGTCTTCCTTGCTGTTGTATGAGCATTAACCCATCGGATATTGGTACAAAGCTGGTGATATATGTAATGCATTGGGCAGTTACAAATATCCCAACTCCATTCCTTTGGACATAGATATCTAGAAAGCATAATATCTTTTATATTTGAAAAATCAGTAGCGTCTTATTTTTTTTCTTTGAGAATAACCTGTGGTGTGCCCATACGCGCACCACTGGTGAGTTCAAAATATTGTTTCGTTCAGAAAATTATGACTCTCTAAAAGTTTGCGTCACGTCCAAAATTTTACTTCAATATCTCAAGCGGTTTATGAAAAATTCAAATTTGACTGCACCGATTAAATGTTATCCCTGTAAATTGGTAACGAAGTAATTGCAGACCTATGTTTATATAAACTTTTTCAT
>JABFTP020000024.1:0-219221 GCA_013387265.2 Cryptolaemus montrouzieri
CTATTATTAATCAGACTGGTTTACTTACACAAAATATCTACGAAGATTATTGTCAGAGAACAGGGATGTATTACAATTATATTTACTTGAAACTTTCTTGTTATTGCTTAATATTGTCTTTGCTTAATTTTCATTTAATTTTCCAACCTGTTTACAGTAGAACCAACTAATTCTTTCTTGTTATCAATAGGATTGTAATCTAAAATAAATATTTCATTAAATGAAACTACTTATATGCACTCAAAGTAAAACTCACTTTCAAAGAGTCACTTTCATACATTTTAATTTGAATAACTTTACTTCAAATACATTGAATTCCATTTACATTTTGTAATTTCATAATTGTAGTCAAAAAATACTACCACGTTTATAAACTGAAACAAAAATTCAATACAGATGAACACAAAATTCAGTTTAAAATACCTTATTTATTATTGTTTTCTTTCATTGGAATACATAGGTTAGAACACAGAATGTAAATACGAAATATGTGGATTCTTCATTATGCTGAAAAAAATACATTAAGATGCATTAAATATTCATTAAATTACGTTCACTTACCTTGGAATGATTATTCGAGGTTTTGTTAATTAAACGTAGTCTCACATTATTAACAATTTTCTTCTTCTTCTCTTCTTTTGTTGCCCTTGATAATATTGAACATCTAGACATTATCAACTTAACGGCAAAGTCCGCCGTACACGACGATATCCGTCGTACGGGACGGATATTCGATCGTTTAGTGAGAGAATAGAGGGATATAAGTGTTCGTTTATGTCCGTCTACTCTTTTTACCTATGTTTCCGGTACGGTCCTTTAAAACTTCTTCTTCTTTGCCTTGTCAGATTGTGAATCGGCGGTTTAAGGAGAGTAAGGGAGGTGATTGGCTCCGCCCCGTGTTTCCGTTCTATTCTTCGAAAATGTAGGTCTCAAAAACCGTCCCAAATTCGAAAATTAAGTCCTGAAATGACATTTTCTCGCCGGGGATCCGATCTCGAGATATGTAGGAATCGTTCGAAGGTCGAATCCTTTCTCCCGGTGACCCCGTTCAAGTAGGATGGTTAAAACAAAAACCCGTATTTTGACAGCTCGAGGTTTGTTTATTTCGCGAATTTCTGGCCGTCGGAAATTTTCTGAATATGGAAAGTAGAGCGAAAATTTGCGAAAGTCGGCCGATAGCCTTCCGTTCGATGGAAGATTTTTCCGTTATCCCGTGGTTTTATGAGAATCTAACTATTGCGGCGCGAAATGCGAAACTCGAGGCTTTTTCGTCGTCCGGGTTTCGTAGCGATCGAAGGCGATTAAAATATTTCGTATAGCTGCAAAGTCCGTAGAAATTATCCTCCATCCCGGAGATTTCGGAGACGTATTTTATTTTCGCTTTTTCGGAACTTTTGCCGGAATTTTCGCCCGATCGACCTCTCCGATCGCCCTCCGAAAGATCCGAGTTATCGATTCCGAAGAAATCTCGCCGTTTCGACGTTCCGTTCGCCCGGGGCGACGTTTCGGCGAAATTTTTCGAAAAATCGTCCCGCCTCCGTCGTTCGAGCTAGGGACTCCGAATTTCGCTCGGATCTTCCTCGGACGTTTCTCTACCGGAAAAAATTATTCGCGGGGGCCTACGGACCCCGCTCGTCCGCGCCGACCCTTTCTTCCCGCCCGGTTCAAACTCCAACCGTCCCCTCCACTTTCCTCGAAATAAGGCTTACTGCTTTAGTATATAAGACTAGCAGGCGGGCAGATCTACCTTGCATATCAAACGCCTATCCGGGCAGATCTACCTTGTATATCAAACGCCTAGCCGGGCAGATCTACCTTGTATATCAAACGCCTAGGCGGGCAGATCTACCTTGTATATCAAACGCCCAGGCGGGCAGATCTACCTTGTATATTAAACGCCAAGGCGGGAAGATCTACCTTGCCCGCTTAGGCGGGCAGATCTATCTTGCACCCAAAACGCCTAGGCGGGCATTTCTGGGCAGATCTACCTTGCAATTTAAACGCCTAGGCAGGCAGATGTACCTCTCATCCCCAAACCCTACGCGCCCCGTAATACCTCGCGCATAAACTCCCTGAAATATTTTACGCCTTCAAACGTCCAGAACTATCTTGCGTCCGAACATCCACATGAAGCAAACCACCTTGCACCCAGAACTACCTTGTTATAAACGCTCCAGCGCCCCACACTGTATTGCGCCTAAAACTCGGACCCTTCGAACCACCCTGCGCCTCGATCGGTCAGACCCTCTGAACGTCCAGACGCCTTGAACACCTAGTGCCCAAAACCAACCTAGCGCTTCGAACAACTGGGCACACCGACTCTCCCGGCGTCAGAGTTCCTAGAATCCTCAAACGCCTAAGCTCCTTGAACGTTACATCTTCCGTCGTCTCGAATTACCTAGTAACTGAAAATGCTGTCGTCAACTTGGCGCCTAAAATGCTCAGGTGTCCTGAAAATACAGGCACGGTGGGCGCCTAGACGACAGTTCATTTGGCACTCAAAATAATATAATAATATTTGAATATATATATATAATATATATATATATATATATATATATATATATATATATATATATATATATATATATATATATATATATATATATATATATATATATATATATATATATATATATATATATATATATATATATATATATATATATATATATATATATATATATATATATACGTAAAATACCTTTCAATTTATATCTTCTATGTAATATAATAATAGTTATATTTGTGTGTTTGTGTGTAGATGTGTTCAAATGCATAAATTTATGCAATTTCAATATGTTCAATATCACAAAAAATTTTTAATTCTGCCCAAATACACTCAGAGTAGGGTGTGTGTGTGTGATGGGTGCCTTTATGGATTTTAATTTTATATACTATGAAGGCTTTCTTCAAAGGGCTTTGGAATTATACCCGTCTAAAATGTTGTGAGTTTCTTGGCACAATTTCAAAAATTTTTACACGAACTTATTTGGGAACTCAATCGTGTAAAATGCCTTTAATAAGAAATGCTGGATTTTTTTGTTATCTCTTTAAATAATTCTAAAGGAAAACTTTAAAATAGGATAGACCGACGCAACACATTATCATCTTTACAGTTCGTGGGCTATGAATGCATCGACAATAAGTTACTTATGCTGTACTATCTCTGTAATGAATGTAACTCGATCGGTAATTTCCGGTTTAGATGTACCTCAACTTGTATCGAGGATAGAAGTCTCTTTTATAACTGATCATTGATCGAATAGTATAAATATAGAGCAAAGGATTGAATCAGGGGAGTTCGGAGTAATAATTTCATGTAACTTTACTCCAAGTAACCTTGCGTTATAAACAATTTTACGCTCGTACCCAGGTTGCCCTCAGGCAAACCCTCCATTTACCTTTGTTTTCTATTGAAAAACTTCAAACTAACCTTTCACGTGTGAATGTCGAAAATCACGTTCGAAAATTCGACCAAACGTCATATTAACTGGTTGATGAAATCAAACCATTTCAAGAATTTGGCGTGATCTGGAAATGATTTGGAAGCCTGCCGAAATGGTCTAAGCTACTATGGTCGTGTTAAAGACGGAGTTACCGTTTCGATGTAAGCATTATTGAATTTCAAATTGACAAATTCCAACAACAGAGTCTGGTTGGAATGCTCGAAAGCTGAGCCTATTCCGTATTCCTCCATAGAGTAGGTGAAAGTTACCAAGAGCCAAGTAAAAGTCGAAAAAAGAAGAAGATCAAATTGACGACTGTTTATGACATAACCTATATAAAATTGAAGTTGTTTTGCTTTGTATTCGCAAAGATTAATGAAAGATTTAAGATGAAGTAATGCATAATGACATATATAATAGAGAAAGACATCAGAGATAAGTGAAATAAGCATACTTAGAAGACAAGTACCATTGATATATTGCTATAAGTAATTTCTTGGACGTAAAGACAACCAAGCCCTGTTCAATTTTGAAAGTTGAAGTTGTCAGAACCGAGGGAAAGACACTTGAACATTTGACAAAGGCAAAATTCAAAACTGGGCTTCACATCAATTTAATCATCAAAGTTCTGAATAACTACAATCTTCAAAATAATGGCAAACTGAGATGAAGTGATGCAGGAAAATACCATCGAGAAAGACATCAGAGGTAATACAAATAAACATAGTTTAATATGGTTTCCATTAATTTTATGTTGCTGCAGGTCGTTTGTTGAACACAAAGAGCACTGAACGCTATTCGATCTGGAATGTCTTTAGACCTTTCTTCCTGGAGCAGTTATTTTGAATCTTAAATGTTTGAAGAAATTTTCATAGTGAAGCAAATTTCAAAATGAAACCCTAAAAGTTAATGAGTTCAGAGTAATAGGAATTCTAAATATTTTAAGTGAATGATATGCCGATAATGGAAAGTTTTTATGTCTCGAACTGTCTTTTTTAATATATTATCCTTACCGTTTTGTATTGATTCCTCGGTCTGATTGTCTCTATATTTATACCATGTTCTGATTGTTTCTGGCTTTACTCCTATTCTGACTATTTTGTGTTTATATTGATGTATGTTTGCCATTTTGTTCGGATGTAGTTAGTGTATACACACAGTGTTTGTCTCAATTCAAGTTCAAATCTATTAATGTCGATTTTTGAGTGACTTGTCATGAATACTCTCAACTTGTATATTGATGACTAATAAAGAATATATTAATTAATTACATCAAGAATTCAAGAACTATGTGATAATAGATATCTTATTTTGAGAGTTCTGAATACATAGACTTTGTTAGTATACATGACATGGAAGATGAATATGGATAAAAAATTCAAGAAAGTTTTCAAAGAAACAACCAACTACATTCTTTACAGAAGCAAGAAAAACAGATGAAAGGTTAAAAAGTTTATTTCAAATTGAAATATACAGAAAAATTTATTGTGAAAGATTTCACATACTACATCAAAATGCTTGACACAACTTCCAATTGAGAAAATATTCATTAGAAATTTATATTAAAACTGATATATGATGTACAGGTATATGCAAAAAAAGTACCTCCGAAATGGCTGAATATTTGCTCTTTGTTCTGGAAATCCCAAATTTCATTTTCTGGTCTCGTACCATAGGTTTCTCTGTTATTGAACTATTAAAGAGCTGCCAAAATCTGAAAAAATTAAAATTTTATTTTGAAAGCAGAAGACTTATTCTGAGGAAAATTTAACATGATTTTTCTTTCTTATATCAGTGTCGAAGAGATAATTTTGAATCTGTAATTGATGGATACAATAATTATCTCCCAACATTCAGAGCATTTCAAGTTTCATTATCGGTGTTGTGAAATAGAGTTAAAATTGAGAAATGTTGAATAAGAAATTTAGTCTCAGTTTCAAGATGAATAAACACATATTTTTATCAATGCTTGTACAATGTGAAAATAAATAAAGTCAATACTACTACCAACATTTCAAATTCCATTGAGGTGCATACTTCAGCGCTTACCCGTTAAGTTTTCATTCCTTGACAAAATTTTATCTCATCTTGTAATGATAAATGTTGCATTTTTGTACGATGAAATGTGTTCAACAAATTTTCTTGGTAAATATCAAATCTCTCCTCAGAAATTGTTGCTGTGAAAAATTAAAACCAATGAGTAATGTAAGAGTCATAACGTATCTCAATGAGCACTTATTATCAAACATATTCTTCTCACTTTCATAAAGAACAAAACCTTACTAACCTTAATATAAAATAGGCCCATTCCTCCTGTTCGAAAATTAAGTTGTTGAAATTTATTCCACTCATCAAGAAACAGCAGTAAGACTGTTGCTTAGATGTTGTTAGTGAGGTTTCGATAAACATAGCTCATATATATCTGCAAAATATTCATAATGTTAGATTAATGGTTTGCTACGATTACTAAATGCAATAGAGAGTTGATATGTAATTGTGAGAAAAAAAGAATGTACCAACCTGATATATTGCTGAGTACTATTCAATATTATCATATTACAATATAAAGGCCAACAGGATACATCTGGTTCTGTTACTATTGCATCTTTTGAATAACCAATTTCATTTATGTAATGTTAGAACTTAGAAGCTGCTTTCTGTTCATTGTTTTTCTTAGACCCGTGCACCCTTCTAAATAGAGCCTGTTACCACAAAACAAAGAAGTTTTTTGACCTTGCACTTGTGAACACTTTAGCCGGAAAAAAAACACATTAGGTAATCGTTAGATTGCCTTCGGTAAGCTGTACATTACGGAATTCATTGAGAATGTCGAGATGATTCGTCTTCGGAGAAAACGGCAAATAACGTACCTTCAGATACCAAATTATATTCTCGGTTGGCTTAACCTCTTGAGATATTCAGTTTCGCGTGCATATTAAAACTTGTTCCGTTCTGTATTGCACATTTCTCCGTTATACTTGGTGGAATGAGCTCAAAATTTTCGTGTTAATATTGACGAAAAAGATCGTGCTGTAAATACTTACTTTTCGAGTAGCTTATTTTTCTAATAACATTGGAAAACACGGATTGTTTATATCGCTGGAATTGGTATCGTAGGTAATAACAATAGGCCTTCACTCGTAGCGAAAATACGACGTAAATGAAAATTTAGACGAATTAACGTATCGTTTGAAACGTTTGTTTCGTGAGAATATATGAATTTTCGTGCAAAAACGAACCAAATACGTAATGTTTACTTACGTTTCGAAGGAATTCTCCCCTATTCGTTCCAAATACGACGTTTTTCTCGCGATCGAATCGAAACCTTTTACGTTCTACGTAACCGGATAGGTTTCGAGATGATGTCGATATACCTTTATTGATGAGATGATTGATATATTTCTTAAATAAGATGTTATTCCACGATCCAAACCCTAGAATTTGAGTTTGAGAAACGTCAACGTCAACGTCGACGCTCGGTAATCGTCGTGTTCCCGACGTGTTTCGTTTCCTATTGGTGAAAAGGAAATGAGGACGGCAGGGTTATCGAGCAAATTTGTCGTTTTTCCGGAATTAATTAAGAACACTGAAAAGCCCTTTTTGCGAAAAAGAAAGACGTGAGAATAAAATTTCGTCCTTCTTCTCGGATTTCGTGGTATTTCCTCTCTTTTGCCGATAGTTTTAAACCTCGAACCGAAGCGTTTTCGGCGACGACTTTTGATGGGCGTGTCCGTTTTTTCGAAAATGTGGAAATATCTTCCGCGTCTGAAAATGGACCTCTTTTCTGACGCGGATTTATAAGGTTTCCCGTGGAAAATACGCGATAAAAATTTCGGAAAGCAAGATGGTCAAGACGAACGCTTCGTTCGGTAAAAAGTGCGGGACCGATTACGCGAAGGAAAAAATTTGTATAGCCTGCTCGTTTGGGTAATTTCCTCCTTGCCGTTTCGAGAAAATCGTGGACCTTTTTCTTTTCGGCGTTTTCGAAAGGTTTTTCGGGGAATTCCGAGATTATCGCCGCACGAATAGTCTCCCGAAAGACGAAATTTACCGATACCGAAGGAATCCGGCACTCGACTCTTTCCCTTTTCGAGATCTGGCGATATCGCGAAAATTTTCGAAAATTCGTATCTCCGCCGTTCGGGGTCCCGCGGCCTCCCGATTTCGCACGCGCCTTGGACCGACTACCTAGTTTCGTAAAAAAATTACTCGGCCCGGCCTCCGCCTCCCGATCGAGAGCTATTCGAAAAATCCCCGTCCCGGTTCAACCAAATTCCATCCTCTCCATTTTGACGGAAAAGTGCCTTACGCGTTTAGTATATATACACTAGTGAGCCCATTAAGATCGCCTCATATACAAAAACGCCTAATATACAAAATCGCCTAATATACAAAATCGCCTAATATACAAAAACGCCTCATAGACTAAACGCCTAATATACAAAAACGACTAATATACAAAAACTCCAACTCCTAATATACAAAAACGTCTAATATACAAAAATGCCGAATATACAAAAACGCCTAATATACAAAAACGCCTAATAAACTAAACGCCTAATGTACTAAAAACCAAATATACTGAACGCCTTTTCATATCCAACTCTATCTATACGGAAAGCCTCATATATTCACTGATATTTATACTTAATAGTTCTTTATTTCATATGGAACTCTCTCATATATTGCCTCATACATCCTTATCGTAACGCAGTTTTCAGTATTGTTTTATGTATACTGACTCATCAACCATACGAATGTCAACACTATTCACTACTATCCTAATTCAAAGAGATACAATCAATTTGAAAATCTCAACTTACTCCAATTGAGCTAGCATATATATTTATCATTTAAAAGCCTTTCTACCGAGTAACGGTGTAAGGCTTGATACAAAACATAATTTTACAATATTCGAAATAAAGAAAAACTTAATCAAAAATTAAATAATGTAAATCAACTTAAAAAATTTACATTCGAAACACTATTTCACCAGTGTCCCCTAATTTGTGCCATTCTCTTCGCTTCTGTCATCTCTAAATTTTGTTCCGCTTGTATCTTCGCTACCACCCCATTCCACGTTTCCCTCGGTCGTCCCCTTTTACTCTTCGTCTTCGTTCGTATATCCAAAATAGATCATACCTGTCTTGAACTATCCATTCTGCATAAATGTCCAAGCTGGTTTCGGCCAATTATCTTCACAATACTGTCTACTTCTAGCTGTTGTCTTTATCTTGATTTCTTAGTCTATCTCTCTTTGTCACTCCAACCACACCTCTCAGATACTTCATCTCCATCGAAACTATTTTGCTTTTCTCCCTTCTACTCAATGTCCAAGATTCAGAGCCAAAATAATCGGCGCGTATATAGACTTATAAACTTTCAATTTCGATTTTCTCCCGATCCTTCTTTTTATAAGAAAACTTTCGCTGAATGTTCCATAAACTTTCGCAGCACTCTGAATCCTTTCTTCGATTTCCAAATCCTATTTACCCTTTTCCTCTACTATATACCCCTAATATTTGAAAGTTTCTACTCTTTCTATGATTTTGTTGTTGAGTGTCACCTTCGGATTATTTCTGTTATTCGATATAACTATAATTTTCGTTTTTCCTTCGTTGATTTTTAGGGATCATCTCGTAAGGCAGTTATTTCAAACATCCTTATTGTACTGGAGATCATTTTAATTTTTGGCAAAAATCGCCAAATCATCAGCAGAGGCACACTCAGTGATTTCAACTGGATAAAAATTTTTGAAACCCAAGTGGAGTTTTGACATTAGTTCTCGCCTCTTTGATAATTTCATCCATGACAACTATAAACAGAAGGTGACTCTATACTTCTCAACTACTTGTTCGGTGACAAACTCTTCAGATTTTATCCCTCTTACTCATACCACGTTCCTGCACACAGCATATAAGCTTTTTAGTGCCCTTAGAAAATTGTGTCCTATTTGTCTTTGTTCCAAAATTTCCCAAACTCGATGTCTCAATATCCTATCGAAGGCTTTCTCTAGATCAATAAACGCTATCCACACCTTGAGATCCTGAATCAGTATTTTCTCGGTGATCTGTTTAAGGCTGAAAATATGATCCTGGATACTGTACCCCTTCTGAAATCTGCTCTGTGAGTCATCCAGTTGTTGTTCCACTTTCTGTAACAGTTTCCCTCCTAGCACTCTCTCACAAACTTTCTCGACAACACTTAGTAAAGAAACCCTCGATAGTTTTCAGTTCAATACTATATATATATATATATATATATATATATATATATATATATATATATATATATATATATATATATATATATATATATATATATATATATATATATATATATATATATATATATATATATATATATATATATATATATATATATATATATATATATATATATATATATATATATATATATATATATATATATATATATATATATATATATATATATATATATATATATATATATATATATATATATATATATATATATATATATATATATATATATATATATATATATATATATATATATATTCTTTGTATTCTATTTTTTGTAAACTGTTTGGTTTCATTCAATTTGTGCCTTTCTTCTATAATTGTAGAATGTTCAACCATATCAACAGATGCCTTTTGATACATTCCGAGAAATATTCTACTTTCAGTTCATTTCTCATATCTTCCTTTTTCAGTCAGTCCCTTTTTTGTTTCACTCACTTTACTCTTTGCAGGTACTTCATTTTTATAACTTGTAGTTTGCTCTTCTGTGCCAAACTCAGGAGCCTGCTTTCACTACCGCATGCAATAACAGATCTAATTAATGCCTTCTTCAATTGAAATATTTTTGTTCAAATACTCATCTTCCTGTTTCTCATAAATTAGTTTTCAATTGAAAAATGAAGCTTAAAAGCATTTCCTATCCTCTTATATTCTCTCTTGATCCAGTTTTGTTTCAACTATTGCAGTATATACCGGTTTTTTTTCCATTTTTTTCCAACTCTATTGTCCATACTTGCAAATTATCGTGCAGTCTCGTTTTGCTCTTAGAACATACCATCACATTATTTACAAATTCCAATTGATTCCAGGCTTTTGTATCATGTGTGATGTTTCTCCATTACTTTGTGGATAACATCTATAACAATAAGAAATAATAATTTACTCAACACTCCACCCAGCCTGAGTTCTTATAAAAAATGAGTCCAGAGTCCAATATCGAATTTACAGTCGTTATATGATTTTTGTCGCCTGTATATAGGCTTCTGATATACTTCTTCAGTTCATAAGTCACTCCTCTTTTTCTTAGACTCTCCCCTACTACTATTTTCAACATTCTACCAAAAGCTTCCTCCAGATCAAGGAAAGCCATTCTTATTTTTTTGTCTTTCAGTCTACACTTCCTTATATCTGATTGATGGTAAAGATGCAATCTCAAAAACTTCTTGCATCCCTGAAAAGTGTGTTTCTTAAGTTCTTTTTCAATTAATTCTCTCAGTCTGGTTCTAAAAAGTATATCTCCTAAAATTTGCTCTTTTACTGTTGTTTCCTCTATTCAGTATTGGAATTATAATGTCAATCCTGTAATTATTATGAGCTGGCACATTTTCCAAAGTGTTGCCTTCATAAATGAGGACAGGACTGAAATCTACCATGAACATGTTCACAGTTAATAATTCACTGCTATTTTCCTTAGACTCTCCCAACTCTCCCATAGTGTTCTTCTCAGTTCTCTGTTGAAAGCCTTCCCCAGGTCAGAGAAAACCTATAATAATTATATTATGCCCTCAAGTCTGTTCTTCCCTATTTGTTAGTCAATGGTGAAAATATAATCCTGAACACTTCTTCCTTTCTTGAAGTGTATTCCATGTTGTTTTCAACTATTTCTGTAATTCAAAGACAAACAGGTACTTTATATTGATGACAGAAAAATTTCGGAAGAAGTCAAACTTTCTCACATACTGTTGTACATTATAAAGCTTTTGCTACTCTTTCTCCGTTTATAAATAACTCCTTTTTTCTTGAGACTCTCATACTCCTCTTCTCAGTGTTCTGTCAAAAAACCTTCTCCAGATGAGGGAAAACCATAAATATTTTCAGTCATATATTCATTCTGTTGTTCTTTATAAGGTGGTTAATCGTGAAAATAAGATCCTGAATACACTTCTTCCTCATATGAAGTGTGTGTTTCTTGAGTTATTTTACATAGAATTCTCTCACTTTTCTTCGAAGAAGTCTTTCGAAGTGTTTGGCAATAATGTAAGTCCTTCAGAATTTTCTCAGTTCCTGCAGCCTTTTTTTACAGTATTGTTTTTCAAATGTCAATCATTATGAGCTGTTAAACTTTCTCAAGCCCTTCTGAATATTGCAGATTGCAGTCAGATCTCTTCTTCCCTTATGTACCTATGTACCATGCATTGTCTTATGATAGGTCTTGTTATGATTGATATATCCTGGTGAAACACCAATTTTAAGTTCTTTGATCTTTTGCTTCTTTGTGATATATATATATATATATATATATATATATATATATATATATATATATATATATATATATATATATATATATATATATATAAAGCTTTTGCTACTGTTTCTCCGTTTATAAATAACTCCTTTTTCTTGAGACTCTCATACTTCTCTTCTCAGTGTTCTGTCAAAAACCTTCTCCAGATGAGGAAAACCATAAATATTTTCAGTCATATATTCATTCTGTTGTTCTTTATAAGGTGGTTAATCGTGAAAATAAGATCCTGAACACACTTCTTCCTCATATGAAGTGTGTGTTTCTTGAGTTATTTTACATAGAATTCTCTCATTTTCTTCTATATATATATATATATATATATATATATATATATATATATATATATATATATATATATATATATATATATATATATATATATATATATATATATATATATATATATATATATATATATATATATATATATATATATATATATATATATATATATATATATATATATATTCGTGATTTTATCGAGTTTCCTGCCAATACCAATAAAAAAGAAACTTTATATTCTAAATGTATAGAGACGAAACCACAATATTTTCATATTTTCAGTTATATATTCAGTCTGTTATTCTAAGGTGGTTAATCGTGAAAATAAGATCCTGAACACACTTCTTCCTCATATGAAGTGTGTGTCACTTAAGTTATCTGACATATAATTCTCTCACTTTTCTTCGAAGAAGTCTTTCGAAGAGTTTGGCATAAATGTAAGTTCTTCAGAATTTTCTCAGATCCTGCAGGCTTTTTTACAGTATTGTTTTTCAAATGTCAATCATTATGAGCTGTTGAACTTTCTCAAGCCCTCCTGAATATTGCAGATAGCAGTCAGATCTCTTCTTCCTTATGTACCTATGTACCATGCATTGTCTTATGATAGGTCTTGTTATGATATATCCTGGTGAAACACCAATATTAAGTTCTTTGATCTTTTTACTATATATATATATATATATATATATATATATATATATATATATATATATATATATATATATATATATATATATATATATATATATATATATATATATATATATATATATATATATATATATATATATATATATATATATATATATATATATATATATATATATATATATATATATATATATATATATATATATATATATATATATATATATATATATATATATATATATATATATATATATATATATATATATATATATATATATATATGATTTTATCGAGTCTCCCACCAATACCAATAAAAAGATACTTTATATTCTAAATGTATAGAGACGAAACCACAATTTTTTCAGATATATATTCAGTCTGTTGTTCTAAGGTGGTTGATCGTAAAAATAAGATCCTGAACACACTTCCTACTCATATGAAGTGTGTGTCTCTTAAGTTATTTTACATAGAATTCTCTCATTTTTCTTCGAAGAAGTCTTTCGAAGAGGTTGGCATTAATGGAAGTCCTTCAGAATATTCTCAGTTCCTGCAGTCTTCTTTTGCAGTTTTGTTTTACAAATGTCAATCCTTCAATTATTTTGAGCTGTTAAACTTTCTCAAGCCCTTCTGAATGTTGCAGCCAGATCTTTTCTTCTCTTATGTACCATGCATTGTCTTATGATAGGTCTTGTCATTATGTATCCTGATGAAATACCATCTTCAACGAAAATCATCAACTATACACAGCATTTTTCAAGAAGTAATTTCATTTTCCACAAAATATGTGATTTTCTCGGTATGAAAGTTCCTGTTGTAATGAAGCTTCATAATTTGCTTCATCTGATTTTATCAAGTTTTCCACAAACACCAATAAGAAAGAAACTTTACATTCTAAATGTATAGCCTACCTGTTATTCAGTGACTAAACTTCTTAAAATACAAAAGAATGTGTTATGCACAGAAGTAGCTCAAAACATGTACCTTATATGTTTTGTAAATATTGGAATATCCTGAAAAGCTCAAGTTTTCATGGCAACTATATGAAGAATTGTTCAACAAATAAATTTTGAAGTTAAGAATTGCAGGTAATTCACTTGATCTCTTTCCTTTAGAGTTTTAAATCTGACTCTATTGTAACTATTATTAATCAGACTGGTTTACTTACACAAAAATATCTACGTAGATTATTATCAGAGAACAGGGATGTATTACATTTATATTTACTTGAAACTTTCTTGTTATTGCTTAATATTGTCTTTGCTTAATTTTCATTTAATTTTCCAACCTGTTTACAGTGGATCCAATTAATTCTTTCTTGTTATCAAGTGGATTGTAATCTAAAATAAATATTTCATTAAAATGAAACTACTTATATGCACTCATAGTAAAAACTCACTTTCAAAGAGTCACTTTCATACATTTTAATTTGAATAACTTTACTTCAAATACATTGAATTCCATTTACATTTTTGTAATTTCATAATTGTAGTCAAAAAATACTACCACGTTTATAAACTGAAACAAAAATTCAATACAGATGAACACAAAATTCAGTTTAAAATACCTTATTTATTATTGTTTTCTTTCATTGGAATACATAGGTTAGAACACAGAATTTAAATATGAAATATGTGGATTCTTCATTATGCTGAAAAAAATACATTACGATGCATTAAATATTCATTAAATTACGTTCACTTACCTTGGAATGATTATTTGAGGTTTTGTTAATTAAACGTAAACAATCTCACATTATTTACAATTTTTCTTCTTCTTCTCTTCTTTTTGTTGCCCTTGATAATATTGAACATCTAGACATTATCAACTTAACGGCAAAGTCCGCCGTACACGACGATGTCCGTCGTACGGGACGGATATTCGATCGTTTAGTCAGAGAATAGAGGGGATATAAGTGTTCGTTTATATCCCGTCTACTCTTTTCACCTATGTTTCCGGGTACGGTCCTCTTTAAAACTTCTTTTTTTTGCCTTGTCAGATTGAGAAACGGCGGTTTAAGGAGAGTAAGGGAGGGTGATTGGCTCCGCCCCCGTGTTTCCATTCTATTCTTCGAAAATGTAGGTCTCAAAAACCGTCCCTAATTCGAAAATTAAGTCGTGAAATGACGTTTTGTCTTCGGGGACCCGATCTCGAGATATGTAAGAATCGTTAAGTGGGATTGTTAAAACAAAAACCCGTATTTTGACAGCTCGAGGTTTGTTTATTTCGCGAATTTCTGGCCGTCGGAGATTTTCGGAATATGGAAAGTAGAGCGAAAATTTGCGAAAGTCGGCCGATAGCCCTCCGTTCGATGAAAGATTTTTCCGTTTTCCAGTGGTTTTATGAGAATCTAACTATGGCGGCGCGAAATGCGAAACTCGAGGCTTTTTCGTCGTTCGGGTTTCGTAGCGATCGAAGGCGATATAAATATTTCGTATAGCTGCAAAAGTCCATAGAAATTATCCCCTCCATCCCGGAGATTTCGGAGACGTATTTTATTTTCGCTTTTTCGGAACTTTTTGCCGGAATTTTCGCCCGATCGAACTCTCCGATCGCCCTCCGAAAGATCCGAGTTATCGATTCCGAAGAAATCTCACCGTTTCGACGTTCCGTTCGCCCGGGGCGACGTTTCGGCGAAGTTTTTCGAAAAATCGTCGCGCCTCCGTCGTTCGAGCTAGGGACTCCGAATTTCGCTCGGATCTTCCTCAGACGTTTCTCTACCGGAAAAAAATTATTCGCGGGGGCCTACGGACCCAGCTCGTCCGCGCCGACCCTTTCTTCCCACCCGGTTCAAACTCCAACCGTCCCCTCCACTTTCCTCGAAATAAGGCTTACTGCTTTCAGGGCCGTCTTTCAACTATTTGAGGCCCTGGGCACATTAGGATCATGGGGCCCCTATGACCTTGAGAAAACACTATTTAGTTACAATAGATAAAGAAAGACAAACAAGGTTCTAAATTTATTTTTATTTAGTTACTAACTATAAAAAAATAGGAAATATAAAAAATAATCTACAAAAGTAACTCGCTTAACTTAAAATCCTTAGATTAATTCTATGTTGATTGCAAAGGTACCCTTCTAGATTTAAGATGAGCAAAATCGTTAATCACTTCTTCAAAATCTATGGTATTGAGAATATCACATTCTATGGACATCAGCGACAAACTAGTTAATCTCTCTTGAAGCATTGTACTTCTTAATTCATTTTTTATTCGTTTCAATTTGGAGAAGGAGTGTTCTCCGCTGCAGTTAGTTACCATCATGCTTAAAAATATTCTCAATGCAATTTCTACGTTAGGAAATGTATCTTCAATTTTGTTTTGCTTTAATAGTGTGTCGTATCTCTTCGGAATTCAAAGTTTTTAAGTGAAAAAATAAACTAAAACGTTGACTGACGGTCTCATATGAACTTTGTCGCTGTTTTAGATGAACACTCAAGGTATCGATTATTGGGAGAAAGGTTTCTACGTTGAATCGCTCTTTTCCATTCAATTGGACTGATGGCGCAAAGCCATCAAAAAAACTCTGCCGTGAGCTTCTACGTCTTGTTCTTTGAGATAGATCCTTGTAGTCAGATTCTGGGTTATTTTCTTTGGCAGATGATTCGAAGTTATCAAATTTATCCCTGAGGTTAGTAATAAAATCATAAAGTGAAGTGAACAAATTGGTTGCAACGTCCAGTGTTATTGTTTCTTTCTGAAGATAATTACTTGTTTTGTCTATTCTTTCCAATATAGTGCTCCAGATTTCCGTCAGTATAATAAATTCTAGATTTCCCATTTTTCTAGACAGACTAAGGGCTTCGTCTCTTGTTTCTCGTGCCTGTTCAGTATCGTTTGCGATGGTCATTAAAGCTTCTAATATTCTTTTATAACCCCCATGCAAAGCAGTTACTGCATCAGCTCGGGCTGACCATCTGGTTTGTGAAAGACTCTTAACAAC
Organism: Cryptolaemus montrouzieri; assembly: GCA_013387265.2. Taxonomy (NCBI): domain Eukaryota; kingdom Metazoa; phylum Arthropoda; class Insecta; order Coleoptera; family Coccinellidae; genus Cryptolaemus; species Cryptolaemus montrouzieri. The sequence goes on from JABFTP020000024.1 coordinate 16,854, forward strand.
TTTTTTTGAACCTAAATGTTCTGTTAACATATTCCATCTGTGGGTAGAGCCCGAAAAAAAGTTGTACACTTTCTGAACTATTTCAAAAAACTGTGATGCCTACGGTACACACCCAGCAGCATGGACACCTACCAAGTTTAGTGAATGTCCTGCACATGGTATAAAGGTGACAAATTCACATTTTTCCTTGATTCTTATTTTTAGACCACTATACTTTCCCGACATATTTGAATCATTGTCGTAGCTTTGTCCTCTGCAATCTTTTATGGGAATATCATGTATCTCTAAAAAATTCAAGATGGTCTCCGCTAAATACTTAGATTTATGCTCTTTAATAGGTATAAATTTCAAAAACCTTTCAACAGGAACACAGTCTTTTACGTATCGAATGACGAAAGTTAGCTGGTCAATATGAGACAGATCGGGCGTACTGTCAACGCTTATGGAAAAATATTTTGCTGATTTAACTTCATTTATAATTTTTTTTAGAACCTGTTTTCCCATTACTTCAATAAACTCATTACAGATATTTGCTGATAAATAAGAAATGTTACCCTTTCCAGGATTCCCAAATTTTTTTAAGTGATCTGCAAGAAATGGATCAAATTCACTCAATAATTCCACACAACCCAAATAATTTCCATTGTTTGGAGATTGTAGGATTTCATTGTCGCCGCGAAATGGAAGCCCTCTCGATGCCAAAAATTTTACAACAGCTACAATCCGTTTAAGTACGTTTCTCCAGTAATCCACTTCCTTTTGATGTTGAGATAATAAGCCTATATCTACTCTACCAACCGCTTTACTTCGTGCCAGATAAGTCATCATAGATTGCTTATGCGCTGGGCTATTTTCATGTGTTAAAATTATGTGATTAATATGCTTCCAATCATTACATCCATTCCGAGAGCAAAGATTAACATCAGTTGGGTTAAATAAGCAGCATGAAAAACAAAATACAGAGCATTTGGAAGGCGAATACAGCAACCATTTTCTTTCGACGCTTTCATTGTTCTTTAATTTGCGAATAAATAATGCTTTGTTGAAATATCTCGTTACTAATTTATTACCATCTTTGTAGGTTCTGAATGCCTCGGAAAAGTTAGAATCTTTATTTTGAAAATATACTGGTCCTTACGAATTAAAATTTCGCGATTTATTTCAACAAACTTTTCGTGAAAATAATCGGCGGGATCGTGCGATATTAATTCTTCTGTGTTGGAAAACTGCTGTTCAATTGACACAGCTGGAGTTGTCGGTTTTAGTGAAGTCACTGAAGTCGTTGCACTTTCGTCGTAGGAATAATCGCTTTCTGATTCAATCTCTTTTTCAAAATTGGAAAATGAAGGTTTATAAATTCCCGCAATTTGTAATTGAGCTGAGTCATCATGTGGAACATTTATGAGTTGATTGCTACTTACAGAAGTTTCTCCAGTAGTAGTAGTAAAATATGATGTTAATTTTGGTAACTTTTCAATTACTTCTTTCTGATGTAGAGCTTTTTCCTTTTTCAGATCCACTAGGATATGACCGTTTCGACATTTTATATTATAATTCAGTATTTAATTAATTTTATAACGAAAATATTCGCTAACACAAAACAGACAAACGACGATTTAATCAAACAATACTATTTTTTTATCAGAGCTCGAGCACAGTCAGTAACAAACTAACAACGACAAACAAAACAAACGCCACAACATCGCAGACAAATACTTGAAGGGAATTCCCGTTCGTCAAGCAAGTCAAACGACGATCGGGAGTCGGAATTCTTTTTGTCTTTGGTATTACGAATGACGTTCGAATAGGTTTCTTTAAGACATAAACCACACCGCATCAAATAATTCTTCTTTTTTAATTTAATAATTTTCTTTTAATTGTATTCTTATACTTACATATAGGTATTTAAATTAACCTAAACATACTAATATCGGAAAAACTCATTTTTGAGAGAAAGTGGAGTTATGGAGTACTTATACCCTGTTTATTTATTAGTTTGATCTTTCTTTTTGACGGATGTCAAATCTGAAATCGATATAACTTTGCAACGACGAACAATATTTTCTTATTTTAATAATATTAAAATTGATAATAATCATAAGAATAGACACACAACATAAAAGTACATAAAAGTACCTTAAGTCTAAGTGGTTTTATTGCTTCGAAGTAAAATTTAAATAGAAAACTGGAAACAATGGTCTCTTACCTACCCAATGTTTTTATGTCTAGTGCAATAAAATTGATTGACGAATGAATTTATTTATTTTGAATAATTTAAAACATACATACAGCCACATATTTAGCCAACACATTTTTACACCAATAGATATTTTCTGTTTCCCATCACTGACCCATCTGTCAAAAAGTTCAAGCTATGTTGTACAAGGTATAGTTATCCGCATGCGGCAAACTAAAGCTAATATAATAAGCGTAGGTATTGTAGTAAGTCATTATCATCAGATTTTTCAAAATTAATGTTTTTCGTTAATAACTAAATATCGGTTATCATTTGGTAATCTGTCAGGAACTAGGGGGCCCCATTCGATCGCGGGGCCCTGGGCACGTGCCCAAAGTGCCCAGTGGGGAAGAGGGGCCTGACTGCTTTGGTAATATAGATTATCTTGTTCAAATGTCCAAATTGTCAATATTTGTCTTATTCAGTCAGTTGACTCATAGACATAAGATATTGATATGGATTTATTACGATCACAAGTAGGTTGCAATTCAAAAATTTCTGTCGCCCTGAGATTTTAGCATAAGATTTTGTGACGGCGACCATACTCACATAAATGTGATTCAATTTCAAGTGATCGCCACTGTTCTGTAGTGTTAGAAAGATGAAAAAGATAATGATTAGAATAGAATTATCTCGTTACTTCCGACTACACAGATGAAATCTTAAGTGCATCTGGTTTCAAATCTCTTGAGCCGAGTTGTTACTTTTCAGTCGATATGATTTTATTTAGATCTCATCTAACTCATCAACTTATTGATTTTATGTCTGCAATTTCCAAGGAATCGTGGTCTCTACAAATAAACGACATCTAAGCATGTTGAAGCGAAATTCTATCGAACACTATTACATGATATAATCCTGTAACAAAAAATGTACTAGATATCCTCAAAAACTTTTAACAAAAAGCTGCTTCAAGTTTTTTGCCATAGGCGATAAGATGTGCGATAAATTTTCGGCTATTATGCTGCCAATAAGAAATTTCGATAAATTTAATGCTTTAACTTCTATTTAGTTACAAAATTTCCGTTTCTTCCAATGTTTTAGATTTATAGTCTATTACATATGTGTTGAAGAGATCTTTGCGACAAGATATATAATGACATGTCATGTATCATTTGAAAAAAATAAGTTTTGAGGTGTTCGCACCACCTTGTTACCCAAGAAAAACTAAATTACATACAAAACTTATATTGTAATTATAAAATTGAAAATTTGCAATAATAAATGATGCCTGACGTTTTACTGAATCTATTTCATCGAAGTCCGTACTCTGTTTATCACAATGACATTTTAGATATTTGAAAGAACGATTTGCCAAACGCGATTCGTACCATAGAAGTGAAGGCAGCTAGAGCAAATCTACGGTATTTCTGAACCCATCAGAAGGTAGCACACAGAGTCGCGATAATGGCATTATTTTATTCCTACTTATAACGGAAAAGCTCCACTGATCCTACGAATTTGGGACAATCTGTATATTACTCTAGACTGCTGTTAGGTTAGTTCTTTTGTCAAAATTAGATTTCATATTACGTTTTCGATAGATTTACCACACGAAAACTACCAACAAGTCAATTATACTGGCATAATATTAAATATAAAACCAAAAATGAATCGCCGAATTTCATAACGGGCAGGTGAACTTGTTGAATAAAATGCATATAATACCACCTCAGTTCTTGAAATAAATCCTCAACACTTTGCAATGTGAATGATCTGCCTACCGATCATTTTTTCTTTGTGGAATACGTAACTTGACCTTGTTCAACATTAACGAGTGAAATAATTTTCAAATTTTTCATATCCTCTATTGTAATAATTCCCTTCAACTTCGTTTTATCACACGTTAACATAATATTTACTTACTGTAATTATTAGTGAACACATTGGCTTTCAATACCCCGAATGTTTGTGTACCTTCTATCAAAGGCGGTAACGTGTTACAGAAAATCAGAACATGTGAGGACGTTATGTGCTCCCCGTGTAACCTGATGTGAATCTCTTGTTCGTTACACACGAACTTGCAGCAGAATTGCTCTCGTCATCGTGTTCACACGATATTTCAAACCTAGTGGGATAATGGCCACCCCCTACACGGGTTCGTTTTAGGAGAACTGACTGAATGAGGGGTAGCTGCCCAAAGTTGAAATATGAAAGTATTTTCTATTCTATTCAGTTTTTATCCATATTTATTTGTGTTAATGCTTCACGCAGAAAAAAATTAAGTATATTAGAAATTATGTAATGGCATTAGAGCGATCCATATAGGAATATTGTTGCTTTGTAACTTTTATCATTTTCTTAGCAACAGCAACATATATTTTATAGTTTTAACAATGTGTTATGATAAACAATTTATATTATTGTCTATTGATGATACGATATTCAATCCAAAGGACGACAAACGTGCATTACTAGGAACAAGTGAAAATTAGGCAATTGAAATACTTCAGGCTAGAAGGCGGAAGTATTTTTGTCAAAACCATAAATATGTTAACCGTTAACCTAATAGTTATTTGATTGAAGTAAAAATATCTTTACATAATTCTGTACAGACACTTATATATATATATATATATATATATATATATATATATATATATATATATATATATATATATATATATATATATATATATATATATATATATATATATATATATATATATATATATATATATATATATATATATATATATATATATATATATATATATATATATATATATATATATATATATATATATACAAAAGTATTGAGATTTTGGATCTGAAGAAAAATTTGTTTGAACAGTTACAAAAGATAACAGTCATCAAATCTTGTAATATTCTTCGTAGGTTTCTTTCCGAAAATAATAATGAGGTAGAGTCATAGGTTTTCTTTAGTTTATACTGCTCAGAATCTCATTTCATATTTTATTTATTTGTTTATATAAATGTAATACAATTAACTGACAATTTTGTCATATTTATATTCAGAGCAGTATTCTATTCGATCGTTCACCACTTCACACAAAGGAAACTATTAATGAGTCACATTCAGTGTTACTTGACTAAGGTCCGTACACTGGATTTTTCGGGAGAAAGCCTCTGACACTACTCGTTGGTACATTGATATCATTGTCTGATGATGCTATAGTATGTATATATTCTGGTAGATTGATATGTTCTCATAACATTTAACGTTATCCTAATATATAATTACTCCAGGATATGTTTTGATTATAATCATTGCCTGGCAATGGTATTAATTACTGGGTGGTGGATTTATATTTTTCATGAAATCAGTTTGATTGCATGAACAGATATATGGGCAACTCGTCGGGGTAAAACCCTATATATATATATATATATATATATATATATATATATATATATATATATATATATATATATATATATATATATGACTTGTGCTATTACCTACTGAAGTTTGGCACCTTTATAGTAGACACCCTGTATATGTGTATATGTATATATATTTTCATTCATTTATTTTGAATGAATTCATTTTCCAAGATATATATATATATATATATATATATATATATATATATATATATATATATATATATATATATATATATATATATATATATATATATACATCTTGGAAAATGAATTCATTGAAAATAAATTTGTGGCTTAAATGTAATGAACTGTCACCAAATGTGAATAAAACAGTATTTATGGCTTCTGGAGCCTAAGATATAGTGTTCTTGTTAACTTGAGAAATCCATAAACCACACTCCCCACAAAAACTAGTCGCATCACCCTACTTTTACGACAATACTATATAAACTATTAGGTTGGTCATTCAAGAGTCGCTTGGTAACTTTCAGAAATGTAAAATAAGAAGATATCATTCAAAAGAGATAAGTTTATGATGAAAAGTATCAACAATTTTCGGGTCAATGAAAAATTAAAAAATTCTATCCTCTTAAAACTTTCGCGAAGAGTCCAATCAACTAGCATTGAATGGTTAGTTATCATTTTAAAAATCCAGTGTTTCCTCCCTGGGCCCTAATTACTGCCAGTATACGTTTTGGAAGCCCTCCAACAAATTTTGGATGTTTATATATATATATATATATATATATATATATATATATATATATATATATATATATATATATATATATATATAGTCTAAAATTAAAATCATTCCTCTCGCATTATAATTTCAATATAGCATTCCGAACTGATAATTTTTAGGCCGACATATCAGAAACTGCAAATCTAAAATTGATAAAAGTAATAAATCCGGTGTTTATAAACTGTCTTGCGGGGTTTGTAATAAAATTTATATTGGTAGAACCTTCAGAAATTTCAAATCTAGATTATCCGAGCACAATTGTAGTTTTAATTATCATAAATAAGATTCCCATTATTCTAATCACTTACTCGAAGAAAACCATAACTTTAATGATAATTTCAAAATTTTATACAATGAATATAACAGACAAAAACTCAATCTATTATAAATTTCAGACATCAACAAAGAAAAGAATTCAGGTAAGTTACTTAATAGTCAATTAGATCTAAATCCTTCTCCTTTACTCAATCTTTTCAATTCATAAAGTAAGCAACTCCGATGGGTTTTTCAACATACCTTTTGTACCTATTGTAATATTAAGTAGGAAATAAGACTAATATATGAGGAATAACTCTGTTCATGAGTTTGTATCTATCTGATGAAGCCACAGTTTGGTGAAACCGGTCATAGTTTTGTTAATATAGTGAAAATCTAAATACTTTAGTTTTATTTCATTGAAAACATCCAAAATTTGTTTGAGGGGCTTCCAAAACGTGTACTGGCAGTAATCAGGGCCCTGGGAGGAAACACTCGATTTTTAAAATGATTACTAACCATTCGATGCTAGTTGATTGGTCTCTTCGCGAAATTTTGAAGAGGGTAGAATTTTTTAATTTTTCATTGACCCGAAAATTGTTGATACTTTTCATCATGAACTTATCTCTTTTGAATGATATCTTCTTATTCTACATTACTGAAAGTTACCAAGCGACTCTTGAATGACCAACCAAATAGTTTATATAGTATTGTCGTAAAAGTAGGGTGATGCGACTAATATTAGTGAGGAGTGTAGTTTATGGATTTCTGAAGTTAACAAGAACACTATATCTATTGGCTCCAGAAGCCATAAATACTGTTTTATTCACATTTAGTGACAGTTCATTACATTTAAGCCACAAATTTATTTTCAATGAATTCATTTTCTAAGATGTACATGAGCTGATGACTACTGTATCATCCGCGTAGGATGAATGTTATTTTTGGGTATAATTTTCAGTAGGTCATTTATGTATGAGGACCATAAATAGCAGTGGTTCCGGGATTGTTCCTTGATATACCTCTGTTGTAAAAGGCAGTTCGGTGCTCTTATAATACAATAACTTAACCAATTTGGTTCTGTTACTCAGATAATGCCTAATTAAGTTTAATGGAGTGCCTCTGATGCCCTACATGGGTAGTTTGTTAGCTCATCATGGTTGACGGTATCATAAGCTAAGTCTAGAAAGGTAGGTGTATGGTATATATACCTACTTATATATATATATATATATATATATATATATATATATATATATATATATATATATATATATATATATATATATATATTCATATACAGAGTGTCTACTATAAAAGGTGCCAAACTTCAGTAGGTGGTAGCACAAGTCATATATATATATATATATATATATATATATATATATATATATATATATATATATATATATATATATATATATATATATATATATATATATATATATATATATATATATATATATATATATATATATATATATATATAATCTAAATACTTCTGTTTTATTTCATAGAAAATATGTATATCGACTTTTACCAAGTAACGACCTCCTCAATCAAAAAATTTTGGATGTACTCTTGAGACACTGAGTTCCATATTTCAGGAAGAAGATATCCTAGTTGTTGGAGTGTTCCACAAGGCATCCTACATTGCTGAATTTGCCACCCCATAATGTCCCAAACATGTTCTATGGGATTAAAGTCGGAACTTCTGGCTGGCCATCCTAAAATATCAATTTCGGCAATTAGCAGACATTCTGTAACTACTCTAGCTGCATGAGGATGAGTATCATCATGCATATGAATGAAGTTTTCGCCAATCAATGGGCCAAAGGGTACAACATGGGATTCAAGGATATCTGCGATGTATCCGACCGCTGTTATTCTTCCATTATTCACTAGGACTAACTCAGTTCGACCATCCAAAGAAATGCCTACCCACACCCACACATTACTGAGCCCCCTCCGAAGTTTTCGGTTTGCCGGATATTGCATTGCTGCTACCGTTCCCCAGGTTGTCTGTATACAGGCATGCGTCTATCATTTAATGCTAGACAGACCTGGACACGTCGGAAAAGAGAACATTCGACCATTCTGGAATACCACATTTTGCATGTTCCCTCGCATACTTAAGTCTTGCAACTCGATGCTTTCTGGTGAGACGCAGGCCGGTAGAAGCCACCTTTGGTCTGATATCGTCTTCTCTGAGCCTGTTCCTAACAGTTTGCAATGAAATATGCACATTTCTGGGAAGTGCAAGTTCATTTTGTAGCATTCTAGCCGTACAGTGCTTAACTCTTAGTGCAGTTAAACGAAGCCAACGATCATCAACTGGTGTTTTATCCGATTTCTTCCCTGTCCAGCCCTTCTTCTATATTTCCTGTTTCGTGGTACCGATTAATTGCTCTTAAAATAGTGCTTTGGTAAACATTCAACAAGATAGCCTCGTAACGTTGGCTTTACCCCTCCTCTTGAAGTGTTACAATTCCTTCCACTTTATGATCACGCAAATAGCGTCCAGGACGTTCAGCAGACATTACATGGAATTCAAAGATTTGAAAACCAACAAGAAACACAGAAAACTTGCATTAATTCAGCCTGAAAACTGAAAAGAAATAGAAAGAATACTGATAGTCAAATAAACTCATTCTAGTTTCAGACGTGTTTGAGATCATATGGAAATAAATCTTACTACATAGATAAGATTTCTTCCCCTTTATGTCCAAAAACATATGTTGACAAGGAAACTGCGATTGAGCTGCTTAATCGATTGTGGAATTCAGAATACCAGGTGATGCGACAATTTTTATGGTGTGTGTAATACCCAATGGAAAGATTCTATGCTGCCAAATATCTAGGAATTCTCATCGATAGCCGTTTAAGATGAAGAAAATGCGATATCTTTTATTCCTTTTCACAGACTGAAACACTGTATGGAACCTTCCAAATTGTTAACAATATAATACGCATTATTTTATAGCGTTAGTACCTATGGGATTATTGCTTGGGAGGACATATATCCGTTATTAAAATTCTAACTCTACTTCAACAAGAATTATGGAATTATATTAAAAATACTTCTCCTTTAAAATTAAAATTTTTCGTACTTGATTCAATGATGCATCATTACGCATCTTTTACCAATAACTATCTAACATCAAATAATTAAACAAGAAATAATAACTTGTCACTCCTTAAAATCAGTATGACCCTCGTTAGCAAAAGTCCAAATATGCAGAAATTAATTATTTTATTTAACAACCTACCTAAAGAACTTACAGTTTTTAAGGCGCAAAGAGAACTATAAAGAGTAAACTTACGGCTGATCCTATAAAGGTTTAATCTACAGACCAAATATTCTGTTGATGAACTAAATCCGTTAACTCTATGGTTTAATTTAACTGTGTCCCATAAACGCAGTTTATACTAACCTAGAACTAAATTGGGTTCTAGGATTAAAAGTTCACTATTAAAAGATTTAGTTCTACGTTAACTCTGAATTTCGTCCTATAAACGTTAAAAGTCTTTTTAGGGACAGAACCAATCCTATGAATTGCTTCAATGACATTCAATTTGAAATGAGGTTCAGATTTGACAAAAACACAGTGAGATTCCTTCTGGAAAGTTTTGGAAGGAAGATACAGCAAGCAACCAGAAGAAATAAATCAATCTCTAGTACTCAAATGATTTGCCTCAAGTTACGCTTCTATGCTACTGGATCTTTCCAACAGCTCATAGGAGATGATATGAGAATATCTAAACAAAGTGTTAGTAATATATAATAAAGAAGATAACTCATCATTCAGCACTATTGAAAAACACTTATGCCCACATGCCTCGGTCTAGGGAAGAAATAAACAGGAAGAAAATAGAATTATTCCAGATTCGAAGGTGTCCTGATGTAATAGGGGCCTTGGACGGCATTCACGTGTGGTTTCAGTCACCAGGTGATGGCTATGAAGAATTGTATCGCAAAAGAAAAGGATATTTTTCGACAAATGTGAAAGTTGTTCGCGATACTGAACTGCGAGTATGCCACATTATACCACGCTTCCCAGGCTCTGTACATGATAGCACGTTTTTTGATGATGGCCCTTTGAAAGCACGTTTCGAAGTAGATGAATTTGGACATTCATACTTATTGGGAGATAATGGATACCCCTAGAAAAATTATCATTTAACTCCTATTCTCAATCCTGCGAATAACCTCGAAATGACATACAATAGATCTCATATTAGTACCAGTAATACAGTTGAGAGATGTTTTGGCGTTTTAAAAAGAAGATATCCATGCCTTTTCCCCGGCCCAAGATTGAAGATGAGCACGAACTTAGCATGTTTCACTCTGCTCAATGTTGCGATTGCTCGTAATTATGTGGAACCCCCTGAAGATCCAAAATTCCCTGTTTTGCCAGATGAAGATGAGTTTCCTGAGCCCTAAAACTTGGCCAATAATTTCGCAGCGAGGAACGCTCTTATATCAACAGTTTTCAATAGATGAATGATTGGTTACCAACCATTCATCTATTAAAAACTGTTGATTTTTCTTCAATTATTCAAGTGCACATTTTTTCAACTGAATATTATTTGGATGTTACTGATACTAAGCGTTCAAAAGTTAGTTATTTCGTTATCTGTTTATTAATTCAATGTTTGTTTTTTTCTCATTTCACTGAACTATTTTTATTTTGTAAGATTAAAGAAATTCGAAACAGTTGTTCTATATTTTTCTATTGCTCTCTCCGAAAGTTGATTCAGAAGTACAGAGCTTCGAAGTTGCGATTATTAAAATTGGACATCAGGTGTTTTCAAGATGTTTCCTTTGAATCTATTGGATTAATCATTGCAAGGTTTACGATATAAAGGAATAGGTTTTGCTTGCAGATAGAGTGCGAGGATAACCTATCCAAATTTTCAAGATTCATTCCTGTATCATTTTATAATAAATGCCTGTTGAGTACTCCCTCCTCATTTCTTACCACGAAAAATGCGTGATATGCACTCAAAACTTGCCTGTCTGTTCAAATGTTGACCATTAAAACGTTGACCTATTATATCATAGAACATTGAGAAAAAATCCAAATTTTTCTCATGATAACTTCATTGCACCATATTTGAAATTTTTAGTTTCCTGTGAAAAATGAGAAAGAGAGAAGTTCATATATGTGTATGAATTTATTCATTTAATTATCAAACAAAACAACAGAAAAACAAAATAACATGAAAAACAGGAAATAAACTATGTCTGAACTTGATTTTGCAAAACCTCAACTTCCAAATCTAGTTTTTTCAATTGCATCTAGAATAATTTTTCACTTTGTGAAGCTTCTTGATCAACTAATTTAATTTTTTTTCTATGAAAATTTCCTTTCAAATTGCTCAGATATCATATTTTTGTAAGGATCGCTTGGACCCGATGAATTATAGGATACTTGAACAGGTTCGGGTGTAGATTTACGAGATGGGGGAATCGGTTCAGGAGGAAGTGCAACTAAAGGTATATCTTGAAGGAAGTTGTCTCTAAGTATAAACTAAAAAGCTGGTCCCTCTGTTAATTAGAAAAAAATAACAAGATTTTTGAATCGATTGAATCACAACCACATTGGAATAAATAGTATTAGTTTGTAGAGCCACTATTCAGCACTAACATTCCATTTTTTGAACTGGCCAATAAAAGTCGATCCAGTTGACACATTGGTGTACGCAGTAGTGACATATCCATATTTTTGAGAAAAAAATATACCCTAATCTCTAAGTGTACACCATAAAGCGAACTCGAACGATCCTAAAATCATTTGATTAGGATTACCATCATTATTTTCGTATGAAAGATCGTAACGTAATGATACAGACCAAGTGAATACATTTCGTTTACTGTTATGTTAATTTTAATGTATGTTAATACATAATGTCGGAAAAACATAACAAGTTCAATGGATACGTTATCCAAAACATGTTAGGTTTTCCACTTTCGCCCCTAATGTGTAAGCTCAGGAAAGTGAGAGAAGGGGCGACCACAATCTTTTTAGAGATAAAAGAAAAGCCCTTTTCGCCCGCCGCTTGCATACCAGCAAGTCTGTAATTGTATTGCGAACGAAAAGTGTATTAAAAGATTAGATAAAATCAATTATTTTATATTTCTGGCTCCAAACTTCTACTTGGCTCATTATTGACCTGAAAAATGGAAAAGAAACACAGCAGACAAACTCTTTTTGAAGTTTAACAAAATACAAGCTGCAATTTTCTTCAACTTCGTAATCATCCTTCTTATTCAATAAACAAATGTCCTAGAGAAGGAGAGCTTGAGTGGGAAATTATGTGGGTTAGGTTTGAAATGGCCAATATAACTTATCAGGGAATCAAAAAGAGCTCAAGGAGCCGAAAGGGAGGGAGATGCCTAGGCAAAAATTTCACTCTATATACCTATACATATATATATATATATATATATATATATATATATATATATATATACAATTTCGTGCATGTACCAAATTGGACTCTGGAATCTCGATAATCGTTAGAATTAAAGACGAAACATTGTTTTCAATGATTAGATATTTCAGGAATCAAAATAGTTCTTGAAATAATTTATCTAAAGATAGCAAGTTCAATGGATACCTTATTCAAAACAGTTGAGGTGGGAAAAAGACAGTCCAACCCATGAAAAACTATCACCCTGTATGCTGTGACAAGCGTTTTGCCTGTTCAGAGAAGAATATTTCTGAAAATACCTCTTGTGTCAATTTTTGGCTGAAAATTCTGGAAAATTTAGTCTTATAAAGTCCTTGTGGGCACAGTAACCGCATTTCTGAGGCAATTCTTCAATTTATTTGAATTGATACTAGAATATCAACTTACAACAATAGTTATTCGGGGTATATGTTTTTATTGCCTCTTCGGTTACCTCATCGTTCAATGAAAATTATGAGGCCGAAAAATCGTATTCAAAGAGCTGAGATTGGAGAGTGTAAGAAGCTACCCAACTTTACATTATCCTTTCAAAGAACTCAAATACCCATGAGGTTTCAAACAGAAGATGTACAAAAATTGTGCTTTTTCATAATTTTATCAGATTATTGTGAACTGAATTATGCCAGATGAATTTTGAAATTCTAACAAGAAAATGAATAGGTGGTCTTCTCAAGACGTTCCCATATATCATGAGCTGATATATTATTATTTCAGTCTGATAATACGTACTGCTTGAACATGAATTCAATTCAGGTTGCATCTGATAGTTTTCTGAAGAAAAATCATCTCACTTTATTCTCTAAGAATCTAGGTGTTTTAATATACAGGATGTCCTGTAACTTGCTGACAAACTTGAGGGGTGATTCCTGAAGCACCTTCAAGACAAATAAATCACTTTTCAAAGTTTGTCTCTACCTCAGGGGACACCATGTATAGAAGAAAACACAAAATATTGAATTCAATTTACATACAATGATAAAATACTCCATCTTTATAAATATAAGCATATGGCTGGCTTTGCTCCTCCAAAATGCTAACCAATTGGCAGGCCGAATAACTTGGCATTTCCCCATAATGCCTCTCACCAGTTTTTATTATATCATTCTGGAATGAAAGATTTCATTATTTGAATACTTAATTATATTAAACTATCATAGAAAACATTTATTTGGTACCTATGTTGAGCCCCATATTCACCAGTAAACTGCAATGTATTTTGTATAAGCCAGTTATTTATTTTTTTTTATATTTTAAAACCTTTCAACATTGAACTCTGTTAAACATCATAAGGTTGTAGGTAAAGAAAACCCACCGAATACGTACTCTAGATACTTGCAAAAACTTATGCTGTTTAATTGGCAAAGAGAGCCTCGACATTCTAGGTAAAACATTAGTACACAAAACACTGCTTGTAATATGAAATATTGAATAGTTACGCTCGCTTGTGCCTGTGTGTAAAATTTGCTTGCTGACAATATACTTAAACTTAAAAAGCATGATTAACTCACCCGAATATTTCAAATTGAAGATGCCCTGATATTAATGGTTCATTTCGACATAACCTCAACAACAATTCGTTTCATATCGCTTACAAAATGAGATGGAACTTTGGATCTACATATTACTCTGTTATTTTCAGTTGTACACTGCGGTTGCACCACAGTGTAGTAATTTTATTATTTTGTTGGTTGAATGAATTATGAAATGTAAGGAGGCAGTTGTTGCCCAGGCCGAGGAGTATGCATCAGGATAATCGCAATCCGTGGCGCGCGAGTTACAAACCAAAACCAACCCTGACTAACTTATAGATAATTAGTCATGGTACAGGATATATTATCTTAACAAATATGCTTATCACTAAATACCATGTTATTTTCTCTAAACAGAAGTCTCTTGTAACTGAAAACGACAAGAAGACATCACTTCAGTTGTATACTCCTTAGAATTAAGTTTACTTATAAAAGGAACAACTAATAAACTTTTTTTAAAAGCAAGTTCCAAGAATTTGAAATCATAATTCGCATATTTCGATTGAAATTTGAATTTTGATGTTGAGTATACCTATTTTTATTGTATTATACTTACATTGGAGTCACATCTGGCTCTTCGTGCCTTCTTGTTATAATTTGTGAAGGCATTTTTCAATGCAGGTATCTCCCTCGTTCCATTGGAGTTTCTTGCATTGAACTCTTCAGCAACTTTTTCCCATGACATTTGTGTTTGTTTTAAGAAACTTTGTTTATTTCTTTACAAAGGAGAATGTTACTGTACCTAATTTATAAATTAAAATAATAATTCCTTTATCGTTGCGAACACTTTATAATAATTATTCGACTTTATAATAATTATTCGTAACTTTTTAATACATACTCATCTTGAACAAATATCAAGAATATCTTCAATTTCACGTTGGGTGAAATTTTTTTCTCTTTCCCTCTTATTCTCATCGATTTTCAATTTCGATAAGTTCTTGATGATGAACTTCAAATTCAAATGACATATCGTTAACTCGAGAAACAATTGCCGTAAATGCTGCAATTCTATTGGTTCAAAGCACCATCAAAATTTAGTTCTATGTTAGCTAATCATTGAACATTTAATCGAAGGTTATCTTTATAGGACCGGTTTGAATTAAGTTTTTGATTAGATTTCAATTCCTTATTAGCTAAACCAGGTATAAATGTCTCTTCTCTCTTCATAAGACCGGTCGATAGAGGGTAAAGAGTTTTAGGGGTAGTTCAAAAACAACATCATATAAAATTCTATTTATTGAACAATGTTTTGAATTTCAGAAAATTCCATTGGAAGATACAGATTCTATCGTAAAAAACAATTTATTTTTTAAATTTTAGGGCAAATATCTCACTGGCGATGGATTTTCGGAAAAACTTTTATATGAAGTTATGGAATTATTTGACGAGATCTATCAAATTCTGCGAGATTGAAATCTTATTCTGGGACATACTGAAGTCTCGTCTTTATGAGGAGCTCATCAGTGTCGCATACCGGCGAAAAAGTTCTACAAGTATTGGAATTTTAACGTTATTTTTGTTATTGTTCGTCGCTTTTCTCGATGTCCGGTAGCGGGTTCACCGTTTCGGTTCATTGAGGGCGACTCTCGTATGTGTGTACCAGATGCGTCTGTTCTGGAATAGTTAGGGTACCCCGGTGTAGTAGGTTAGGATTTATTGATCTACAGATTTTTGAATAGGTTTTCTTGTCTCCAGTTTACGTATGTAGACGAAATATGTATCTATCTATATTTACCGTGAGTGGTGCTGTGGCGAGCCCAATCTAAGGATCTGTGATAGATAATGCTCATTTCATTTTCATTTCATGCACACTTATCCTTACGTGTTGTCGTGTACATATTTTCAGCAGATTTAGAGAAGAAATGAATTTCAATTTTTTTCATTTATATTATTTTCAATAAGTTCACAAAATGCACTGGAAATATATTGTAAATCTTAAATCATTGAGAATAATTCTACTTTCGCACTCAAATCATACTTTTCTTCATTATCGGGGTTATCCATGGTTGTATGATTAATTTTCATTATCAATGGCCGTACAATGTTTGAGGGGGGTTGTTGACATTTATGTGGTCGGGACTCATTTTTTCAATAAGCCATTGATTAGCTAACAATATTTGGATTTTGACATATTGGTATCGTCCGAATGCCATAAAAAATGGAATGTGGATAAAATTGGATGGACCAGCTGCACATATTGATGTTCAAAACGAATTGGAATGCTTTGTTTTCGAACAAATGGTAAGCTGTCAGGGAAGTAAGGTTCAATGGTCTGTAGATCCCCAAATTTAACATCCATGGACTTATTTGTGGGGAGTTGTTAACAACATGGAGTAGCTACAAGAGGTGATATTAGGATGCAAAGAATTCGGAATGCATTACATAATATTATTTCGGAGAATCTCCCTAATCCGGCAAGAAATTTTCTGTTTCGAATTAAAATGTGCAAGATAGACTTTTTAAAGCGTGTGTATGTGAAGTTGTGTATGAAAAGTCTATGTGCCGATTAATGTGCCATAGTGTCTCCAATTAAAACGGATACTTACAATATCGAAGCCTTATTATTATTAGCATTGAAGAATCTTATTGACGAATTATAAACAGAAAAGAGAAGTGAAAGTGGAATTTGTTTCTATGAATCCCAAAACTTTCCGTAAATGAGCTATAGAACTGACCAGCATAACAACAGCATCAAATTGAAGAAGTAAATATCAAAACACTAGAATTATTTCTATTTAATTAATTGAAGTCTCTACAGTAACAGAAGCTAACTGTACTGATAAAGTTAAAAGATAACTACTAACTCATGAGTGTTACTTTGAAAAATGAGATGTACATCTGATAGGCGATGCATAATAAAGAAGTATAACAAAGCTATGTGAAAAAAAGAGCAGGAACCCTTAAAAAATGTAACCTCGCAATTTTCACTGTCACTGAAAACTAACAAAAACACATACTGATAACAGCAGTCTCAAAGGGATGGAACTGTCATGGGTTTTATGAAAATCTTCAAACCTAGCATGAAACTTGAATTCGTCTACCTGAGAGGTTATAACGTTTCTCTTGGTGAAGTCGAACAAAGCCAAGAAACAATATCAAGATATTTTCAACAAATTTATATACATAAAATGGAATATCATCACAACTTGCTTAATGTAAAATTAGAAGAGGTGAATGTCAAGCTCAATAAATTGTTGAGGGGGGGAGAATATTTTATAATAGCTTTGGCCTGATCAAATTAGTTTTGGATTCAGTCTCAGATTAGAATAATAAGGTAACTAGTCACTTAAAGCTCCCAATTGGATCCATATGATGTGACAATTGAACCATTTGAAACGTTTCATAATAGATAAGTTCGTGATTACTTCTTCAAAGTATTGAAGTTTATCTAGTACAACGCTACTGATTTTAATATTTTCCAATTAAAATTAAATAATACTCATTGTTTCACCAATTTTCATCTGTATTTGTAAACAAATCCTACAACGAATCGAATAGTTGAAAGTTTAAATTAATTTAAATGATTGAATTAATTAATTGAAATAAATCACTATTAAATTGCAGAATAGATATAGAAGGCTAATAGATTAATATTTTGCAATAGAAAATAATCACGATTCGGAGTTCAAAGTTTAAACTAAAAGGAATACCTAATAATTTTTCATTTTATTATTTTACTATTTACTAGTTTTACAATTGGGAAATGCAAATTAGATTAGCCAGTAGACTCTGTCAACAAAGTCTTTATTCATTGTTGGGAATTGAACAACATTGTTTATTGTAAAATTATATAAATTAAAAATAAACGGCAAACAAAACTTTCTTAAACGACATTTTGTTCAAGGGGTTTTCTGTGCAACCTGAATTATTCGATATTATATGTAGATTTTGTCCTCACATGCGATATTGAAAAGATGTATAGGCAAATTCAAGTAAATCCAGAACATAGGTATCTACAAAATATCCTATGGAGTGATTGTCCAGTTGAACCAATCGAGTGTATTGAGCTTCCAACAGTTATATTCAGACTCAAGCCTGCTCCGTATTTAGCGACGAGATGCTTAAATAAGTTCGCTTCAGGCCAAAAACATCGATATCCTCTTTTTTCAGATATGCTGCTTAACAAATGCTATGTTGATGATATATTGGCTGGTGCTGATTCTGAAGGAAATTTATTTCGCTTACATAAGGAGCTGACAGAATTATTAAATTCAGCAGGGTTTACATTACATAAGTGGTGCTCAAATAACATAAAATTTTCGAATTCATTGAGAGGTGAAAACGTGAACTCAGAATCATTAAAAATTCCTGAAACTTCCACGGTTTTAGGAACATCTTGGTGTGCGAATTTGGACAAGCTTACAAAGATAGACATATTCAAATAAAAATATATAAAGTGGAGCGTCTTATCTCAAATAGCTCAACTCTTTGATCCAATTGGCTTTATTGGTCCTATTATATTCACAGCTAAAATCATAATGCAAAAGTTATGGGTAACAAAAATAGATTGGGATGATAAATTTCTCTCTGATTTAGAACAAGAATGGATAGACTTCTCGAAGAATCTTCCACAAATTTGCAGGAAGTTAATCGACTCGCCTAAAATTATTAGGTGCGAGCTACATGGTTTCTCGGACGCATCGATGAAAGCCTATGAAGCTGTTATATATCTAAGAATAGTATACGATAACTCGCAAGTTTCGTGTAAGTTGGTTACTTCAAAGTCGCGGGTGACTTCTCATAAAACGGTGAGTTTACCTAGACTGGAACTCTGCGGAACATTATTATCTGCTCGTTTATTTCGAAAAATTAAACGCGTATTGAGTTTGAAACGTGACAAAGTTATTATATTGGCTTCAGAAATCTCCATCGAAACTAGTTTCGTAGCAGATCGCTTATCTGAAATATCTACTTTGGAAAACTCAGCAGACGCAATTTCACGTGGTGATAAACCTGATAGTTTCAGCAATTTAAATATGTGGTTTTCAGGATCAAAGTTTTGACATTTCTATAAATTTCAAGCACCCATTGGAATTCTAGTCGTAGAATCTTTACCTGACAAGGTTAATTTAACCACCATAAGAGTCGGAGCTGCCATCCCATAGATATTGTGTTGTTTTAACAAATTTTCAAAATTTTCAACTCTCAATCGGGTTATATGTAGGATTTTGCGTTTTAAATACAATTGCGAAAACACTCTCAAACGCTCAGGACCGTTGTCTGTAGAAGAACTGAACCATGGAATAATGGTCATTGTGAAAATAATTCAGGCACATCATTTTGAGAAAGAAATCAAAATGTTACAAACTAACCAGTTTGTAACATTTGTAACACTAATTGATAAATCGCATATTTCTTTGCTCACACCATTCTTGGCTGGTTTGAATTAGGACTGTGTGCTTATACATCCTATCACTAAATTATGTGCTTTACCTTATTCAACAGAAAATGTTGAAATAGAGGTAGAATCAATAACTGGGGAGAATGTTGAGAAATGAACAACATTGTTTATTGTAAAATTATATAAATTAGAATAGGTTATTTATATGTATATGCTGGTGTATATTTTGTTCTAAGTACCACCCTGAGTAGCAACGCTTCTCCGCTTGTGAATCATGATTTTTCAATTGCTTTCAATCAGCTCATATTCCGTTGTAAATAGTTATTATAGAGATATAGTCTGTTACTAGAAAGATACTACCCTGCGTAAAGCAATAAATGTGTTCTTCGGGTTATAACTATAACCATTAAACCAGCGGGGTATAACTTTCTTACAAATTCAATTTTTTCCCTTTATTGATGTATTTGTCACGTTTTTGAACAATGTTCTGAACCTTCTTAAGAAATTTTAAATTAAGGGTTTTTACATCTGCGCCATGACCAGTTTGGGTATTTGTCTTTACGAGGTCAACCCAAGGCATAAAAGTAACTTCAATTGACGAGTTATATAGCATTTTTAAAAGTAACAGTTTGTCTCTTGGACTATCAAGATCTATCTTTCAATATTTATTAAACAGATCAATAATTATAGCTTAAGTATTGTGTCATACCAAGCAGTGGGCACAAATACTCTTGGAGTAATTATAATATGAACATTCAGTTATTCACAAACACAAGTAACATTTTGTCTCTTGAACCATCAAGAACTATCTCTCAATATTCATCATACAGATCAATAATATTAACCTAAGTATTGTGTCGTACCAAGCAGTGGGCACAAATACTCTTGGGGTAACTAAAGTTGTATGGTACTGTTAATAAACAATTAAAAAACTATACTGGTCCTTCGATCTTACAAACCCTACCTTTTTGTTGAGATTCACTCAACATGCATTTTATATGTTTTCGGTTATTTCTATAAGGAGTTTACTAAAAACATGATGAAAAATATAATTTTTGTGATATTAATCAACGAATCCACATAAAATCTTTCCGCAAGGCTGTAACATAAGTGATACTGTGAATGCAGATATTTTTATGAAAAAATGATGTTGGATGTCCAGGATTGACATATTTCGTCGTTTTAGTACTAATTGAAATATCGTGTATACAGAAAATGACCCCCCTACCCATATTATTTTCATGTCAAGGATTCATTGGCGTGAACAGATTCAAGCTAGTTTTTTTTGTTCTCGAGTTACTCAATTTGGAAATTCAGAAAACTATCGGAATCAGTAATATGCCAATATATCTCGGTATGTCATGTAAACATTTTTTTGAAATTTTGTTTTCACTTAAAATCGAACTACGTACGGAATTTATTTTTGGTCAATGGTATTTGAGTTATGCAACCTCGCGTTTTTCTTAATAATGACCATAGGTAATTTTAACTTCGTTGAAGGGAATTATTTTTTGCTTTTCAAAATATATCATAAGCGCACTCACATTTTAATCCAGAAAAATTGTATAAGTTTCTTGTAATTTCACTTAGTAACTCTATATTCATTGACAGAATATTCTCGGAATGATTGAAGTTACGTAAATATATCATGTGCTTTCATTATGATGGTTCGAAAATTAACTCTTGCAATGGCAATTCAGGTAAATTTTTTAATGTTTCTTCAGTAAGTTACAACTTTTGTGTAAATGAAGTGAATAATAACGAAGCGACCATGCGGTACAGAAATATTGAAAAGTACCACTCAATCCTTATATTAGCACAGAAAACAAACGAGATCTTCTTTTATATGGAATAAAGTTCAATAGGAATAATCAATGGAGATATTTAAATATGTTACCATTGTTTTGTATGCATAATTCACAACGCCTGAAGTTACTCCAACAGGCATTGGAAATTTGAACATTGATAAGCAATGCAAGACAAAGTCTGAAAATCTGCTTCAACTCTTCAATATTTTGACTTGCTCTTCTGTATTACAGACCCTTGCTATATCCCCAAAGAAGAAAATCTAGCGGCGACAAATCCGGGCAACGGGCCAATCATCATACTAGCCCCCCAGTTCCAATTCAATTGTTGACAAAATTTGATGTGATGTGAACCATGAAATTGCCAATTTTGAAGAGGGGGAGCTCCATCATATTGAAAATAGTTATTTCTTCTTCCGGAAAGAAACAGTATTATTTTCTACAATTTCATGGTATGATTAGTCACGAAGGTTTTCACTGAAAATTACATTTGTTAATAGACGATTATCTTTCAATGCACACCTTACATTGAACCCATATAGGCCATGAAGCTGAATATCAATATTGCGATGTGGGTTTTCATCCGACCACTAAGTTTATTTTGACTATTGAATATTCCTTCACTACCGATGTGAACTTCATCGGTCCTGATTATTTCCTATATATATATATATATATATATATATATATATATATATATATATATATATATATATATATATATATATATATATATATATATATATATATATATATATATATATATATATATATATATATATATATATATATATATATATATATATATATATATATATATATATATATATATATATATATATATATATATATATATATATATATATATATATATATATAATAGAAGTGGTGTCTTAAACTGATGATGGGAAAGCGTAGATATCAAAGTGATCAGTTGTTTAAGGAAACACAGGTTCTCGACATAACTCAATTATATAGTTTCAAGCTCATATCAGATTTCCATAAACATAGACATTCGTTACAGTCCCACAACCATCAATATAGAACGAGAAATAATGATATGAATGTGATGCCACGAGCCGGCAAAACAATTTGGACAAGAAGTGCAGGATATCTCGGACCTCGCATGTTCAGGAAGATTTCAGACGTTATAAAACGTATTAACAATCAGAAAACACGAGAAAAAAATGGAGGTTAAAGCCATGGATACTTTCCAAGATAGGAATCTCTTCTATAACGTTACTGATCACTCCACGTGTTGAAACATTGTTCAATGGATTAGTACAGGCCCGTTACATCCGTGTAATTACCCAATTTTGATACACACACACACCCGATTCTGGAACATACCTGGATTTGTCCTTTACCCGATTTTGAAACATACCTGGATTAGACTTCTTCCCGATTATGTCTGTATAAACTAGACAATCAAACCCGAGTGCGACAAAACTGGAAAGATTACTTTGTAATGCATATGTTTATAATATTAAATTCAGGCCCGCCGCTAGCGGTTTGAACGCCGGTGTGCAATTCCTATCGTGCCGCCCCTATCTAACTACAAAACCTAGGTGTTTATAAAAATGTGAAAAAAAATGCTGTACAGTGAAGAGCTATGTTATATTAGGTTATTTTATACAAGATATATACACTAATAGGACATTGAATGAAAAAATGAAGGCAAGAAAGGTGCAGTTTATACATATTATGTAGGTAGGTATAGGTATTAAGTTATTTTACAGAAACTGCACCTTTCTTGCCTTCATGTTGGCAAAATCAGCTATAATTTTTTGGTGTCTAGTCTATTTAGAATCTCATGTTCAATTGAAATTATTGCTAAATTACTTAGTCTTTGCTGGTGCATAGTTGATCTCAAATAGTTTTTATTATTTTTAACTTTGAAAATGACCTTTCACCAAATGCAACTGAAACCGGCAATGTA
Source organism: Cryptolaemus montrouzieri (assembly GCA_013387265.2). Lineage (NCBI taxonomy): Eukaryota > Metazoa > Arthropoda > Insecta > Coleoptera > Coccinellidae > Cryptolaemus > Cryptolaemus montrouzieri. The sequence goes on from JABFTP020000024.1 coordinate 40,535, forward strand.
AGTAGTATCCTTAGCGCTATTGCTGTATTCGGAAATGTTGACATTAATTCATTAGCAAAATGTATTGCAATAGGGTTTGTGGATCATTAGACTGGTTTTCAGTTAAATGCAACTTTAAAGCATTGATTTCATTAAACATATCTATACCGTCAATATATGCGTCACTACTTGAACTATCTTTTAGCTTCACATTCAAATCTTTACAATGTTTCATTAAATCATCTTTGGAGTAACTAAACAAGTTATCATTGGTGAAAAAGCCAAAAACGTCGGTAAAAGTTTCCAACTCATCGAATCTACGTTTTAAAGAAGTTTAGGTTTGGTCCAGGATCCTAAAAAAAACATCTACCTTGTATTTTGTTTTAGGGTCTAGTAAGACTTCATCACTCTGTTCGTACTGAAATTGAGTTGGTTTTCTTCGTGGACGAACGGTATCTATAGGCGGAAAATCTGCATCTACATTAAGTTCCCGAGCCACAGTGGTAGCTTCTTCTAACACCCTTTCGAAATGCTCATCTGTGCGATATTCGGTGAATTTATGAATCAATTTATTTAACAAATTTATGCAGATTTGAGTATTCATTGTGGGGTTTTGCATCATTTTGCTAATAGCATTAATTTCGTTTAAAATATCAAACCAAATTACAACTAAGCAAATAAATCTATAATTTTGAATATTCAAAGCAAGCGAATGTGCTTTGTGAGTTGTTGTACAATCCCATTCCGACGAATTGTTATCTGATATTTCAAGTAAAGCGTCAAATATTTTTTCGAGGTGATACCGTAAAGGTTTGACTGCATTGATTCTGCTAGACCATCGCGTGGCACTTAATGCCTTTAGTTTTAAATCAGGTAAATGCTTGCAAATTATGGACCACCTTTTGGTAGAAGACGAAAAGAAAACGTAAATTTCTTGAATTAAGTTGAAAAAGTTGACCGTGTCGTGCGTTATATTTGCCGCATCGTTAACGACCAAATTGAGACTATGCGCCGAGCATGGAACGTAAAATGCACGATTATTCATTTCCAATATTTTTTTATGTAATCCATTGTGTTTTCCACGCATATTAGAACCATTGTCATAACCTTGGCCAAGTAAGTTTTTAATATCAAGGTTTAATTGCGAAAATAAATCTAAAACAAAATTTAATAGTCCTTCACCTGTGGAGCTGGTTATCGGACAGATGCCAATAAAACTTTCGCATATTGTAACATTTTTAGTTTCACTGTTCAAAACAACATACCCTAGTATAACTGTAATTTGTTCTGTGTGACTTACATCTGGTGTGCAATCTAATATGATAGAGAAATATTTTGATTCTCTGACTTTGTTCAGGATATAATTTTTTAAGGTCGTGTCGAGTAAATCAATGATTTCATTCTGAATCTGATCTCCTAAATAGTGAGTCATGCGAGTTGAATCGAATTTCGAGGCTTGAATTCTGTGAATATGTTCCCGCATAACTGAATCAAAGGATGCTATCATTTCTATTGCTTTGAGAAAATTACCATTATCATGCTCATATAATATTTTGGACGAGCCCCTAAACGCCAGACATTGATGAGATAAAAATTTTATAACAGCTATGATTTTTCCAATACATCACACCATTGTTCTTTTTCAGATTCTAATAGTCTCAGTTGCATTTGATTTACAGTAGTTTTATTTTTTAACATATGATTTAGTTGAACCCAACATTTTAAATTTTTGCTATGGCAAATGCTTGTTTCGTGTCGTTTTAAGGTAGATGACAGATGTTGCCAATCGGAAAAACCGCTTGGAGCTGACAGACTACTTACAGTTTTACTGAATATTTTACAACATAAACAATAGACTGAATCTTTTGACGTAGAGTAAACAAGCCATTCTATGTTAATTTTGTTTCCATTAGGAAGATTTCTAGAGTAATAACTGATAGCAAATTTTCTTCCATCAATATTAGCAGGAAAATTGTGGTTAAACAGCTGCACGGGACCACGGCTAACCAAAATATTAACAATATCATTAGTCATACTGGCGGGTCTTGAACCGGGATCATCACCACAATCTAAACAGCTACTTGATGACGATAAATTGCTTACAGGTCCTTTAGCACTACTTTCTCTTTTTTTAGTTTCACTGGAGTCTCCTTCTGAAGAACTAACATTTTTCTCTTCAGATACCTCCATAACTTCTAGATTTAAAGCTGCGCTTGTTGAAGCTACATCTACGTCAACATTCTCTTGACATTCAGAGTCCCTATTTTCTGGTTTGCTAAAAAATTTCTCAAGAGATCCCGCTAGTTTTTTTTCTCTGTATCTTTTTCTCGTTTTTGCCGTCGAAATTTAGCTCCTGAAATTTTTTTCCTTTTTTGCGGTTCCTGGAATTTTTTTGAAAAAGTTTAGTATACGGTTGTACAAAAGTAACTCTAATCCCAAAGGAGTCGATCATTCCACCCATTATTGCGAACAACCTTTACTAGGGGTCAACACTGAAATCGCGAAAAAATCAGCTTTTCCATACATTTTGTATGGAATAGTTATTTTTTTCGCGATTTCACCGTTGACCCTATAGTAAAAGTTGTTCGTATTTATGTAGAATGACTCCTTTCGGGATTTAAGTTACTTTGTTACACCTGTATAGGTATAATTTTAATATTTTTTCATAAATCTTCACTCTTAAGTTGTATAACAGAAAAAATAATAATCACAATACTACTGCGAAAAAAAATGTTCATACGTACTGCACACAAATGTAATGGAATAACTAATTTTTTTTTCGCGACTTCAGAGTTGACCCCATAGTAAAAGTTGTTCGTATTGATTAGATGGAATGTCCCCCTTTCGTTACTTAAGTTACTTTTGTTACACTCTGTACTAATTTTAATACATTTTTTCAATAAATCTTTACTTTAAGTTTCCTCAGTAAAATAACCTTTAAATTTTACATGAATACCTGCTGTTTATATGAATGCGCCCATATGCTGATTAATTAAACAAAGACACCATAATTATGATTTTTTGCGCCGACGGATAATATAAATAATTTTCTAAATTTTTTTTTATAGTCACACTTCGCACAAAAATATACAGAATATTATTAATTTTAAGTACCCTGGACCGTTTCCGGATCTCACATTAGGGCTATAACCAAATAATTGAAGTTTGTTGTTCACTCACATCACTTTCGCATTTGTGTTAAATAAATAAAAACAAAGAAATGAGTATATAGTTTTAAGGATTACCCTGATATCTGTGGGATTTCCCTATTTCGCATAGAGCACGATACGGATTAACTTTGTTCTCATGAATTTCAATAGATGGCGCTATGTAATGCTACGATATAATAGAAATATTTGGGCGCCGTTCATCATATTATTTTTATAAGGATAATCTTTTTAGTATTGTGAGGTGATAATGTCTGAATTTTAGTCGATGATTGTCTGAATTGCCGCCCCCCTTAATGCGCCGCCCGCGTGCAGTGCACGCCTTGCACGCTTACGGCGGGCCTGATTAAATTATGTGACACTAAATACAGGAGATTTTCTCATTTTTTGGGAAAAAATATATATATATATATATATATATATATATATATATATATATATATATATATATATATATATATATATATATATATATAAATAGTATGTTTATTTGTTATGTTGAACATGATATAATACTTTCCCAGACGTCTGCATCTTGCAGTGTCTGGGGTACAAACAAACAAACAGATATCTATAGATATATATATATATATATATATATATATATATATATATATATATATATATATATATATATATATATATATATATATATATATATATATATATATATATATATATATATATATATATATACTATTTATTGTCGTGGACTTATGCACTATCTCAGCTAGTAGCTGGATATAATTTACCTTTCCCAGATTCAGCAAGGGAGTAGGCTCGATTACAATATACTTGACATAAATTTCCTAACTATCCTACATGTATTAAGAATTAGAGCTTTTTGCATTTCAGTATAGGTTATGCACTTCTAATTTCTTAAGGCTATCATGCAAAGTTTTGGGTATTAACCCAGTCGAGGATAAGATGACAGGAGCAATATCTATTTTCTCGAGGTGCCACATCTGCTTGATCTCAATAGCAAGGTCTGTGTATTTGGACTTTTTCTCCTGGAACTTGTTCAGCACGTTGTTATTATTCGGTATGTCGACATCCACCAGCATTGCTGTTCTGGCTCTCTTATCATACACCACTATGTCCGCCCTATTATTCGTCACCATTATGTCAGTGATAACAGGCCTATCGTAGTATAATCTGATAGAGCCATTTTCCAATACGGGTGGCGGTTGATACTTGTAATATGGCTGGAAGGTGTTCAGAAGTCCGTACTTGTGTGCAAGTCTCTGGTGGACAATGTTGCACACCTGATTATGCCTGTGAAGATACTCCGTATTGGCCAGTTGTTCGCATCCGGACGTAATATGCTGTATAGTCTCCGATCTTAGATTTTGTAATGTTCCGTCCTTCATTATAATTTTTTTGTAATTGTTTGTGGCGATCACTTGGTCTTGGATGGTCATAAGGAATCCCTCTGTTTCCTGTTTCTGCGAATAATTTTCTTTTCATCTACCATTTGTTGGAGGCTTCTTTGACAATATGTGGTTGATTAACCTCATGGTGATGTCGTCCATGCAATTCCTTTCTTGACCATTGCTCTTGTTTTTCAGTATCTGATAGGAACGGTACATTCAACAGGTCATCTCTGGTAGCAAGATTTAGTGGTGTATATCCCCTATCAGCCAACGTTACCACTCTATGGAGGTCAGAAGTGAAAGTTTTTGCAGAGAAGAATTCTCAGAGATTTTTCATCTGTTCGGTGTGTGAATTGACAACATCTATTAATCCGCGTCCTCCTTCTTTCCGCTTCAAAGTTGTTCGTATCACAGACGATTTTGAATGATGATTGTTGTACTTTGCCAGCATCGTTCGGGTCTGCCTTTGAATGTCATCCAGCTCTGTCTTAGTCCATCTGATTATTCAAAATGAGTAGAGCAACACTGGAATGGCGTAGGTGTTAATTGCCTTGATTAGATTCTCCGAGTTCAACATCGATTTCAGCACAGAGTTCAGACGCTGACTGTATTCTGAACGAATCTTCTTCTTTGATTGTTTTTGGTCTAGCAATCTGGCTTGTTGGTATCCCAGATATTTGTATATTTCGCCATCTCTCATGCACTGTATAATATCACCGTTTGGAAGTTGTGTTTTACCATCCATGACTTCCCCTCTTCGAATGTTCAGGGTCTTACATTTTTCAATCCCGAATTTCCTATGAATATTTGCCGAGAACTCTCTGACAGTTTTCAGCAAATCATCCAATTGCTTCTTGTTCGAAGCATATAATTTGATGTCATCCATATACAGCAGGTGGGAGACTGTATGATAATTCCTTTCTGTTTTTATCCTAAATCTATTCTATTGAGCATTGAGGACAATGGGTTCATAGCTAAACAGAACCATAGTGGACTCAAAGAGTCTCCTTGAAAAATTCCACGACGTATGGGTATCTCGTCGGTTTTAATTGATGTATTGTTTATGTTGACCTGCAGAGACGTGCGCCAGTGTGTCATTGTTGTCTTCAAGAACTCTACCAGGACTGGGTGAATTTTGTATATCTGCAATACTTCGACAAGCCAAGAATGGGCGGTACTATCGAATGCCTTCAGATAATCGAGAAAAGCTGAATGAACATCCCGATGTTCGTGTGCCTGTTTCATTATCACAGAATCGATAATGAGTTCGTTGCACCCGTGGTGTTTCTTTTTGCATCCTTTCTGCTCCTCTGCTAATATATTGTTGTCGTCAAGGTGTTGGTATATTCGATTTGATACGCATGAGGTGAGTATTTTGTAGAGTGTTGGCAGGCAAGTGATTGGCCTATATTGAGACGGATCCTGTGTTCTATCGCTCTTAGGTAGCATATATGTTAAGCCTTGTGTTGGGAAAGTGGGTGTTTTCTTAGGATGTTGAAGAACGTACGTGAGCTGTTTCGGTAGGGCTCCATGGAGCTTATCAAACTTCTTGTACCAGTAGTTGTGGATATTATCTATACCTGTTGCCTTCCAATTGTTGGTCGCTCTAACTACTGTTCTGATTTCTTCCACCGTTATTCCTTCGAAGTCCATATGTTTGATATCAAGGCGTTCTTTTTCATGCGTGAACCATTCCGCATCTCTATTGTGTTCTTTGGGGTTCGACCATAGTGATAACCAATAATCGGTCAAGCACTGTGCGTCAGGCACTTCTCTGTTATTGTTGGTCGCAATTTTGTTATTTCCTTTATGAAAATTAGCCGCGTTTTGGAGGAACCTTTGGTTTTGCTGTTTCCTTTCAGTACATTTGATGACGTATCTTGAAAGCCTTTATGCTTTTGCTTGGAGCTTCTGTTTCAAAGTGTCCATATACACGTCGATGTGTTGTTTGTGATCAGGGTGTTTTGTGTTCGTACCAATTTTCCTATAAATTTTGTGTATATGTGATTTAAAGCGCCTTGAGGGTTTTCTGTTTCTCAGGAGTTCTGTGAGGCGACCGATTTCTACTCTAATATTATCAATATCATCCTCCAGTCGTTTTTGCCATGGTGAACACTTTCATTGACTCTGGCAGGTATACCGTTATGAGTATCATTTTCGCTTCTGAGTTCCATTATGACCTCGTATGCTTTGCAGCGTTTCTGAAGAAAGTAGCCTGTTTTTAACGATTGTTCTTCGTTGATCCGAAATTCTCTGCTCGGATATGTGCTGTAATTCAGGATATTTTTCTACGAACGCACGATGTAACGCATATCTGTATGCTGTCATTTCCGATTCCAAGTTTGTAATCTTGTAATAGGAAAGCATAATGAAGGAATTCATTTCTGGGGTCCACTTCATGCGTTTCCGAGGGAGTCCGGCTCTCGTGGTGGTAGGCATAATGGCTTGCGCCACCGTTGAAACATCAAGAGTTGGTTGGGAGGTATTGATGTTATTTCCCACTTGGTTTTGTGTTGCAGTATCCCTACTCGAAATCACGCTGCTTCCGTCATTAACCGTGGGAGACTGTGAATCACTTTCCGAACAAGACCCTCTTCCTAAATCTTGAACGCGACAAGAGGTTATGGTGGTACAATGTCGATTCACCCGACATTATAATTCATTGTTCAATTTATCAAAGAAACATACTATTATTATTTATTATCGTGGACTTATGCACTATATCAGCTGTTAGCTGGATATAATTTACCTTTCCTATTATATATATATATATATATATATATATATATATATATATATATATATATATATATATATATATATATATATATATATATATATATATCGCATTGATGAATATAATAATGACTGTGCTCTTTAGGATAATTGCATTGCTACTTTTTGGAACGTTTGGTAATTATCAGAAAATGGACTTGTTCACCCTCCACCTGATATCTCAAAACAAAATAAAGGTATCTACTTTTATAGCGTAGGGGCTCAGTTACGCTAAGAATATACACTGTTCAAATTTTCGCTTTTCAACCTAATTTTTCTTAGAGTTTAATATTTTGTTGAAGAATTTTATCATAAAGATTATATATTACCAAGGATTTTTATTTTCTCAAGCTTCTTATAAACAACTTCTATTAATGTAAATAGACAAAACTATTACAAATGCAATACATTTGTTATTAATTCATAATGTCCTGAATTAGAATGTAAATTAAAATAAACTTGGGACCTACGCTAATATTTAATACAACTAATTCATTCATTTTTGCAACTATTCACTATCAAGAAGAACCATTCATTAATTCATAAACCATCGTAAAGTATATCATGACGCGTTAGCAAACTCGAGTCGGGCTACTAATGTCGTAGACAAGAGAGGTTATACATTTTTTCTAGTAAAACCTGGCAACATCTTTGTTACACCACCGCATATGTCTTGTTGGAAAGATCATGCGGCTTTGAGCTTGGCGAAGGTATGGTTTTTGTATATGTCCATGAATTTGAAAGAGTCGCCTAAATAGGGCATAAACTTCCGAAGGCCGAGTAACTTAATCCTTGCGGAGGCAGTTATCATTGCACGGTCTAATAGAGTGGTTAGGAACCCACTATGAACTGTAGGCCCAGCTGGGTAATGGGAAAAGTTCCCGAGTATATTGTTAAAAGAATAAATAAGAAGATATGTCGTTATTAAATTATGGCAACGCTGATTGTAACCCACATCAGTGATGATTCACACAAAAACAACCTCCGCAAGAAGGTTCAATTTATAACTTACGAGTTAGTTTTCTTTGAAATAGAAAGTGTATAAAGTCGAAAAATATCTCAACTTCGTAGGTGTGGAATAATCTGAATAAAATGAACTTCCGCTGAATTTGAACTGAAAGAAAATTTATCCTCGCTAGTTAGGAAAATTTTCTTTATCCTCTAATCGAAATAAATGGGAATCATTGCCCATTGCTCTATCATGTAAAACTCTTGGATAATATTCATCGAACATTACACGGAACTATCTCATTAGTATACATTAAAAATGTTGTGAGCCTCAACAATGTTTGACTATCATTTATATTCACTATTAATGACAATTTGAGTTAAATAAGAAGAGTGCTATTATACATATTGATTTATTGATGATAAATTATTCTTCTCTTAAATTCTAATCAAACTTCATTGTGAAGCCTCATCAGAGGCATTAGCAGTTCACTCATAATATTCTGAATTCTGTTTTATTTAGAAATAATTAGTTGATTTGAGTCTTCATAGATTTATGACATGTTAGAGCTGATGCTTTCGCTTTCCCTAAAATACCGCAAGCAAATGCAAATCGCTTAATTGTTCTAGGCTGTACAGCAGCCAATGTATATGAAAGATGAACTTGAATATTAGCAAGATTGTAATATGGAGACCGGAATCGGTTCTTGAGGATACGTAATGTAGCAGCAGGACCTCGAAGTGGATGTCTACGTTGTACAATGACTCAAATAGATCGTTCCATTATTCTTATATTCATGCAAAACTCGTTCTTTCGTGCTTCTCAAGCTGAAAATTGTGGAAATACTTGACATTTTGATCTTCTTCACATTAGATAAGTGATATACACTTGCTATAAAATCGATTAGGGTCATTTTGTATCTTGTTTTGTGTATTCGATTATAAGTTGTAGAAAGCTAAGTAATTTTAATAGAATTCGAGCTATTGTAGGGTGAACAACGTTCACTTTCATTTGCTTAGGACTCTTTTTACACATATATCATTTTTCATTTTTTAAATATTTATTGATACTATGCGTAGAGTAACAGGTTATGGACCCAGCACCACACAATTTTGAAAATAAAAATAGTCTAAAGTTATAGGTTTCATGTGATTCCTAACAGTTAATGTTAACTAGTTAGTGTTATCTAATATTTGAAAGCTAAAAAACTCATCGGCTTTGTTGATGGAACAGGATTTGATCCGAATTTACCAAACTGACGGATTGGAAAATAGGGAAAAAGCATTCTCATCGAGCTGTTTAAATTCTTGTTAGCTCCGTCGAAAAGCTCCCATGTGAACTTTAACAACTTGTTATCAAGACAAATTCTAATGATCTCGGAAGATATAAAGCATAGCATGATACACATGGATATTCACAGCTTCGTCACTTTTGCACCTGTCGTTCGATATGTGTCAATCTGGGTACTTTTGGCAGTCACGCAGAGAAGAATTATGAGATGGAAAAAGTTGATGTAGACACAACAGATCTATGTGCGGATTTAAAAAGAGAAATGAGAGCATCTGCGAAGTTGCGATCAAGATGAATCACAGTTCTTTTGGTTGAAAACAATTGGCGCGATGTTCGTGAGTTTCTTGAAAAAATCTAACTTCGAGAACAAAGAGAGTGACAAATGCGGTTTTGTAAAACGTAATTAATTTTAATCTAGTGTATTCAGCTTTATATGTAGACGATGTTTTATTCATCAGCGAAGTCAAAAAGAAAATTAATGATGGCATACATGTGCCATTTAAGACTACAATGTCAAACTATATTTGACAAAGTATACGATTCCTTTTTGGTTCAACAATTCTCAGAGACTAAGTGAAACGAATTCTCAGAGAAATCTTATCAAGTTATACCGAAAAATCAATCATCAAATTTGAAATGACCGGAGAAGAAGCATCGAAGAAACTTAATATATCATAAAAAAGAAGCCTGAGTGTTGAAATACTTGGTAATCTGAATACAATGCGTCGGAGGGTTAAACGATCTTCGAAATCGTAAGTCGCCGACACATATGGTTGAATTGATGGGGTAAATTTGTAGCCTGTCCTACCAATTCGATTTTATGTTTATAGTTATCTAAATTAGATCAGCAGATTTTGAACTCTCGTGTGAATAGCGTTCACATTTATTTGTTAAGAACTCTCTTGACGCTTTCATCATTGTTTATATTCTATACACATATTCATTAATACTCTACGCAGTGTGTCGCTATTTCAACATACATAAATTCAACAGAAATAACTTGTATGCAGCCGACAGTACATCGGTAGTTTTAAAATTTATCCACAATCGTTTTCATGAATGACAGTTGTCAAGATATCCACCAAACCAAACGCTTAAGGCGCCAGTACGCCAGCATTAGCCAAAGCAATCGAATATACTACTTTTTGGAAACGAATCAAGAGTTGCTTATGTAGAGATAGTAGATGTACTGGATAAGAAGGGATGAGATGTATCAGCAATGAGTTAAGTATAGAAGGTTCCATTTCTGGAAAGTTTATGCTGGTGTATGTTTTGAGGGAGACACAGAACTAGTTGTCTATAGAGAAACTATTTACTGGACAAATTTATGCTCGATCAAGATCCCATTGAACAAGATTCTAAAATGAGGAACTCATAGTTCGTTCACGATGGGCGTGAGTATACACACATTGGTAAGAGAATGAAATTTTGTACTTTTTCGAGATGAATCAATATTTCGTTCGTATAGCTATAGTTGGCGTTTTGTATACCTAGAAGTGAAAAGGAAACAAGTATCAACTTTGGCTAATGCATGAACGGTTCCTTTTCAGAAAACTTCATCGATGATTTCTGCTGTTACATCTTTTCGAGGATGCACGGATTTAGTTATTCAAAGATGTACAATGATTGGGTGGATGAACATTTTAGATATTATCCATATAATACTAGAGCAGTAAGGCTTATTTCGAGGAAAGTGGAGGGGACGGTTGGAGTTTGAACCGGGCGGGAAGAAAGGGTCGGTGCGGAAAAGCGGGGTCCGTAGGCCCCCGCGAATAATTTTTTTCCGGTAGAGAAACGTCTGAGGAAGATCCTCGCGAAATTCGGAGTCCCTAGCTCGAACGACGGAAAACTCGAAAATTCGCCGAAACGTAGCCCCGGGCGAACGGAACGTCAAAACGGCCATATTTCTTCGGAATCGATAACTCGGATCTTTCGGAAGGCGATCGGAGAGGTCGATCGGGCGAAAATTCCGGGAGAAAGTTCTGATAAAGTAAAATACGTCTCCGAAATCTCCGAGATGGAGGGGATAATTTCTATGGACTTTTGTAGCTATACAAAATATTTCTATCGCCTTCGATCGCTACGAAACCTGGACAACGAAAAAGCCTCGAGTTTCGCATTTTGCACTGCAATAGTTAGATTCTCATAAAACCACGGGAAAACGTAAAAATCTTCCATCGAACTAAGGGCTATCGGCCGACTTTCGCAAATTTTGGCTCTACTTTCCTTATTCCGAAAATCTCTGACGGCCAGAAATTCGCGAAATTAACAAACCTCGAGCTGTCAAAATACGGGTTTTTGTTTTAACCATCCTACTTAAACAGGGTCACCAGGAGAAAGGATTCGACCTTCGAACGATTCCTACATATCTCGAGATCGCGTCCACGACGAGAAATCGTCATTTCACGACTTAATTTTCGAATTTGGGACGGTTTTTGAGACCTACATTTTCGAAGAATAGAACGGAAACACGGGGGCGGAGCCAGTCACCCTCCCTTACTCTCCTTAAACCACCGTTTCACAATATGACAGGGCAACGAAGAAGAAGTTTTAAAGAGGACCGTACCCAGAAACATAGGTGACAAGAGTAGACGGGATATAAACGATCTAAATCCAGTCTATTCTCTCACTAAACGATCGAATATCCGTTCCGTACGACGGACATCGTCGTGTACGGCGGTCTTTGAATCGTTGAACATCGGTTTCATCGTACCATGGCCGATAACAAGAAGAGAAGAAGAATTGTTGATATTGTGAGATTGTTTACGTTAGATTCACAAAACCTCAAATAATCATTTCAAGGTAAGTGAACATAATTTAACGAATATTTAATGCAACGTAATGTATATTTTTTTTCAACATAATGAAGAATCCACATTTTTCATAATTACATTCTTTGTTCTAACCTATGTATTCCAATGAAAGAAAACAATAATAAATAAAGTATTTTAAACTGAATTATGTGTTCATCTCTATTGAATTTTTGTTTTAGTTTATAAACGATGAAATATGTTTTTTCTTCAATGAAAATGTAAATGGAATTCAATGTATTTGAAGTTATTCAAGTTGAAATGTATGAAACTGAGTTTTTACTTTGTGTGCATATATATAGTTTCTTTTCAATTATATATTTATCGTTAGATTCCAATCCACTTGATAACAAGAATGAATTAATTGGATTCACTGTAATCAGTTTGGAAAATTAAATGAAAAATAAGCAAAGACTATATTAAGCAATAACAAGAAAGTTTCGAGTAAATATAAACGTAATACATCCCTGTTCTCTGATAATAATCTTCGTAGATATTTTTGTGTAAGTAAACCAGTCTGATTAATAATAGTTACAATAGAGTCAGATCTCTAACTCTGAAGGAAAGAGATCAGATAAATTACCTGCAATTCTTAACTTCAGAATGTATTTGTTGAACAATTCTTCATACAGTTGGCATGAAAACTTGAGCTTTTCAGAATATTCCAATATTTAAATGACACATAAGGTACATGTTTTGAGTTACTTCTGTTCATAACACATTCTTCTGTATTTTAAGAAATTGATTTAAAGCTGTTCACTGAATAACAGGTAGTCTATACATTTAGAATGTTAAGTTTCTTTTTATTGGTGTTTGTGGAAAACTCGATAAAATCAGGAGAAGCAAATTATGAAGCTTCATTAAAACAGGAACTTTCAGTTTGAGAAAATCACATATTGTGTGGAAAATGCAATTACTTCTTGAAAAATGCTGTGTATAGTTGATGATTTTTGTTAAAGATACTCACGTAAAATTATGTTTTAGTCCAGTTTGCTCCTTCTTTTGCATTTTATATTATATAATTATTATATAGATTATATAATATAGAATTCAAATAATGAGTAACAAGACCTATCATAAGTCAATGCGTGGTACATAAGGGAAGAAGAGATCTGACTGCAATATTCAGAAGGGCTTGAGAAAGTTTAGCAGCTCCTAATAATTGAAGGATTTACATTTGAAAAACAATAATGCAAAAAAAGACTGCAGGAACTTATATTAATGCTAAATTCTTCGAAAGACTTCTTGGAAGAAAAGTGAGAGAGTTCTATGTAAAACAACTTTAGAAACACACTCTTTATATAAGTAAGAAGTGTATTCAGGATTTTCACAATTAACCATTATATAGAGAATAACAAATTGAAAGACGAGAAAATATTTATGGTTTACCCTCATCTGGAGAAGGCTTTTGACAGAACCGAAAAGAGAAGTAATTTATAAACTGAGAAAGAGTAGCAGAAGTCTTATAAAGTAATTCGGTAGGATATGGCATCAATGTTGAGATTAGAAAATGAACCGAAGATAGGGAAAGAAGAAAACAGCAATTGAGCAAATTTTAAAGAACCTCTACTATTGGGAAACAATTTGAAAGAATTCTAGAAACCAAACAGAGATATAATTGGAAAACAACATGGGAAACACACTCTTCAGGAGAGGAGAACGTGTTCAGAATAACATTTCCACTATCAACCAGCTCAGAGAATAACAAACTAAAGGACAAGAAGATATTTGTTGCTTTTCTTTATCTGGGAAGGCTTTTTAAAGAAAACTGAGAAGAGTAAAATGGGAGAGTCTAAGGAAAGGAGAAGTAAATCATAGACTGAGGAGCAGTTTCAAAAGCCTTGAAATGGGTAAATCAGTATAATATGTTAATACCTTAGTTAGGATTAGAAAACGAATTGAAGGTAGGAGAAGAAGAATCATGACAACAATATTCAGAATAACAATATTTTATTATCAGTTCAAATGCACAGCAAGTTAGCTTAGTGGCAGTGAAGTAAGATGTTAGTCTCAATACTTAATTTTTCATTAGTATGTAGGAAGTTCTTTATACATGACTGTTTTCATTTTACCTTAAACTATTACTAGCATTAATACTGGGATATAAAATAACAATTTAAATATAACTCTCAAATTGTAAATTTGAACTTTCTCACATACTGTTAGAAAGTTTGACTTCTTCCCCAATGTTTCTGTCATCAATATAAAGTACATGTTTGTATTTGAATTAGAGAAATAATTGGAAAACAACATGGAAAACACACTTCAAGAAAGGAAGAAGAAATCAGGATCACAATTCCACCATAGACCAGCAAATAGAGGAGAACATATTAAAGGACAAAATAAAATTATAGGTTTTCTCTGATGTGGGGAAGGCTTTCAAGAGAGAACTGAGAAGAATACTATGGGAGAGTTGAGGGAGCCTAAGGAAAAGACGAGTGAATTATAAACTGAGAACGTGTTTGAGGTAGAATATTGAAAAAAGTAGTATAAGAGAGGAGTCTAAGGAAAAAGGATTAAATTAGAGACTAAGAATAGTATCAAAAGCCTTTGAAATTGGTAAATCATAAAAATGTGGCAACACAAATGATGAAATGAGAAAATGCATTGATAATAGGAGATAGGTATTTGGTGTAGAAAACTCGATGTTGAAATCTAGGGAAGCAGCATACGAAGCTTCATTCAAGTAAATCACATATTGTGGAAAATTCAATTACTGCTAGAATTTGACGAGTTTTGTTATAGTTAATTCATGGTTTGACGATGTGGTTGCACTATAAGCATTATATATATATATATATATATATATATATATATATATATATATATATATATATATATATATATATATATATATATATATATATATATATATATATATAATGCCTCTGGTGCAGTAGGAAATAACAACATCAATGATAAAATGAGACAATCCATCAAAGATAGGGGAAGAAGAATGCTGACAGCAATATTCAGAAGGGACTGGAAAAATGAACCAGCTCATAATGATTGGCAGGATTGACATTTTATTCCATTAGGGGACGGAGAAGATAACAGCTACTGAGCAAATTTAAAAAAATCTATACTATTGGGAAACAATTTGAAAGAATTCTAGAAACCAAACAGACATATAATTGGAAAACAACATGGGTAATACACTTTAAGAGAGGAAGAAGAGTTCAGGATCACAATTTCGCCATTGACCAGCAAAAATATAATTATAGGTTTTCTCTGATCTGGAGAAGGCTTTCAAGAGAGAACTGAGAAGAATACTATGGGAGAGTTGGGAGAGTCTAAGGAAAAGAGGAGTAAATTATAAACTGAGAACGTGTTCAAGGTAGAATGTTGAAAATAGTAGTATGAGAGAGGAGTCTAAGGAAAAGAGGAGCCTTTGAAATTGGTATATCATAATAATGTGACAACACAAATAATGAGATGAGAAAAAGCATTGATGATAGGAGACAAAGAATTCTGACAGCAAAATTCAGAAGGGATATAAAAAATGTCCCTGCTCAGGATGAATGCAGGATTGGAATTATAGTTCCCAATAGGGAGAAATGACCTGAGCAAATTTCAAAGAACTCATACTATTGAGAAATTATTCGAAGAATTCTTGCAATCAATTAGAGATATCATTGAAAGACAACATAGGAAACAATCAGAAAAGGCAGAAATGTTCTGGATTACATTTTCACCATCAACCAGCTCATAGAAAAGAACAGACTAAAGGAAAAAATAATTTGAGGCATTCTCTAATCTGGGGAAGGCTTTCGACAGAGAATTGAGAATAGTACTCAAAGAGCGTAAGGAAAAGAGGAGTGAATTATACACTTATGATAGTGACACCTGGAAAAATGTGCTAGCTCATATTAATTGCAGGATTGCCATTATAGCTCCAATACTAAAAAGTAACCAAGAAAATTTCAGGAGACTTACACTATTGCAAAAGAATTTGCAATCAAACTGAAAGGACAAACTGAAATGCAACTTAAAAAATACATTTTTCAGGAATGCAAGAAGTTTGTGATTTTGTCATTTTACCATCAACCAGTTATAGAGAAGAGCAGACTAAAAGACAAAATATTTGATCTGAAGAAAACTTTCGGCAGAATGCTGAAAAGAGTAGTAAGTGAGAGGAGTCTAAGAAAAAGAGGAGTAAATTATAGACTGAGAAAAAGTATCAAAAGCCTTTAAGAATGGTATATTAGTATAATGTGACAACAATGTTGATATATGAAAATGCATCACAGATAGGGAAGAAGAATCCTGACAGTTATATTCCGAAAGGATTGGCAAAATGTATCTGCTCATATGATTGAAGTATTGGCATTATATTTCCAATAGGAAAATAGACCTGCGCAAATTTCAAGGATCTTATACTATTGAGATATATATATATATATATATATATATATATATATATATATATATATATATATATATATATATATATATATATATATATATATATATATATATATATATATATATATATATATATATATATATATATATATATATATATATATATATATATATATATATATATATATATATATATATATATATATATATATATATATATATATATATATATATATATATATATAATGATTTGGTGAGAGAATGTGGGTTGATGATCTAGGAAATTAGATATACTGAGACTGATATATAGTTAACATCATTGTAATATAAATGAAGGTTCATAACGTGATTTACAAATTTGTGGATACTTGAATCTTATTTCTGCCTTCTACAAGAACACTTCAATTTGAAAGATGTTTGTTTTTCTGGTAAGCAAATAGTGTGAATTTTTGTCAATTTGAAGTTATACAAAATAGTTATGTACAGGGCAATCATATAAGGTAAACTTTCTATGTATTCAGTAGTGTTCCTTTATTTCATTACTAAGTTCTCGTCTTCATCTTTTAGATACGTTCAAGAAATTTTAATTTGAGGAGAATTTTCAGTTTCTTATTCATTATTATTCTTGAGGAGTAATTCCTCCATATTGCTGTTTTAAGTTCATATTTTTTTTAATTTTAATGCTTCCTCAATTGGAGAGAGTTGATATTTTAAAATTGAATTGGGATAGTATTGAATAGTGTTTAAATTTGTATGGTTGATGAGTCAGTATCCGTAAAACAATACTTGAAGCTGCGTCACCATAAGGATGTGTTAAGCAATATATGAGAGAGTTCCATATAACAAAAAGACCTATTAAATATAAATATCAGTGTATCTAATGAGACTTTCATTATAGTTAGAGCTGGATATGAAAAGGCGTTCAGTATATTTTGCGTTTAGTGTATTAGACGTTTTTGTATATTTGGCGGTTTTTATATTAGACGTTTTGTATATTAGGGGTTTTTGTATATTAGGCGTTTCGTCTTTTAGGCGTTTTTGTATATTAGGCGTTTCTGTATATTAGGCGTTTTTGTATATTAGGCGTTTAGTATATTAGCACTTTAGATAAAAAAGGCGATCTTAATGGGCTCACTAGTTTAAACTATTTCACTGAATCTTCAATCCACCATTGGTGTAAACTTTTGTTATATGGGCAACAATAGTCAACCTCATTCCCTTGCAAGATAACGAAATTAATAGTAATCCGTTTACCCCACGTTCCGCAGATCAAAGTGAACATGTTCGGTATTTACTGGGTCGTGCTCCTCGTTACCATCGGTTATATTAATATGAAAAAACTTCAAGCAATTGGCGGCAGAAGGGCTTTCACTCTTGTAGGCCCAAATTTCGCAGTGAAACATAGACGTTCTCATTCGTTATACGTCACAAGAAATAATGCTTCTTTGAAACTTAGGCGCAGAAATATTTGATATTGATTAATTTAATATTCATTTTGGTATTTATTTTTTCATTATAAATAATAGATTCCTAAACTAATATTCTGGAATATTTTTATTCCTTATTATTGAATCTAAGATATGACGAACAAACAAATATTTTCTTTCTTTGAGGAAATATTTCAATATCCTAACTTTTTGTGCACAATGCGTTTCTAAAACTTTGGAACCGTCGACCATTTTAAAAAAATGGAACCATTATAAGTGAATACTTGAACTTGAATCCCAATAGAACAATTCGGTCAGAACCTGATTTCATATTTATTGTGGATGTTAAGCAGTGATGAAGTATCTCCAATCGCTCATATGAGAAATCCTTAGAATATATTTGACTGGACATTTCAAATAATTTTTAGAAAATGGGCATAAAATTGTTAGCAGAATTATTAACACAATGTTAAACGAACAATTAGGGTTTCTACGAATAATTCTCCAAATGGAGGTGATTGTAACTTCGTACATAATGTCGCTCCTACATTTAGTTCTGAGGTTGGTTTGACTTAACACATCAGAATATCTGAGATTGTAAGATCTCCACATATAAGGGTAAAGTATAAAGATTATTAAAAACTAAATTTTGAGACATTTTCACGCTCTCGATATATTCGTGTTCTTACTATGAAAAAATGCATACGAAAACGACAACCATTAGTAGCTCATTTATTTGAATATGAAGGGTAATGTCAAGTAACAGAGCAGCTATTGAGTTGGCCATAAGATGAAACTGATAGCCTAGGTGTATTTTATTTCACAGAACGTAGGATTCATTGACTGATGCCTAATGTTTTTTTAACAAGGTGACTGCCAAGCTCGTTTTAATGGAACCTCTTCTAAACGACAAATCATCAGGTGGACTCGACTTATTATTGACGAATATGTATATGTGAAATGCCCGTATCTTGCATTGTAAATCCCAAACAAATACAATAAAACTGCTGCAATTAAGGAAATAGTACATTTGGCATCTAGTTTGAAATCAAATCTCAAAGTCATAAAAAAACCCAAGCGAACGCATTTCACTACTGAAAGATCATACCCCCCATTAATTAGACGACTAATAAGAGCGTGCCGTATCTGAACTGTTTAAAAATTATTACGAGATAGTTCATACTGTTGCCCTGCATGCAACGAAAAACCTCCGACATTAATCTATCAACGTTCCCTAGACTATCATATATACAAATATTAGCTACATTGATTTGTTCACAAAATATTTAGTCTCATAATAAATGTAAAAAAAAACTGTTCAGAATACCCAAGTATTTATCACGAATATACTCGTGGTGGACGCAACGAAGCGATACTGTAAAAACAAGTCGCGGCGAGCGCCTGGTAACAATCTGATAACTAACGTGTTAGGAATAAAACTGTTTATCTATCACAAAAATTCAATGTAAGCAAACTTAATGTTTGATTTCAAGTCAGTAATGACAAATGCAAATCAGCTTGGCGCATAAATATTTCAAGATCCTCTAATATTCTGACGGCAAATTGAATTTGAAACCTAACCAGAGTTTCAGCCCGTATGTTGCATTCGACGCTATTTTTTCTTCTGATAAGCTCAACCCACATAAGAAGAGATATAATGGATCAAATTCAATTACACTTGCCAAATACGGTTCTGTGAAATTGTATCCGGTGCCTACATTACTGAAGAATTTCAGTGCCAAAATGAATGAAGGTTCGATATAATGGAACTTCGGTCCATTTGAAATTTGCTAATCTTTCATTCGCATCAAAAGAACTGTACGGCATTCGAAGTAGAACTCATTTCATTCAATTTCGAACCCGACCCTTTTTTTCTCTCTGAATCAATAGAAATCACTTTCAAATTCTCAGCAATATCATGAATGACGTTTTGTCTTTATTAGATTTTAACAAAATCATTGCAAAAGTCTTTTAGGTGGATTCTCAATATCTTCAGTTTTTAGGAACTCCGTTTCTACAACTAATAATCGGTAGGGTAAATAATTTTTATTTTCTACATATTTTTGATCTCGTCGGCTAGTTTAATTTATTGAGAACCGTTTTTTTCATTATATTTACTTTACTCAATATTAAGTATTATAATATATATATATATATATATATATATATATATATATATATATATATATATATATATATATATATATATATATATATATATATATATATATATATATATATATATGATTTAATAGTATGTTTAAAACAATTGGTTTCAATTAAGTTTATATTTGCCTTCCTAAAAAATATCAGGTTAGATTTCGTATTTGTAATAGTCCTCTCTCTTAGGTATGGTTATCTTATATTGGTAAATTAAGAAGAATAATTTTAGCGACAGCGTTATGTCTTTCCAAATAATCTGTTAAGGCAAATATTCAGCAAGATGATAACATATGATGAACTGTTTCGGAAGAAGAAAAACACGTTTAGCCGGAATCGTCTATAGTTGGCTTGATGATGGGTTTCTTATAATTTCTTGTAAATACAACTTGGTCATGGATAGTATTTGCCAAGCCATCTGTTTTACCGAACAATTCTCCTGATACTTACCATCTACTAGAAGCGATTTCATCTATATAATCATTTTGTTATTCGTTGCAGTAACAAAAATACCATGAACTTGAGGCGTTTCTTATGTTTTATTTTGAAAATGGGAACGTAGAAGAAAAAACATCCAAGATGTCTAGGTAGTGTAACTCTCCGAATTGCTGAATTTGATGAAAATTTCAATATAACTCATTAATAAAACAGCAAACCAGCACTTATTGCGCAAAGTCTTCAATTCTCATCCTTAAGCCTTAATCCCTGAAGCTAATCGAGGCTGCATTCAAAATTGGCCACAAGGCGTCAGCCCGTTAGAATTCAATTTGAGTGGGGAAATTATTCGTCGGTTTGGCCCAGATCGACCACCTCGGGTTTCACCATTCAACGGATCAATATGCGGTCTTTGCCGTAATAAATACAGGGATCTTGAGGTGGTCAGCGTTCCGGTTAAATTCGTGAAGTCCGGAAGGATCACGTCACCCTAGCCGGAAATGCAGTTAAGCGCGACTCCCCTGTTAGTGCTCGTCCGACTAAAATTAGAATCAACTCTCAATTCATGGATAGTGAGGGGTTTACACGATCTGAAAACTATCAATATTTCATACTTTCTTCGAAATATATTGTAAGCGGCCCTAAATTCAAATTAATTAAATGCGTTAGATGTGCGGGAAGAGTGTTCCTTTCATGGGCCCTATCACCAATACCACATAAGCAAACATCAAATATTAAAAAAATATTGAAATACATTACCCAGATTCAACTCAGTAGTGAATTGTTAAGAAACACCAACGTAACCCGGAGACGGGAATTGTTGAACCTACGTACGTGAATCTATTCGCATATCTAACTACGATATCAAACTTTGTTCTCTTCAGTTCTCAGTACGTGTTCGAATAATAAACATGGAATTCAGGCTATTACAATTATATATCATTGAAAATGAATTTTTATCAATCTCGAAAAATCCTTTTTCGCCTCGAACAATTTTTTACTAGTTTAATTTCGACCTAGTCATTAGGTTTACTCAATCGCCACTGTGCATTGAATGGCATCTGAGTTAATATCTGTAACACCATTGATTTCAATATGTACACTAAAAAATTCATTTTAAGTAATTCTGAAAAAGGCAAAATTACTTGGCTGCTTCATCACTAGTTTACGTATGGTAACAATTCTGTTTTAGATTTAGGTAATAAAATTTAAACTTTTAAGAGTTTTAGTTTCACTTTTTAGCATGGCTTATCCAGTTTCCATAAGAAATTTGATACTAATATAATCAGGTACCTTCCTACATGCTTGTAAGACCTATTTTAGCGGTATCTGCTGAATAATACAATAACAGTGTTATAATATCAAAAAAAAAACTCAGAGTTGCTTGATAGTAGTGATTCTTTCCTGAATAGCTTTTCTTATTCTGAGACGACTGACATGCACTTTATCTATGGATTGGCAGATGAAAATGAGAAAAAGAATCACCGAGACTACCAGGACAGATATCTTAACTCAGTAATTTTATGCGCTGAAACATTCAGAATAATACATGCAACATTAAATAAATTATTAAAATGAAGCTGGTGAAACAATAACACTATACCAAGGCCTCAGCTAGAATAAACTAAAATTGATGTGGTAGAAGATCGTTCAAATAGTAGCTGAAATATTGCACTTCAGATTCAAGTCTGTCCAAAACGATCTGGAATGTTCTAAAAATAAGACATGTGGTTTATGGATGCAGGAATTCAGCTCATTTCAATATTATTGCTCTTGAGCTTCTTGACCTACTCTTATAGCTGAATTGGACGACCAGGACCTCAAAATCGAAAAACTTGCTGTCTTGATGAAATCTGTTAAATTTTTATTTATTGTGTCATCTGCAGCACCTTGTCCAAAAAGCTCCTCTATTAGATGTGAATGTATTGCAGAATCGGATAATTGAAAATTGTTTTATCATAAGTAATGTTTCAGATAATCTTAAGCGTCATAGACAATTAATTTTGTTTTTTATTTTAGGTTGTTCTTTTCTGAAAAGAGTTTTGATTATCAATTAGCATAATGAAATCAGTGGTGCAACAATGCTCTAATGTTCGAAGGTACTAGTAGAATAATTAAGCCGAATCTAATTATTGGATAGAAATAGAAAGGGCATAAAAGTCGTAAAACATTTGAGACGAATGGGCGAGGTGATTTTTCGATATGTTCATGATATGTAAAATAGCCTGTGTTCTATTATATATATATATATATATATATATATATATATATATATATATATATATATATATATATATATATATATATACAGGTATATATATATATATATATATATATATATATATATATATATATATATATATATATATATATATGAGCGACTGAAAAATAGAGGAGACTATCTATCGCCCTGAGGTATTCAAGTATTAGTGTGAAAAATAGACTATCGCCCCAAGAATATTGTAGTATAGTACTGGAATAGATTCATTTTAGATCAAAAGCTGTCATCTTCCGAAATCAGCCTCTTCTCGAATTTCAACCCCTAGAACAGGGGTAATATTCTGATCCAGTGATACCTTTCAAGTAAAGGGTTTCGATTGCCTTCATGACTACTCGCAATAATTCTATTCTCATTGAGTTCCATAGGAGTTAGAGTAGCTCACTCTGTATCTTCTACAGTTTTTAAACAAAAATGAAAATTCGTTCACGGGAATGCAGACAAAGATAATACCTTTCTTTCGAGGTATCACTCGACCCATCTACCCTCTTCCAAATTTTCAAAGGTGGTCATCCCTGCTCTAGTGGTTGAAATTCGAAATGAGGATGGTACTTGATGATGACTGTCATTGATTAGCATGGATCTGTTCCATTTTACTTCACTGAAACTTGAATAGTCTCAGGGAAATAGTCTTCCCTATCTTTCAATTGCTCAACCTGTATCTTTTACAGTTTTCAATTGAAAATGGAAATTCGTTCAAGGCGATGTATTTTAATGCAGAGTTTTTTAAAGATGGTTATGATTTCGACAGATGTACACTTGGAAGATATTTCTGCACACTCTCTTGTCTCTCCTTGACGCGCGTTTGTGTATGCATTTTCGTTACTTGTGATTCAAATGTGTGTGGTAACCCACATGAAACATACCAGTTTTAAGCTCTCTGAAAGAAGACCTACTTGTTTGATCAATTGTTCTATAGGTCCTTTCGGAACCAGCGAAAAAGTATTGGATTGAGCTGAAAGAGTCGGTGATAAGGATGAATCTTCGACCCCTGATTTAATTTGCATATTTGAGCTCTTGGAAAATAGCTGAGAGTTTTGTAGTATATAAGCTTCTAATGGGGGATAATTTATACTGATAGACAGTATTGGTGAAGACTACTGCAGATCCTGTGCCCTGCATCCATTATGAAAATTTTATCGAAGCCGCAGTTCTCGGAACTCAGAATTTTATAGAAGGATTTTTCTGATAATGGTGATGTTTATTTCAGTTATATCATACGAAACCAAGGTTATGTTGTAAATTAGAGTTTTCACAGTTCATTGAGGTGTATGCCCAAAAATTTGATTGAAGCATTTATCTCAATTTGTACACGATATATGTAAAGGAGGATTGGTATATTGGGTGCATCTCTTTTGAATATTATGGGGTGTATTTCAGGTACTGCTAATTGGAATTTCTGTTACGAGACCAATCTTCTAGAGTTCTTAGAAATTTCGCTGAAAAATGTTACAAAGTTTTAAAGTCCCATATATAAGGACGAGTAGATCATCTGCATATTGTCTCGTTTTCATAGGGTTGTCTTATCAACTCTGTGTCACAATCAAGAAAAGGGTGGGATTTATAACTGAAACTAGCTCTATTTTCTTGCACATGTTCTCGGGATAGGAATCCATTTATTTCTGCTCTAAAGGACCTATTACTGAGATAATTTTAAATATGTGCATGACAATTATCTACAACTTGAACTTGAACTAATTATTTAAGATTTCTGTTTTGTCGCCATCACTCCTTGCTCATCATATTCCAAGTCAACAAGATTATCTATTGTAGAACGACGAGGTCTAAAGCCGATTCATTAGACGTCGCCTAGAGCGGACAGTTTTCAAAATCTGTGTATAAAATAGACGTACTTCCATAATATTTTGTATAAAAACCAAATATGAAGTTGTTTATGCGTAGCTAAAAGCAGTTCGTTTTTATATGCAAAGTCGTAGCGAGCGAATTTCTCTGTAGACAAATTACGCTGCATAAAGCTACCTAGAATATTGTCAACATCAATCGTATTCTGGTTAGGTCATATTCGTCATTCGTATTGAATTTCAAATGCAGATCGATTGACATTGCAGTGTGGTTACGCCGGGACATTGATATTCGATAGTCATGTGAAAATATTATTTTACATTTACGCCAATATTGGTGGTGCATTGTATTTGTTGAATGAGTGCGGTAGCGACTGATACCGCTAAACGTGTCATTTACGAAAGAACCGAATACACAAAGGGGACCTACGATCAGGGTGCTTCTTTCATTGAAAAGTAAATGCGGAGTAACCCTAATGGAAGTTTCAGGTTAAATGGTAAATATATTGGAACGACTATGAGGGCGGTCGTGTTTGTATCAATCAGGCCGTTTCGAACGCCCCTCACTCTCTCTCGTGGGTGAGGAAATTGAACATTTGAGGAAACTCAGTATTAGTTGACGAAATCAATTGTTCACTTATATAACCATATTTTTGTAGAGAATCAAACTATTGCATCGGCAGACGCTTTCATGATCAAATCAAGGGTTCTTTTTCATCAATCAACCATGGACAACTATCAGTGAATGAAATAGTTTATTATTTAGTTCATGTTAATGACCAATCCGCAGCCCACATTATCATGATAGCATCATTTAATTTATTTCTTCATATCTGTTTTAACTCTACTCGATCGAGTACTTTATTCAAGAGGGGTTTTTCTGAATGAAAAAATGATTTTTTCTGTAGTTTGTATAGTCAACTATTACGATGCGTAGTTTTTCCGAAGAGACTGATGCGTTATCTCTTAAACAATGTTGAAATAAGTATAACCTAATCCTAATCGTAAGGTAAGTTCAAAGTGTTATAACAAACACTCACCTTATGATGAAATTTATTTGCAGCTTAAATGACACCTCAAACACGTCAAAAATATAACGTCATCGACAGAATTTTGAAGTAATGGTAAGTTATTAACGTTGAATTTAGTGATACATCTATAGAAAAATCTTGTTATACCCCGTACGTCGCTAGATTTTTGTGCGATTAATCATGATTTTTAAAATAGCGACCGTTCTTTTGGGAAATTTTTTCCTAGATGATCCATGTAGAGGAATTACTTTTTTCTTTAAGGGAAAACATGGATTAAGACTTAATATCGAGAACGGATAATATGAGAAGAACAAACAAAGAATACAGCAGAGACCAATGAACAGTTGCTGCATACGAGAATAAAATATTCGAAATGAAGTCCTGATCTTCATCAAACATTGGATTACATGATTTCGCAAAAATTGTTTTTTCGGTCGAAATAATAGTCATTTAATCTTTGTAGTAGGTTGATTTTGTAACAATGTAATTTTCTTCAGAGCCAATTTTCTCACACTGAGATATAAATTATTCTCACATATAGTGCTAGTTGCCGATTGACACTATGCGGATTTTCTCTAAAGGCTAATATGATGTCATGATTGCCAAGCATCTTCTTTTTTTATTTTCTGAACATTTGATTACTATATCATCAGGATTGGTTTTCCTTAAAAGTTCATGAACGTATGAGTGTATGTCCGTAGATATCCGTAACCACAGACTATAAAAATTTCAATAGGTCTCTCTCGCAGTATCTGTCCCTATAAATGGAATTTTGTGATTGTATTTACTTACTCCAATATGCAGAAACATAGCATGTTGGAAATATTCTTTATTCATGTTTTCTTTTCCGATAGAGCAAAAAACAGTCATTATTCTACTGAAATCACATTTATGGAAAATTTCACAACTGAGCGGTCGCCATTTCGAAGCTGTAGATCTGTTGAGCTCAAAAAGAAATAGGAGCTTTCCAATGATTAATTACACGCCACGTACGTATTGCTAAAGGGAGAAAATATCGATTCATTTATTTGTTCGGATTCAGGAGGGAGTTACAAACAATTGATGGATGACATAGATTATGCTATAAC
This sequence comes from Cryptolaemus montrouzieri, assembly GCA_013387265.2. Lineage (NCBI taxonomy): Eukaryota > Metazoa > Arthropoda > Insecta > Coleoptera > Coccinellidae > Cryptolaemus > Cryptolaemus montrouzieri. The sequence continues at coordinate 67,464 of JABFTP020000024.1, forward strand.
GTCAAATTTTGATGTGAGTCAAAGCACAATCAGACGAAAACACAGTATGTAGAATGGATAAACATTGGTTTACTAATCTTTCTACGATTGCACTAAAATGTGAGCTAAGGAAAACGGAAAGAAACAGATAAACTATATGTGATTTTGTACATGACCAGCAGAAGAAGGAAAAGGCTGTATTGCCAGTCGCTGATACATTAGTACCAGCAAGTTTCAGTGTAAGTTGTGAGCAGAATCTGAAATCAAAAGTATTATTTTTACGCTTCATTCTTTATTCTAACTAGATATTCGATTGTTTGTCGAATGGCAGTAATCTGAATATTGAGAACATAGTGTGAGTTATAAATATCGTTTCGTTCCAACTCAATATAACTAATAAAATAATTTCTAAAGTAATAAGTTGGACAAGATATAGGACTTAATAAGTAATTAAACCAACCGTAACATGGTATAGTATTCCTCTCAATTTGTTGATTCAATCTCAATTTGTGTTTATCGTGAGATAAATATTTGCACTACATTGGATCCTTGTTAATTTGGAGATATTACTAATGTTGTTCTTCGAAATATCTTCAATAACCACACCTCATAACAGAACATCGTGTCTTTTTCGCTGAGAGGGTCATGATGTCCCTTCTTCGAGTTGAGCGTTATAATGTATAACTGTAGAGTAATTAAGAAAACCTAAACTAGTAATTCACGAGGAATTTTCAAAATATAATATTTGACATTTGAAATAATTTCTCTGACTTATGTTGACTAGTTCATGTGTGATCGAAGGAGCAAGGAAATTTTTGACAAGGTGCTATAACCGAAAATCATAAGATATATTTAGCGTTTATATCTAATCTGGAATTCAGCGTTTCATCTAAACCAGAACACGAAATAAGCAGAGTTATTAATTCATTTCCGCAAAATGTTCTGAACATTGTTCAATTGGCGAAATCATTGACAATTTTCCAAAAACATAACGGCAAAGTGTGAAGAATATGATACCTGTGAGAAGGACTCTCTGTTGACTACAGTGTGTATTCGTCTATATCCTTTTGCATTATTCTTCGTATAGTGCGTCTTCAAGAAACATATGTATTCGATAAATGTATGACACACATTATGTTCCATCAGATATTAATAATTGTGCTGGCCGCACAGTTATCGCACTAGTGAAAATCGTTTTTTGAGTTCCTCATTTGAACATTATTAAATTGAAGATAATCATAGTTGATTTTGTAGGATGAATAAGTATTTATTTGACGAACACTCAAAGTACGGACTTTTTCATATTTCATTCTAACAAGCTGAGTAGTGTATGTAATGAATTTTCTTAGGAAATTAATCGCAACCACGCTTGTTGAAATCTGTAATTTCCGACCGTTTACTACAGCCAAGTAGCTTGCAACGATGATATACTTGGACAGTTGGTCGCTTTTCAATACAGAGTTTCGTTGCTTGGCTCTTCCAATCTCCACTCTGGAGTTTTCTGGGAGAAATCGGGCAGAGTTCGTTAATGGAGTTATATAATAATTGATTCATAATACTGATAATAACAGTTTAGGTTATCCTTTTTGACGATTATGGCCAAATATATTTGTAGCTATAGTAAAAAGCCTATCAGTAGTATTATTCAGCTAATAATTGCATGAACGAGTACTTCGGCAGATAGTCAATGAATATATAAAATATATCTCTATAGCACTGATCAAGGAGAAATCACGTAGAACCTGATCACTTGTGTACATCACATTGGCCAAGCATGAACCAGAATCGATCGCTGATATACGTCGATGACCTCTACGGAACACAGAGTATTATTCTTTGGATGGCTGTAATCTCAGATGTTTGCGTTGAGTACATAAATGTTATTATTTCTCAAAATGTTGATGTATGTGAATATCAGACAAAATTTAAGAATTGTTATTTCAGAATTTTAAGTTCTCAAAGTTCTATCAACAGTCCCCAATGATTGCCTGTATAATATTTTTCACAATTTTAGTCATCATAATACATATATATTTTAACAGCACTTTAACTCATATTTAAAAATGCGTCAAAGCTTTCATATCGCCGAAGAATGTGTAGGGAAAAAGATGTTGTATCTATAAACGCGATCAAGATCAACTGGGAGATTTCAAAGGAGATGCCATGAGTGTGCTTCAATTTTTCCTGTCGTTGAGTTTCCTGTGTACCCTCCTCGACGAAAGTGAAAATAGATATTAGGTTAATAAGTATAGCAAACAGCGCATCACACATTGGTTCTAAATGAACTACCTTAAGCTTTATATGGCCAATTCTGGTCAGATTAAAAGGCAATTAGTGCTCGTCTCAGCCTTCATTGACGTGATCAACATGGAAATGGACATAGAAAAGTGCGCTCTCATGAACAACCAGATAGGTAACATTAAGAACGAATACTACATAACTCCATTGAGTATCACGATAGCTTAGGTCACCATTGGGCATAGAATAGACTCTTTGAACGTGTAAGATTGATTATTAAGAGTAAATAATGTTCTGAAGGTATGTTCAGCGCCATCAACAGTCGTATCCTTCAATGTCTCACCTATTCTTTTGGAGTGCTTAACTAGTTAATTTCGGAGCTCAAGGAAACTGATACAAAAATTAGAACATAACTTACTAGCTACAGTATATATCTCAAAATTATAAACGATCTGAAAAAATTTTAGCACAAAAAACTCATCTCTTTCTTTGGCATTATGCAATGAAGGAAAAGATACGCAGGACGTACTAATGAAAGACTGACAACTTAGAGCGTTGCACGGAAGATATCCTGGATACCTGAAAACCTACTTCCCCAGTTATGTCGGAGATGCGGCTAGCACTTGTAAACTGTGCAGCATAGAATGGGATACCCGATAGTAGGTTCCTCTGGATGCTTTGCGTGACAGAATAATATGGAGGAACTGGTCCCAAATTCACCTTCAAGATTTGATCATACTCTAAGAAGCGATCTCAAAAAATGTTGGTGAAAAGTTTTATAAGAAAAAATGGCTTAACTAAAGCCAATCTATCATTTACATTGATGTCTGTTGCAGCGTTCATTCTCAGATCACAGAGGGTTTTCTGTTATCTACGATAACGGACATTGTTATCCAAAAAATGATGAGATCTCGATCAATATCTGAACTATGATCTGGAATATCATAATTCCAGCGGAGCGTTTGGAATTCCTCGCGAGCCGTGTTGTGTGTCGAGTGTAGATTACTGCACATCAATCTCCTGACATTTCAGGAAGCGGTGGAATGATGAAAAGCAATATCTTTTCCCAGAATCCATCATATTTCCTTGATGTTTGATAGGTATTTTATATAACAAAATTTTCTTTCTATACATCCTAGCAGTTGACGTCGCTTCTACCTAAAGTAGAAATTCATTGTGAAGAATTTCAATAAATAAACTAATATTTACGATGAGTTAAGGATGATGCTTTCTACAAAATACGTTGCTTCTGGAACTCGTGTTATCTGACAGAGTTTGGTGAAATTTCTACTTCACATCAGCCTCAGGATATTAAAAATTATTTCCATTACTACTCTTTGTGCATCTTATTCGTTTGATTTTTAAGCTTTAAAATGAACGGAACGAAATTCGCATTTTTATTCAGTGTCTAAAATATTTGGTAATTTTTAATTCATTAAATTGATAAGATATCTGTTCATGCCGTTGCAGTCTAGATGAACTATTTATTTCATTATTATGCCAGATTGAGTGAGTTAAACACGCATACAGTAATCCGAGAGATATCGAATCTAAATATACAACTGCTGCCAGATTTACTTGAATCAAATAAATTAATGGATCCAACTTTCGGATCTGTGATTGAATAGAAGACTTAATGCTTGGCATATGTCAATTATATTCACTAATGCTTCTGATTCTGATATTGATTGATTTTGGATAATTCTGTATCAAACTTTCATCTTTGTTTTCATTCTTCATTCTCATGGCCCAAATAATCAAAATAATTTGTTGCTTGGAAAGAAGTTAAGGTTAAGTAATTTTGCTATTAAAAATAATTTAGTACAGTACATATACAAATATTGAAACAGAGCTTATGATGTATTTTTGACATAATTAGACAGAATTGAATATAAAATAGGTGTGTTTTATACATTTATATATACAGTGTGCAAATGAGTATGTACAGAGGGGACAGACTTCGACGTTTCGGTACTGGAGCTATGTGAACCATTTTCAAAATATTGATTTTTACAATACTACGGTAACTTTGACATCGTTGAATAGAGTTTTTTTTCCTTTTCAATGATATATCACATGTGCACTCAATTTTTCCAACCATGACGTACTTCTTGAAAAATCGAAAATTGTATAACTTTTCGTTAATCTTATCTAGTAACTCCCTGTCCATTCATAGAATTTACTCAGATTGAATGAAAAAGCTTAAGTATGTTCCATACTTTCATTACCATGCAATTCTTGTAAAGACAATTAAGAATATTAATTTAATGTTTCTTCATCGAGTTATAACATCTGTATGAATACAATATGATTCGTAATAACGAGGCAACCATGCCGTTCGAGAATTTTGAAAAGGAATATACTTTCGTTACATTAAAACAAAAACTGACGAAAAATTCTATTATATGAAATGAAATTTAATGGAAATAATCATTGTAGTTATTTAAATGTCTTGCCATTATTCTGTATGCATAATTCTCAACGTCTAAGGATACGCATAGGAAATCTGAATATTGGTAACTGAAGCAAACAATGCCTGAAAATTTGCTTCAATTCTTCAATATTGCGACTAGCTCTTCTATATATAACTGATATATCCCTAAAAGACAAAGTCCACTCCTAAAAAATCCGACGAACGGGCCGAGCCATCGTATTGGCCGCATAGTTCCAATCCAATTATTGACCAGCAGACTACAGCTGGCTACAGTCAAAACTGCAGAAAATTCAGAAAAAACTGAACTTCCGGCAAGAACAGAAGACCCTTTTAGTGCATGCAAACCGTGATAATCGCAACGTACGACGTAGTATTTTTGTATAAGCTCATCAGTGACACTTTCCATTCTAAATCCGAAACGCTTTTGCTACTCATAATTGAGATTGGCAATCAATTCGTCAAGTGAATGCAGATTGATAGAAGTCTATTTCAGCTTCTAATTGATTTGGACTTTCGATTTCTGTAATCAATATATAACTTTGTTCTGTAACCGACTGCAGTGAAATGCAGGTTTAGTATGTCGTCTGACTCGTATGATCCAATGTTTTCCCAAATTAGATAACTCATTTCTATATATGAAACTTTGATAGAGTCGTCTTGTAAAGCGAGATGTACTGTTACATCGAAAGAAAAATAGAAAAACGATATAGCTTGTCCTACCTCTACTGTCGAAATAATTAAATAAAACACATAAGGTCTCCCACATTCAAATGTTAAAGAAAGCTGATACCGGCTTTTTGGCTTTGTGGTATTTCAAAATACTACTAAGATGGGCAGTTCATACTCAGAATATATGGTTCTACTCAATGTGCTTGAGAAACAGATTGACTCCCAATTATATACGTTCGAAGACACATAACAACAGTGGACCATCAAGAAGAGCAATCGAGAAAGGCCAACGCATATGGCTCAAAGAGGATATGAAGATCCAGTACAACAGGAGGGACGTAGCCAACATATATTTGAAGGTAATCCATACGGAATTATTGTTTAGGTTGCACCCTGTTGAGTTTGATTTTTCAGACTCTGAATCCAGATACGATGTCGAAATTTTAATTCATAAAAAGTTTCAGCAACAACAGAATAAGTCGAATTCACTTAAATTCAAAACTTCTCCACTCAAACCTTCAACTGATAAATTTTCAGACCATAAATATTTTGACAGATTCACTAATTTAACTGATACCGATTTTACACAACCACAAAAAGATCTATTAGAAAAAGGATTCAAACATAATTTACATCCAAACCATAATGAAACTAATTTTGAACAGTTAGGCATAGACTCCGAAATCATTCTCAAAAACTCCAAAGATAATATCTTAGCCAAACATCAAACAGCAAAAATCATCGAAGAAGACTTTTCGAAATTATCACCTCATTGCAATTCCGATTATAAGATAATAAAAACAATTCGTGAAAATAGTACCAAGAACGATTTAGTATTCACTAAAGCAGATAAAGGTAACACCGTCATCGCGATTAGTAAAACCGATTATATTTCTAAAACTGAAGAATTCTTAACAGCCGGAAACTATATAACATCAACTAAGGATCCTACCGCAAAATTTCAGAAAGTGTTTAAAAATATAATTTCGACAGCAAAATCATTAATTACAGACCACGAAAAATATAAATTCATTAACTCCAAACCACGATCCCTCGAATCATATTCGTTGATAAAACTTCATAAACCTAATTACCCTATTAGGCCTGTTGTTTTTTATGTAACGGCACCTTCTTTCAAACTTTCAAAATTCCTCAACGGCTTGCTAATAAAATATTGCAATTTTAAATCTAAATTTTCGGTCAAAAATTCATACGAAATAATTGCCAATATCGAAGATACCATTATACCACCTAATTCCAAACTCATTTCTTTCGATGTTACGAATCTATTTCCTAACATTCCTCCGAAAGATACGTAATACTTAGTTGAAGACTTATTAGAACAGAATCGTGTCAATACTATCATCAGATATTCTTTAATTATTACAAATTTGTTTAGATCAAAATTATTTCCATTTCAATAACAAATATTATACTATTGAAGACGGCTCGATAATGGGCAATCCGTTAAGTCCTTTATTAGCAGAAATAATCATGAATAACTTAGAGAAATTAATTCATAATCATCCACTCAGTAATTATTGTTTATACTGGTATCGCTATGTAGACGATATCATTATTTGCTTCACAGGAACAGATAGACAGTTAAAATTTTCGAAAATCATATAAATTCATTACATCCAAAAATTGGATTCACAACCGAAATAGAAAGCAATAATTCGATAAATTTCCTGGACGTATCAATTTCGAATGAAAATGGAAAACATGTTTTCGCAATTTACCATAAACCGTCATATACAGATATTATAATACATAACTCGTCGTGTCATCCGTATATACATAAAATGTCAGCATTCAATAGTTTTATTCATAGATTGATTAACATCCCGTCATCACCAGAAAATTTCAACAAAGAATTAAATTTGATTAAACAAATAGCCAAAATAATGGTTACAATCCCAAACTAATAAATAATATTTTGAATAAAAAACAAAGCAAAATCGCATTGAATGAAGTTTACCCTGTCGATAAATTGAAAAAAAAATTCAGCACCTCAACCTACGTTGGCATTACAATGGAGAAACTGAAATCATTCTTGAGTAGCAATAATTTCAACATAGCTTTTCAAACTAATAATAATTTAGGCAAATATATAAAAAATAATAAAACCAAACCTGGTAAAAACAATAAATCAGGCGTTTATAGATTGAATTGCAATGACTGTGATAATTTCTACATTGGTAGAACACAAAGAAATTTCAATATTAGAATATCGGAACACAAACGCAGTTTCTCAAATGCAAAATCAGATTCAAATTACGCGAATCATCTCAGAAAATAATCACTATTTCGACCCACAGTTTGAAATTTTACATACAGATAATAAATATTGGAAGGTAGATCTTTGGGAAACTTTAGAAATCAATAAATACAAACACTCAGGTAAGCTCATAAATGAACAAGTCGATTTAAGCCCTTTACCTTTATTGAATCTCTTCGGGGAGCAATCTAATCCTTAATGTTATTGGATATACCTGTCATAAATAACCACTTAAGAAGAAGCAACCCAATAAGCTTTTAATTATTCGAAAACATTCATATTTATATTCTCATTTATATTTTCTGTACATTCATTCGTCTGAAGAAGCTACGGTGTAGTGAAACGCGGTACGAATCGCAATTAGTAAGTAAAATTCCTTAAAACACAGTACTTGTTTTTTATCACACATAAGGTGGATTATTATAATAAGAAACTTTGAATAAAAAACTAAAACGTGACGTGTGTTAATTTATAGACTCAAAACCATACAAAAATTGAGGCTATTCGTGGTAGGTACATATTACGGATGTGAAAATAACCATCAATACAATTATTGTTCAAAAATAATATATATCACGCTTCGTCCTTTTGTATATATTGATAGTTTTTAATAGAGGAAAAATTACATGCATGCGAGATTTTCTCGCATCAATACAATTATTGTTCAAAAATAATATATATCACGCTTCGTCTTTTGTATATATTGATAGTTTTAATAGAGGAAAAATTACATGCATGCGAGATTCTCTCGCACATAAAAATTCATAAAAATAGAATGGGCGTGCAAGTTTTTTCTATTCAAAAATATTGATACACATTAGCATATGCAACTTGATTCAATGTCATATTTTTTTCGATTAGGCAAGATCAGTTTTTTTTGCCTTTTTACTATTGGTACTCATTAAGGAGTGGCATTCAAAATTCAGGAATATTAAGCTCTTCAATGTCAAGATTTAAGCTGCGTTATACTTGAAACAATAATTAGTTGTTCTTGTAATTGTATCATGAGATTGGCATCCTCAACTGTTGAAAAAAATCGAGCAACCCATACATTTCGAATCTCTGCTTTAGAGTCTGTAGGAAAATAGTATTGTAATAATCTTAGTTGGAAGAACCTATACGCTACTTCTCGACAACCTGAGCACCTCCTTGCAAAGGTTAAGATATCTTCTCACAGGTAAGCAAATCATGATGAATTCAGAGCATTATTTTAAACGAACTTGATCACTTTCGATGATGATTAGTCTGTTATCGATATATCCTTTCCAGTTTCTTTCTCACCAAACTTGTGAGACTAGGTTTTTAACCCATAGTTGCTGCTGGATTAGTGCAATAGCCAAAGAAATCTTACCAAGAAGCTCAAAATGTTTAAGGTTTCCATTAGTACATTAAAATTGTGCTGTCTAATTTTATGTCCAAGCAATTCCTTAAAAGTTATGTATTCCTCGGATACACTGTCTATCTTAGTTAATTACATCTGTTTAAATGCAAAACATTTAGAACTGCACGATTTTGCAAAGAGTTGGGCGTCTATATCCAAAGGAATGGTTTCAATATTTCTGCCAATCATTGCATTTGAAAGCGAAATATTTTTTATTTTCTTTGAGTAGGATTCACCATAACATCATTAGTTGTTCGTTAATTAGTGTTTATTTGTGTTTAGTGTAACGAAAACTTCAATATTCTGTGACGTTTATAGAAATATTATAAATATTACTGCAGACTAACTGAAACACTATGACAAAGTATTATATGTATGAGAACAGCGTAGATTTATTGAAAAAGAAAATGTATCCACCTACGTTTCTCTTGTATCTTTTCTATGTTCTTTCATTCGAATAAATAAATATCTTCTTTGTGGTTGTTGGACTGTTCATAATACATGACTTTCTCCACAGTTACTTGAAAAGTTTTAGATAAGGAATTCTATCATATCTATACAAAGACATCTATAACCTCCCTTTAAAATAATCCGAAAAATTGCTTCCGGAATGGACATAAACTCAGAACGTTCTCTTATAATACTTTATAAAGTATATAATGAAGCTATTATTTCTTACTTCAGATTTCTGTCCCTTCAAACGAGAAAAAAATTCCGGAAATGTTTCTCTCTCAGCAAAGAATCATGTTTCGAAAGTCCCGTGCGTGACAAGTTGAAAAGAACCTTTCCATCCGAATTCTACAATATTAATACCCAGACATTTCTTTCAGAGGCATGCACATGATGTAAAAGCCTACCACGATTCCGGACTATCTCAAATGATCTCATTTTCCTTCATATAACCTTTTTTTTGCAGAACATATTTTGTTCCTCGAATACGATTATTTTATAGTTTGAATTAAATTCTTGTTCTAAATGTCCACAACGCAATCGTAGGGTAAAAAAAGAACAATCCGACAGTTCAAAAATGGTTTGAGAAGGTGAAAAAGAGATATTAGTATTATAGGTGTGTATCAGGTAAGATCGAGATATGATTTATTATAATAACAAAGTGATTGATTATTCGCGTAAGACACTGTTTAGTTATGACTTTTGTCATATGTTTTCAACGTCTGTCAAAATTTTTTCGCAAATTTTTCTTTAAATTAAACAAGTTCCACGAAGAAGTAATATATGGCCGATGTCAACCCAGATTATTGGGTCCATTATGATTTTAAAACATCTATATATCATAACCGGCATCACTTGGAAGACTGAACCTGGCCATCGGGGCTCTTTCGGTCATCGCAGGTTATGTATTTTTTTATTATCTTCTTAGTCATTTTCATGACCTTGCTTGCTATGTAAAATCTTTTCTTAGATTTATATAGACACGTAAGAAGTATGATTGTTGAAATATTATTCTGCTGGTTTTCTTCTTCCATTGTTACAGATTCCTGTCCCAAATGCCCTTCCTTTTACCCTTGTGTTCGTTTGGAAATCATGGAATGAAGTGGCTAAGCAGAAAAATCTTTGGTACTCTTTATGTACACACGACACTAACACAACATAAACAGACAAGCTATTGCGTTAGCAATTCCCTGGGACAGGGAAACGAGTTTTTTCAGTCGTTTATTGAATCATATACAAGATAGTATGGTTTCTCTGTTACATTTCCTGAGCTCTCACTTGTGTTTTTCTGACACATACCAAAATTATAGATATAAGCATTTATCGTAAATACATATATATATATATATATATATATATATATATATATATATATATATATATATATATATATATATATATATATATTTACTGTTCTGCTATACTACATTGTTTTTGGAGTATATCTATTTATTTATGCGAATGAATGAAAATGAATAACAGAAAATTGGTGCACTACTATGATTATGAGTTTGTCGAATTCTGTTTTAAATCAAAACGCGATCGGACTACACTACAATATGCCCAAATCTTGTTTTCGATCGTTCACAGATAAGTTTTGATTATTTCGACTGAAATCAAGTACGTGTTTGGAAGAAAAGATCATTTGATGAGGTTATAAAGTAAATCCAAGCGAAACCTCCTAACGTATGATTTTCATGGAATCTGATGGGATTGATAACTTGTAAAGTTTCCTGTCATTTTATAGAACATTCTCAATTTTATAAGTTGATCAATTGTAATTGAAGGAATGTTGAAAATTTGTTAATTTAGATTCAAAAGCTTTGATGATTCTTTTCTCGAGAACTCGGAAATTTTGTTTGCTAAAAAGATCCTCCACTCTTTACAGACTTGTGATGAATTTGGGGAAATTTTTCAATTTTTCAGGATATATTGATGTATGCAACAAAAACAATTTTGCCAAAATATTTAATGTCTGGATTTAGTTCTTTATTTCAAGATTCTTCTCAAACAAAGGTTGGAAACAATATTCTCGTCTAATGTGTTGGTTATATTCAAAGAATAAAGAAAATTGATTAAAGAACAAATTATAAGATTCAGCTTCTTTCTAATAACTCAATAATAGTCGAATAATCCAACTTATATGATGTACTAAATCATCACTATCAGAATTTATCCATCGGCATAGATTTGAGGCCTTCTTGAAACATTTACATTCGAATAGCAATTCAAAATTAGATTCAAATAATATATTATATAAACTACGTCTTATAGGCAAAATAAGAATTTCAGTGGAATAGTGGATTGATAGAAAATTTAAGTATTGATGAAAGCATGATACCTCATTACAGAAAGTTTTATAATATATAATTTATGCAGGGTGAACCTATTTGCTTTAGTTTTAAACACTGGGATTGTCATATGTTGGCTTCCAAAATATATTTGGGAAAAGCTGGAAGCGAGGATGGGACCACAGATGAAGATTTTGGCTTGAGTGGGAATTAGTTATGAGATTGATAAATTCTCGGACCAATGGATACAAAATATTTTTACTCCTGTCGCTTGTTAAATAAGTAAGCCAAAGAAGCAATTTGTGCAAAGAGTACCATTCGAGAAAATCGGCCAGGAAATTGATCTTTAGAGGGAAAAAAAAGAAATAAGCAAAACTTGGTGATCTCAACCATAGGGATTGTGAATATCTTATTGTCCTTCAATGGAAATATAATAGTAACAAACGCTTCAAATTGCATTAATTCAGAGATAAAATCTGGGATATGCTAATCAAGAGAGACGAAAGGATATTTCTATACAACAACCGAGTATTTTCTAAGAATGTAAGAATATAATGTGTGGCTTACATAAGATGGATATGCTGTTAGCATGTTAAATAACGCAAATGCGTCAACGCAACTGGTTGCGGTCGATATTTGCGTATATAGTCTGGTTGACAATGCGACAAATATCTTCAAAGTTCATAATATTGCATAATGCCGGTTACAAAGTTAACCCCTTAATATATTTTTTGGCTAAAATAAATAATTTGATCACAAATACTGTTTTAGTATATCACACCTGCAACGTTCTTAGCAGGAGAAGTTCACCCAGTATACATTGCTCTCGATCTAACCATAGAATTTATTTCTAATTATATCTCAATAATTGTTCGGTAATTTTGCGCATTTTTACGAGTTGGACTTTTGGTTGGAATAATGATCAGTGATTGTGAGACAGGTGCATATGTGATATACATGATGTTTCTGAAAGATGTCGAAAATGTTTTGACGAGAAAATTTCACACAGAATCCTAGAGGGTTTACTTTACGAATGAAGTTCGATAGCAATCCTTCTTGAAGTTATTATTTTCAACGGTGCAACTACTAAAGTATCAAAATACCTCTTCAGACAATTGCAACCTGTTTTTGATCTTATTTGAAAATTTCACAAGGGAATTAAATTACAGTATGTTACTACTGAACAATCACCTTGGGGGTTGGGGTGATGTTCACCCCCATTTTTCTTGACTTCGTGTTCCTAACAACCAAATTTTAATGAAATAATATTCAGTGTAACTTAGAAAGCTTGAGTGCAAAACTTCGTTGATAAATTTTTATTATAGAGCTGCGTAGGCATAGAAAAATGAATTCAGGGAAAGAACTTTGAGCGCGCTGCAATTACCTTAGTAAAGTTGTTTTGGAAACAACTGTTTACTTCTACCCCATAGATAAAACATTGAAACCTCTACTTGGGAAACCCTTTAATTGAATAATCCACACTTTAGGATATTCTACAAAACATACTCATATTTGTTTATGAGATCTCACAATCACTGAAGCTCATTCAAATATGATTAAAATAAGTGAAAAATCTAGTTCAACGATGTGATATATGTGTACCTATCACTGAAAAAAAAACCCTGGAACCAAACCAAATTCTTTTGCCCCAAATACTTCCTACGTTTTAATATAGCCGAATACGCAGATTACTTGAGTTTATCGCTCTCTACGTTAAACGATTTTGTGAGAGAGAATGAATAGTTCAAATCCAAGTCTATATTCATTAAAATAACTAAAAACATAATTTAATGTGACCAAAACGAAAATTTATTCGAAACGATTTATGTTTTGCATAAAATACGAATTATTACTTTATATAAATTCATTAATCATTTTAGACTTAAATTATTATGCAATGAAAGTGTGCGGAATACTAGGTTCAATTTACTCAAAGTTTAGTTGTAATATGAAGTTATGCTAAATTGTAGATAATTAATTCGCTTGGATAAAGATTATATTCACCATCACTGTGGCCAGGTGGGATGATCACGCGCTTTCCAGCTTGTACACAGGCTGCCGGTTCGATTCCGGCGAAGGTTTGGGTGTTGTATGCGTCATATGACTTGTAATCCTTGTAGTGGCAGTTATCATTGCACTGTCTAGGAGAGTGGTTCGGAATCCACTACAAGCAGTAGGTCCACCTGTGTAAATGGGCTTAGTTCCCGAGCACATCGTTAAAAGAAAAACAAATAAACAAAAGATCATGTTGTTATTTGAGATAAATTATTCAAAATATAAACAATACAAACATATTATCTGTTAATTCAAATTATACATTTATCAGTAAGGTTTGACTGTGATAATTAAAATTAACGATACATTTTTCATCTTATATCTAAAATGTAAATATGAACCTTTATTGCATTTATCTTAACAAAGTATATAATTTTGTCCATTTGCGATTGCATATTCATCTTTCGCATTGGATCAACCTGAAAATACATCCACTTAGTCATCAAATCTTCTATCATTCAAACATTTCTTTGTTGGTTTATGCGCCATGTGAAACAGTTTATTTGTCTTTTCTTTGACAATTTTTCTTTAGAAAATATTTTCATTATAAACTAAACCTTATCATTGGAATTGTTATGACTTTTAAATATTAAAAAATGATTTCTTTCATATATTTGTGGATTTAATGAAAATAGACATACCTTTTATGCATCACAATTCTTTTCGCAATTTACCGTAAGCCGTCACATACAGATATTATAATACATAACTCGTCGTGTCATCCATATCAACATAAAATGTCAGCATTCAATAGTTTTATTCATAGATTGATTATTATGCCGTTAACACCAAAAATTTCAACAAGGAATTACATTTGATTAAACAAATAGCCAAAAATAATGGTTACAATCCCAAACTAATAAATGATATTTCAAATAAAAAAAACAAAGTAGAATCGCATTGAATGAAGTTTACCCTGTCGATAAATTGAAACAAAACTTCAACGCCTTAACCTATGTTGGCATTACAAGTGAGAAACTGAAATCATTCTTGAGTAGCAATAATTTCAACATAGCTTTTCAAACTAATAATAACTTAGGCAAATATATAAAAATAATAGAACCAAACTTGGTAAAACAATAAATCAGGCGTTTATAGATTGAATTGCAATGACTGTGATAATTTCTACATTCGTAAAACACAGAAATTTCAATATTAGAATATCGGAACATAAACGCAGTTTTTTAAATAAGAAATCAGATTCAAATTACGCGAATCATATCTTAGAAAGTAATCACTCTTTCGACCCACAGTTGGAAATTTTGCATACAGAAAATAAATATTGGAAGGTAGATCTTTGGAAAACTTTAGAAATCAATAAATACAAACACTCAGGTAGACTCATCAATGAACAAGTCGATTTAAGGCCTTCACCTCTATTGAATCTCTTCGGGGAGTAATCTATTCCTAAATTTTATTGGATATACCTGTCATAACTAACCACTTAAGAAGGAGCAACCCAATAAGCTTTTAAATACTGAAGAACAATTTTATTTATATTATCTGTACATTCATTCGTCTGAAGAAGCTACGGTGTAGTGAAACGCGTTACGAATTGCAATTATTAAGTAAAATTCCTTAAAACACAGTACTTGTTTTTTATTATTGATAATGTAATTTTACCAAGTAAAAGCCTTCCAAATTCAAAAGAAATGAAAAATACAAACTGCTTCATCTCATCGTTCAAGGCAAGATCCAAGGAAGACGATCGCCTGGCAGAAGAAGAACATCTTGGCTCATGAACCTGCGACAGTGGTTCAACAAGAGTACGAAGTCCCTGTTCAGAACTGCAGCCTCCATAGTGAAGTTTGCACTGATGTTCGCCGATCTTCGTTAGGAGAGGCACCTCAAGAAGAGGAAGAATAACCATTATTATTACAATTACAAAGGCACCTACACATAAGTCTAGCTTGTTTCGTTCATGAATTATCCCAGTTACCCTTCTCGAATTTTTGCTTCTTGAAAAATTGATACATCTCTCAAACTTCCCACGTACGCTCAAGGGTTTCAAAGTTCCCAATGAAGAAAATTTATCATTCTACCTAGCAGTTTCGTACAAAATTGTTCGAAAAATGTAGTGCCTTTATATAGTACACTGTAACAAATGAAATTTTCTTTTCAAGGTCCTCAGAAGTTTGAATTTTTTTCTGAGTAAAATCAATTTCTTTTAAAGCAAAGCAAAACAGTTTTTGCCAAGAAAACTATTTTTCTTGAATGAAAATTTCCATTCGGTCGTGAAAAAAAAATTGCTTCAGCATTTATCTGAAAGTTACATTTGAGCGTAATTGAATGAAATAAAGTCTGTATGCGCATGACCCAACATTACAAAATTTTTAAATCAAACCCTTTATTTCAAAGAAGTTCCATTGAAACTTCTGGGTCGGTTGATTTTGAATATTCAAATGGTACGAAAGAAGATTGTTATAAACCTGAACATGTTACATAATACTTCAGTTTTCTTGCGACAAGAATCTGGTGAGGTTGTAGTATTATTATTATAATAAGTAATATACGAAAATGACTAACGCATACTTACCGTTTATCATTTTATCATACTCGTACTTAACGTAAACATAAACACATTGCGGCAATAAAAATATTTCGAACACTTACACAAGCACAGGTTGACTATAAATTCTCAACTTGCGTGTGTATTATAAATTGACAGCTATTTGCAATAAACATCAATAAACGAAACTTTTCATATGAACAACTCTTTTCGTTGAATCAATAATATAATATATATATATCAATAATATAATATAATATAATACACTACCTAGACATCTTGGAGGTCGTGGATTAATTGATTTGAATAATCTTCATAGTAAACAGATTTTTCATCTACGTTCCCATTTTCATGATAAACAGAGAACGTCTAAATTACATGATATTGTTGTTGCTTCAGATTATAATCTTACACCTCTGAACTTGACAATGCAAAAGGTAGATTTTGATATATTTGATGATAATTCTAAAGAGAAAGTTGGATGCAGAAGGAATTACACGGAAAGCACCCTAAAGAATTGAGAAATGATTATATTGATGAAATTGCATCGAATAAATGGTTAGTATCTGGAGAATTGTTTGCTGAAACAGAAGGCTTGGCAATTGCGATCCAGGACCAGGTTGTTTTCACAAGGAATTATAGAAAACATATCATCGAACAAAATATAGATGATTCTTGCCGTAGATGTTTCTGTTCTTCAGAAACAGTTTTTCATATATTATCATCTTGCTCAGTCCTTGCTTCAACAGATTATTTAGAAAGACATAATGCCGTCGCTAATATTATTCACTTCAATCTAGGAATTAAACATGACCTAATTCCCAAAAGAAAAAAAATTCAAAAATATGAATTTCTTTTGAAGCAAAGCAAAACAGTTTTTGCCAAGAAAACTATTGTTCTTGAATGAAAATTTCCATTCGGTCGTGAAAAAAAAATTGTTTCAACATTTATCTGAAAGTTACATTTGAGCGTAATTGAATGAAATAAAGTCTGTATGCGCATGACCCAATATTTCAAAATTTTTAAATCAAACCCTTTATTTCAAAGAAGTTCCATTGAAACTTCTGGGTCGGTTGATTTTGAATATTCAAATGGTACGAAAGAAGATTGTTATAAACCTGAACATGTTACATAATACTATGACAAAATTGTCAGTTAATTATATTACATTTATATAAACAAATAAATAAAATATGAAATGAGATTCTGAGCAGTGTAAACTAAAGAGAAAACCTATGACTCTACCTCATTATTATTTTCGGAAAGAAACCTACGAAGAATATTACAAGATTTGATGACTGTTATCTTTTGTAACTGTTCAAACAAATTTTTCTTCAGACCCAAAATCTCAATACTTTTGTGAAGATTTCTAGGAATAACGCCTGTTGTAGAAATAATAATCGGTAGAATGAATATTTTCTTCATTTTCCACATTTTTTAATCTCGTCGCCAAGCATCATATATTCAGAAATTTTTTCATTGTATTTATTTTGTATATTATGTGTGTCGGGTATAGCAATATCAATTATATATGTTATTTGATTCTGTTTATCATTAAGAACGATATCTGGTCTATTGTGTTTTACAGCTCTGTTGCACAGAATTGTTTTATCAAAATAAAGTTTATATTTGATATTTTCACAAATAATCTCAGGTTCATATTTTTGAATTTTTTTCTTTTGGGAATTAGGTCATGTTTAATTCCTAGATTGAAGTGAATAATATTAGCGACGGCATTATGTCTTTCTAAATAATCTGTTGAAGCAAGGACTGAGCAAGATGATAATATATCAAAAACTGTTTCTGAAGAACAGAAACATCTACGGCAAGAATCATCTATATTTTGTTCGATGATATGTTTTCTATAATTCCTTGTGAAAACAACCTGGTCCTGGATCGCAATTGCCAAGCCTTCTGTTTCAGCAAACAATTCTCCAGATACTAACCATTTATTCGATGCAATTTCATCAATATAATCATTTCTCAATTCTTTAGGGTGCTTTCCGTGTAATTCCTTCTGCATCCAACTTTCTCTTTTAGAGTTATCATCAAATATATCAAAATCTACCTTTTGCATTGTCAAGTTCAGAGGTGTAAGATTATAATCTGAAGCAACAACAATATCATGTAATTTAGACGTTCTCTGTTTATCATGAAAATGGGAACGTAGACGAAAAATCTGTTTACTATGAAGATTATTCAAATCAATTAATCCACGACCTCCAAGATGTCTAGGTAGTGTATTATATTATATTATATTATTGATATATATATATTATATTATTGATTCAACGAAAAGAGTTGTTCATATGAAAAGTTTCGTTTATTGATGTTTATTGCAAATAGCTGTCAATTTATAATAGACACGCAAGTTGAGAATTTATAGTCAACCTGTGCTTGTGTAAGTGTTCGAAATATTTTTATTGCCGCAATGTGTTTATGTTTACGTTAAGTACGAGTATAATAAAATGATAAACGGTAAGTATGCGTTAGTCATTTTCGTATATTACTTATTATAATAATAATACTACAACCTCACCAGATTCTTGTCGCAAGAAAACTGAAGTATTATGTAACATGTTCAGGTTTATAACAATCTTCTTTCGTACCATTTGAATATTCAAAATCAACCGACCCAGAAGTTTCAATGGAACTTCTTTGAAATAAAGGGTTTGATTTAAAAATTTTGTAATATTGGGTCATGCGCATACAGACTTTATTTCATTCAATTACGCTCAAATGTAACTTTCAGATAAATGCTGAAGCAATTTTTTTTTCACGACCGAATGGAAATTTTCATTCAAGAACAATAGTTTTCTTGGCAAAAACTGTTTTGCTTTGCTTCAAAAGAAATTGATTTTACTCAGAAAAAAATTCAAACTTCAAAGAACATTGAAAAGAAAATTTCATTTGTTACAGTGTACTATATAAGGGCACTACATTTTTCGAACAATTTTGTACGAAACTGCTAGGTAGAATGATAAATTTTCTTCATTGGGAACTTTGAAACCCTTGAGCGTACGTGGGAAGTTTGAGAGATGTATCAATTTTTCAAGAAGCAAAAATTCGAAAAGGGTAACTGGGATAATTCATGAACGAAAGAAGCTAGACTTATGTGTAGGTGCCTTTGTGATTGTAATAATAAGGGTTATTCTTCCTCTTCTTGAGGTGCCTCTTCTAACGAAGATCGGCGAACATCAGAGCAAACTTCACTATGGAGGCTGCAGCTCTGAACAGGGACTTCGTACTCTTGTTGAACCACTGTCGCAGGTTCATGAGCCAAGATGTTCTTCTTCTGCCAAACGATCGTCTTCCTTGGATCTTGCCTTGAACGATGAGATGAAGCAGTTTGTATTTTTCATTTCTTTTGAATTTGGAAGGCTTTTACTTGGTAAAATTACATTATCAATAATAAAAAACAAGTACTGTGTTTTAAGGAATTTTACTTAATAATTGCGATTCGTAACGCGTTTCACTACACCGTAGCTTCTTCAGACGAATGAATGTACAGAAAATATAAATATAATTGTTCTTCAGTATTTAAAAGCTTATTTGGTTGCTCCTTCTTAAGTGGTTAGTTATGACAGGTATATCCAATAAAATTTAGGAATAGATTACTCCCCGAAAAGATTCAATAGAGGTGAAGGGCTTAAATCGACTTGTTCATTGATGAGTCTACCTGAGTGTTTGTATTTATTGATTTCTAAAGTTTTCCAAAGATCTACATTCCAATATTTATTATCTGTATGCAAAATTTCAAACTTAAAAAACAAACCCTGAGGATTGTTTGAAATGTTGACCATTATTGTCTACGCACATTTGAATCCGCTCTTGCAAATTTCTAGTTACTTACACTGGTCAATTGTTCAGGTGTTATACTGCCGATGGCTTGTCTATCCTCTAGATCTGCCCGCGTAGTAGGCACTGTTGCGTAAACACAATTCTTTAAATAACCTGAAACAAAAAAATTCAACCGAGTTAAATCAGGTGATTTTGCGGGCCATCTTATGGAACCATATGTTGTAGTCCAATTTTCTCCGAATCTCTCGCGCTGGTCCTCTGAGACAATTCTTGCGTAGTGGGAGGGTGCACCATCCTGTTTATAGAACATTACCTGTTGAATCTACTGAAACTAATATCTCGTGTTTTGTCTGCTGAATAACCCTAAATTAGTTAACCTTGATTTATCTATAAAGAAGATTATTTTCAGGAAGTTATTGTGTGGTTGCACATTATTTTGCATTATCCAATTGCAGTAATCCATCCTCCTTGCATTATCACCTTTGTACAAATGCTGATGCAATTGATATTTGTATGATTTATAATTATACTTCTTCAACTTTCGACGAACTCTGTCACGACTTATATCCAGCTCAAACGCAACGCGCCTAGAGGAAATGGTTTTATCAAATTCTTCTCGCGCTAACACATTACTTTCAGTGTCTTCTCCAATGATAAACTTTTCTACAGGATCATTATTGGGTTCTCTTCTAAATTGATCCTCCAGGCGACTAAATTGATTTCTTGCGGGGCATTGTCGATTGGGCTATCTTTCGGCATACAAATTGATAGCAGTTACTACATTCTTTTGGCATTCCTTGTAATTAAGTAAGTAAATAAGCATATCCACATCATTCCTTGTGTATGTTTGAGGCATTTTGAGAAATAAAAACGCCTCAGTAAACTACATTCGAGTGAAATCAACCGATGCAAACTCTACTATCCGAATAACTGAAATGTTGACGTCAGTTGCTTTTCTAAAGCAAAATTGGTAATATTCATGGCACCCTAGATTGAAAAACAAAAACCCAACCAAAAATAATTTTGACGCCCAAAATATCAATATTGAGGCATGGTTGAATTTGGAAAATTATTTGCAAGCCAAGTTTGTAAAAATATACAGGGTGTTCCATTTAAAAATCTTCATAAGAGGTCATTTCCGGCGACACCGGAAGTGGATAAAAATTGTTTCAAAAGTCAAAAGGTGGCCTGTCATGAGTTTGATCGAATCACAAAATGTATTACCTGCAGAAATATAGAAATAAGAGGGGTGAACCATGATCCTGCGTCACCCGGTATATACAGTGTGCGGCAAAAGTCCGCGCACTGGGTCGATATCTTTGAAACAAAGAATAGAAACTCACTTAAGTCAACGGAGTTGTGATTTGTCAGGAGAGGATATCTATTTAAGTTATGTTTGAATTTTCTGCTAACTTGGAGTGAGGGTGGGGGTAGGTAACCCCAAAATTTCAAATAGAAACCCCCTTTGTGTGATACATCAATAGAAATTTATTTCAAGTACGTTTTCAAAACAGTCCTCAAAACTGAAATCGCATAATTAGTTCAGAAGTTACAGTCAAATATTTGCTTTTTTCCGGTTCTCTTAGCTCTATTCAAATTATTGTCTACATTACTTTAGCTTCGTGTTGCTGAGGCTCAAACCCAGTAGAAAATTCATTCTACAAGATTGAATACTCGCTAGGTCTCTTAATTAATAATAATAATAATAATTATATATACAATTATAAAAAGTGTTTCGATAGTAGCCGCCAAATCGTACATTCAAAGACTGAAAAGTCCGAATTTTTGATTGGAAATACTTCTATTTTTACACATCGTTGGATCCTTACTTTCAATACTCTTGTTTTGAAAATTGACAGTCAAAGTGATCTCTGATATACTGTTTCGGACAGTGAGAATGAAATTCAATATCCAATTCAGAAAGCACAGCAGAAAATCGGAAATTCAAGAAATTAACTTATTCCCGCTGTAGGTCACAAATACAAAACTTACCTTTGAGTATGTTATGGACGTCGTGTTTTCCTCACTGGAAAGATGCACCCTTAAGTTAACCCATGAATTTCATGTCATCCCTATAGCATTATCAGAAATATGGAGAAGAAAAGAAGAGGAATTAGATTATGTTAGTATGCTTTTAGTTATTTATTTTGTTCAAAATAACTGCCATTTCGTTAAACACATTGTTCCAATTTTCTTCTCCAAGCTTCGTTTATATGTTGTAGTACGTCTGGAGCAATATTTCTGCAGTTTTCGATGATTTTCTCTCTCAATGATTCGATATTATAGCAGGAATGAACCTGGTTTTTTAAGTAACCCCACAGAAAAATATCTCATGGGGTTAGGTCGAAGGATCCCGCTACCCATTGATTGGGACCATTCGCTCCAATCCAATTATCACCAAATTTCTGGGTGAGCCATTCAGATGGTGATACCATCTGAGAGGTGTGCCGGAGAACCATCGAACAAAAATAATGGCTCGGTGTCGGCGTTTGCATCTAATAAAGACTCTAAAACAGGCCAGACTTGATCATTGAACGGATTCCTATATGACGCACCTGTCAGTTTTTCAGTTTTTCTTCAATAAAAAACGGCCCTATCAAAACATTGTACCAGATACCGCACCATACATTCAGTTTTTCAATCACTTGCGTATGGACTGGTAGCACTTCATGGGGATTTTCTCGTATCCAATGATATGTCCATGGACGACTCACTTCTCTATGCCTTATGAATGTTGATTCATCAGTATAAATTATCCTTCTTCCGAAATATGTGGATTTTCCTCGAATTTGTAGAATCCATTGACAAAACTGCAAACGTTGTGCTGGATCGCGATCAAAGAGTTGTTGCACAATATTTGTTTTGTAGGGTCTCACCTATATATATATATATATATATATATATATATATATATATATATATATATATATATATATATATATATATATATATATATATATATATATATATATATATATATATATATATATATATATATATATATATATATATATATATATATATATATATATATATATATATATATATATATATTGTGCAACAACTGTTGTTGCACAAATTTTGTTTTGTAGGTCTCACCCTTTCATATATATATATATATATATATATATATATATATATATATATATATATATATATATATATATATATATATATATATATATATCTATAAAAATCTATATATATATATATATATATATATATATATATATATATATATATATATATATAAAGAGTCTATCAAGTGAATTCAAATTAAGTCACTTAATTCATTTTGATAATATTGAATTATATGCCGGAACCAGATCTCATTCAAAAGTCTACTTGAGAATACTTTCAACTATTCCAATGATATTCATATGAAATTTGGGCTTCCAAAATGTAAAAATCTTTCTATTGAAAAGGAAAGATCACCTCTGATTATATAAAGATTTCCAATATCGAAATCGAGCCAATGCATCAAGGAGATACATATAAATAACTTGGATTTAGTCAAGAGAAGACAATTAACCATAGTAGCACTAAAGAAAATATTAGAAGTTCATATTACAAAAGACTTAGAATTATCATCAAGAGTCATTTAACTAGTAAATACCTTTTCAGAGCTATCAACTCCTATGCAGTTACTATTCTTACATCTTCTTTTGAAATTATTAAATGGTCTAAAACTGATCTAAATGAATTACAATGTCAAACGAGGAAAATGCTTTTTAAATATCATAAGCACCACCCAAAGTCAGCTGTTCTGAGAGTTACACTACCTAGACATCTTGGAGTTCATGGATTAACTGATTTGAATAATCTTCATAGTAAACAGATTTTTCATCTACGCTCCCATTTTCATGATGAACAGAGAACGTCTAAATTACATGATATTGTTGTTGCTTCAGATTATAATCTTATATCTCTGAACTCGAAAATGCAAAAAGTAGATTTTGATATATTTGATGATAATTCTAATAGAAAATGATTATGTTGATGAAATCGCATCGAATAAATGGTTAGTATCTGGAGAATTGTTTGCTGAAACAGAAGGCTTGGCAATTGCGATCCAGGATCAGGTTGTTTTCACGAGGAATTATAGAAAACACATCAACAAACAAAATATAGATGATTCTTGTCGTAGATGTTTCTGTTCTTCAGAAGAAACAGTTTTTCATATATTATCATCTTGCTCAGTCCTTGCTTCAACAGATTATTTAGAAAGACATAATGCCGTCGCTAATATTATTCATTTTAATCTAGGAATTAAACATGACCTAATTCCCAAAAGAAAAAATTTCGCTAATATGAACCTGAGATTATTTGTGAAAATGACAAATATAAACTTTATTTTGATAAAACAATTCTTTGCAACAGAGCTGTAAAACACAATAGACCAGATATCATTCTTAATGATAAACAGAATCAAATAACATATATAATTGATATTGCTATACCCGACACACATAACATGCAAAAAATACAATGAAAAAATTTCTAAATATATGATGCGACGAGATTAAAAAATGTGGAAAATGAAAAAATATTTATTCTACCGATTATTATTTCCACAACAGGTGTTATTCCTAGAAATCTTCACAAAATATTGAGATCTTGGGTCTGAAGAAAAATTTGTTCAAACAGTTACAAAAATAACAGTCATCAAATCTTGTAATATTCTTGGTAGGTTTCTTTCCGAAAATAATAATGAGGTAGAGTCATAGGTTTTCTCTTTAGTTTATGCTGCTGATAATATCATTTTATATTTTATTTATTTGTTTATATAAATGTAATATAATTAACTGACAATTTTGTCATATTTATATTCAGAGCACTATTCTATACGAGCGTTCACCACTTCACAAAAAGAAAACTATTTATGAGTAACATTCAGTGTTACTTGACTAAGGTCCGTACACTGGATTTTTCCGGGGAGAAAGCCTCTGACACTACTCGTTGGTACATTGATATCATTGTCTGATGATGCTATTAGCATGTATATATTCTGGTAGATTGATATATTCACATTTAACGTTATCCTAATATATAATTATTCCAGGACACGTTTTGGTATTAATTACCGGGTGGTGGATTTGTATTATTTCATGAGAACAGTTTGATTGCATGAACGGATATATATATATATATATATATATATATATATATATATATATATATATATATATATATATATATATATATATATATATATATATATATATATATATATATATATAACTATGTGAAAAGGTGAGACCCTACAAAACAAAATTTTGTCAACAACTGTTTGATCGCGATCCAGCACAACGTTTGAAGTTCTGTCAATGGATTCTACAACGATTAGAGGAAAATCCACATATTTCGGCCGTAGGATAATTTTGACTGATGAATCCACATTCATTAGGCATAGACAAGTGAGTCGTCTATGGACATACCATTGGATACGAGAAAATCCCCATGAAGTGCTACCAGCTCATACGCAAGTGACATTGGATACGAGAAAATCCCCATGAAGTGCTACCAGCCCATACGCAAGTGATTGAAAAACTGAATGTATGGTGCGGTATCTGGTACAATATTTTGATAGGGCCGTTCTTTATTGAAGGAAATTTGAAAAACTGTGCGTCATGTAGGAATCTATTCAATGATCAAGTCTGGCCTGTTTTAGAGTCTTTATTAGATGCAAACGCCGACATCGAGCCATTATTCATATTCGAAGGTTCTCCGGCACACCTCTCAGATGGTGTCACCATCTGAATGGCTCACCCAGAAATTTGGTGATAATTGGATTGGAGCGAATGGTCCCATCCACTGGCTGGCGGGATCCCTCGACCTAACCCCATGAGATATTTTTCTGTGGGGTTACTTAAAAAACCAGGTTCATTCCTGCCATAATGTCGAATCATTGAGAGAGAAAATCATCGAAAACTGCAGAAATATTGCTCCAGACGTACTACAACATATAAACGAAGCTTGGAGAAGAAAATTGGAACAATGTGTTCAACGAAATGGCAGTTATTTTGAACAATTTTGGAATTCTTTACCTACTATATTTGGTCGTTATCAAAATAAATAACTAAAAGCATACTAACATAATCTAATTCCTCTTCTTTTCTTCTCCATATTTCTGATAATGCTATAGGGATGACATGAACTTCATGGGTTAACTTAAGGGTGCATCTTTCCAGTGAGGAAAACACGACGTCCATAACATACTCAAAACTAAGTTTTGTATTTGTGACCTACAGCAGGAATTAGTTAATTTCTTGAATTTCCGATTTTCTGCTGTGCTTTCTGAATTGGATATTGAATTTCATTCTCACTGTCCGAAATAGTATATCAGAGATCTCTTTGACTGTCAATTTTCAAAACAAGAGTATTGAAAGTAAGGATCCAACGATGTGTAAAAATAGAAGTATTTCCAATTAAAAATTCGGAGTTTTCAGTCTTTGAATACTACTATCGGCTACTATCGAAACACTTTGTATAATTGTATATATAATTATTTTTATTATTATTAATTAAGAGACCTAGCGAGTATTCAATCTTGTAGAATGAATTTTCTACTGGGTTTGAGCCTCCGCAACACGAAGCTGAAGCAATGTATACAATAATTTGAATAGAGCTGAGAGAACCGGAAAAAAGCAAATATTTGACTGTAACTTCTGAACTAATTATGCGATTTCAGTTTTAAGGACTGTTTTGAAAACGTACTTGAAATAAATTTCTATTGATGTATAACACAATGGGGCTTTCTATTTGAAATTTTTGGGTTGCCTACCCCCTCCCCCACTCCAAGTTAGCAGAAAATTCAAACATAACTTAAATAGATTTCCAGTCCTGACAAATCACAACTCCGTTGACAGAAGTGAGTTTCTATTCTTTGTTTCAAAGATATCGACCCAGTGCGCGGACTTTTGCCGCACACTGTATATACCGGGTGACGCAGGATCATGGTACATCCCTTTTATTTCTATATTTCTGCAGGTATTACATTTTGTGATTCGATCAAACTCATGACAGGCCACCTTTTGACTTTTGAAACAATTTTCTTCAACTCCCGGTGTCGCCGGAAATGACCTCTTATGAAGATTTTTAAATGGAACACGCTGTATATTTTTACAAACTTGGATGGCAAATAATTTTCCAAATTAAACCACGCCTCACTATTGATATTTTGGGCGTCAAAATTATATTTGGTTCGGTTTTCGTTTTTCTATCTAGGGTGCCATGAATATTACCAATTTAGCTTAATCGATCAAGGAAACGTTTTAGAAAAGCAACTGACGTCAACATTTCAGTTATTCGGATAGTAGAGTTTGCATCGGTCGATTTCACTCGAATTTAGTTTACTGAGGCGTTTTTATTTTTTAAAATGCCAAAAGAATGTAGTAGCTGCTGTCAATTTGTATGCCGAAAGATAGCCCAATCGACAATGCCCCGCAAGAAGTTAATTTAGTCGCCTGGAGGATCAATTTAGAAGAGAACCCAATAATGATCCTGAAGAAAAGTTTATCATTGGTGAAGACACTGAAATTAATGTGTTAGCGCGAGAAGAATTTGATAAAACCATTTCCACTAGGCGCATTGCGTTTGAGCTGGATATAAGTCGTGACAGAGTTCGTCGAATTTTGAAAAAGTATAATTATAGATCATACAAATATCAATTGCATCAGCATTTGTATGAAGGTAATAATGCAAGGAGGATGGAATACTGCAATTGGATAATGCAAAATAATGTGCAACCACACAATAACTTCCTGAAAATAATCTTGTTTATAAATGAATCAAGGTTTACTAATTTAGGGTTATTCAACAGACAAAACACAAGATATTAGTTTCAGTAGATTCAACATGTATTCAATCAGGGTAATTTTCAGGATTAATTCGGTTTTAATATTTTGTTAGTTGTGATTCGTACCAAAATAATTGGTTCTGTGATTTTTGATGGGCCGTTGACTGGCGTTAGATACTTACAATTTATTCTGAATGAGATTGAGGGATATTTGGAAAATTTATCGTTTGCGATTGAGAGGGTAATGTTCTATCAACAGGATGGTGCACCCTCCCACTACGCAAGAATTGTCTCAGAGGACCTGCGCGAGAGATGCGGAGAAAATTGGACTACAACTTATGGTTCTATAAGATGGCCCGCAAAATCACCTGATTTAACTCCGTTGAATTTTTTCGTTTCAGGTTATTTAAAAAATTGTGTTTTCGCAATAGTGCCTACTACGCGGGCAGATCTAGAGGATAGACGAGCCATCGGCAGTATAACACTTGAACAATTGACCAGTGTAACTAGAAATTTGCAAGAGTTAGTATGCGTTTAATTATTTATTTTGATAACGACCAAATAGAGTAGGTAAAGAATTTCAAAATTGTTCAAAATGACTGCCATTTCGTTGAACACATTGTTCCAATTTTCTTCTCAAAGCTTCGTTTATATGTTGTAGTACGTCTGGAGCAATATTTCTGCAGTTTTCGATGATTTTCTTTCTCAATGTTTCGATATTTTAGCAGGAATGAAACTGGTTTTTTAAGTAACCCAACAGAAAAATATCCCATGGGGTTAGGTCGAGGGATCCGGCCAGCCAGTGGATGGGGTCCATTCGCTCCAATCCAATTACCACCAAATTTCTGGGTGAGCCATTCAGATGGTGACACCATCTGAGGGGTGTGCCGGAGAACCATCGAACATAAATAATGGCTCGGTGTCGGCGTTTGCATCTAATAAAGACTCTAAAACAGGCCAGACTTGATCATTGAATAGATTCCCACATGACGCACCTGTTAGTTTTCCTTCAATAAAAAACGGCCCTATCAAAATATTGTCCCAGATACCGCACCATACATTCAGTTTTTCAATCACTTGCGTATGAGCTGGTAGCACTTAATGGGGATTTTCTCGTATCCAATGTCACTTGCGTATGAGCTGGTCGCACTTCATGAGCATTTCTCGTATCCAATGCACTTCTCTTATCCAGTGGTATGTCCATGGACGACTCACTTGTCTATGGCTTATGAATGTGGATTCATCAGTAAAAATTATCCATCTGCCGAAATATGTGGATTTTCCTCGAATTGTTGTAGAATCCATTGACAAAACTCCGAACGTTGTGCTGGATCGCGATCAAACAGTTGTTGCACAAATTTTGTTTTGTAGGGTTTCAACTTTTCATATAGATATTAACGCATTGTTTTCACATTTCACATATTCTCATCTAGTTCTACACCTACTGCTTTAGCTATTCTTTATTATTCAATTATCCTTTTTATGTGTGCTTTGTGAATAGCGTCTTGACTCTTATTGTGCGGATTATGCCTTAATAACTTTAATTGATACTGCAATATTATAGGCTTTTTTTACTATTACCATCTTCATTCCCTTTCAAATTAGGGTGATTACAAGGGGTCATTCAGAAAGTCCAAAAGGAATCAAATCAACAACGAATTTTCTTTCGATCGGGATAATGGAAATTCTCATCTGGAAATTTAAATGTCTTACGATGCTCATAAAGAGAATCTTTGACGGCTTTTAATCTGGTTTTACAGATATTCCTTTGAAAGCGCTTCTTTTGTGGAAAATTCGACTAAACGTTCTCCACTTGATTTAACACGAATTTTTTTTTTGTTTCAGAAAGTTGTTCCTTTGACAAAACTTGTCAATCCGTGGAAAATTGAAGAGTGGAGTAACGTGGATAAAGTACGTAACTTTGTTTATGTAGTTTCGATAATCTTGCATGGATTGAAGAATTTTGAAACTTCATTTCTATTGATATTATGGATTGAGAAAAATAACAAAAATATAGCTATAACGTTTTGGCACGTAGATTCAAGTGACAAAAATTGATTTTTCATAATAATTTTGCATAAAGCCAACGCTGTTCCGATATTCATCGAGAAGTTTTCAAGAAATAGAGGACTATACTATCATTATAGAATCATATAATAGCTCTTGATTTAAAAATTATAGTTAACGTATTTGAGAGTTGGACCAGTTTGGTTTAATTATAGACATTTTGAAGAATGATCACTGTATTTGAAATATTAAATCCAAATAATCACATACATTACTAATGTTTGTCTCAAAATATAATCTTGATAAAGAACAATTCAAATACAATTTTGAAATTTTTCGAATTATGTCGTGCAATATATGTATGGTCTCTCAATCTGACTGATTTTGATTTTATTGAAATGATTGTTAATATTATTTGAATAATCTTAATTTAAATTACCAATAATAAGTTTGATTGATATTGGGTCCATAATGATTCTAAAACATCTATAGATCATAATCGGCATCACTTGGAAGACTGAACCTGGCCATCGGAGCTCTATCGGTTAAACAGAGAAGGAATTTGAGGAAATATCGCAGGATATGTATTTTTTTATTATCTCCTTAGTCATTTTCATGACCTTGCTTCCTATGTAAAATCTTTTCTTGAATTGTTTAGACATATAAGAAGTATGATTGTTGAAATATTTTTCTGCTGGTTTTCTTCTTCCATTGTTACAGATTCCTCTCCCGAACCCCCTTCCTTCCACCCTTGTCTTCGTTTGGAAATCATGGAAGAGAGAATGAAGTGGAGAAGTAGAAAAATCTTTAATACTCTTTATGTACACACGACACTAACACAACAGAAACAGACAAGCTATTGCTAGTGCAATAGCGACAGAGAAACGAGTTTTTTATCAGGTTTTTTCACTCGCTTATTGAATCATATACAAGATAGTATGGTTCCCCTGTTACATTTCCTGAGCTCACACTTGTGTTTTTCTGACACACATCAAAATTATAGATATAAGGATTTATTTTAAATACAATTATTCAAATTTTTGTAAATCCTCTTTTTCAAAAGAATATATATATATATATATATATATATATATATATATATATATATATATATATATATATATATATATATATATATATATATATAGGGGTTTTACCCCGACGCCCATATATCTGTTCATGCAATCAAACTGGTTTCATGAAAAATATAAATCCACCACCCGGTAATTAATACCATTATAATCAAAACATATCCTGGAATAATTATATATTAGGATAACGTATATATATATATATATATATATATATATATATATATACTCCAAAAGATAGTTATGAGTATTGTTATTGAATCTGAAATTATTCAAGGAATTTTGCCAACTAAATTGCATTGAGATTTATTATAGCCTTGTTCGAAAACTACACTCAAACTCTATTAGAAAAACTAAAAATCCTTGTTCAAAGAGATCCTAACGAAACATTCGACAACTTGATGATATCTTATGTATTGATTGACATACAGAATTTGCATTCAACTACCGGACCTTAACTTTCCCGATGGACTCAATGTTCATGAACCAAATATTACTTTAACTTTATCCGAAACATACAATGAAAAATGTAAACAAGAAATGATTCTCTTCTTTGCAAACCGTTGAAACTGCTTCCCTGAGAAAACAAGCTAGTTTCAACTTTTCTGGTCATCTCTCCAATAACTTGAGCAACTATTTTTTAAATTCAAGATCACCACCTACTTCTCAAGGGGTCCGAACTTGAGCAAAATACAAAACTGCTTGCAATGAGTGCACGGTCGTGAATGTTGAGCAGACAGGTATAACTTTCGAAACAAGATTCATAGAACACTCATCCCCAGGTAATAGTTCTCCAATATGGAAACATATAAAAACCACAAAACACCCAAAAGACTTAGATAATATTGAAATTCTTCATAATTGCAACAAAGAAATGAAAATTAATCTGTTGGAATGTTTGAAGATCAATAACTTAGTGAAAACTCTACTAAATTCACCCTTAATAGTCAGCTAGACATTAATACCTCTCCGCTACATAATATCAAATTAGGCTAGTATAGTTCTATATAAGTAAGTACATTTCCTGTAGTTGACCACTTGATAATGACTTTTCGAAACCAGTCGTATTTGTAAAAATGAAATTATGGAAAGTATAAAATATATTTTACTTCATCTTCGTTACGGATATTATTAGAATAATTTCCTGCCAATGAATTGGAAGAGCCCTGGGTAACTAAGGGAATAAAATTGAATAAACTTTTTATCATGAAATAACTTTTTGAGTTTTAACTCCTCTCCGAATATGAGGAGTAAGTAATTCAACACTAAAAACTCATTTTTTATCATTTCCAACAGTGTATAAAGGATGTTCTGATAGGAATGACGTGGTAAATTGAATTCATCAAATCGATGTAGATCTCTGAACGAAAATCGATGGAATGATCGGAAATATTTCGAATGATTAGCCAAAATGAAATACAGATGAAATAGCCATCTGCATTTTATAAAATATATCATCTCATAACATAAAAGGGAAAAATTATTAGTTTATTTATTTGAAGTTGATTTTCATTCAGTTCAGATGAATCAGTTAGTGTTGTGTCTGATGTTATTTAGCAAATACTATGAACACTTCTCTCTCAGCATAAGATTCTTAGCAACGCATGACGAATTATTCCTTCTCGGTACCCAAATTGTAGTTTATCTTTGACCCAACAGCAGATAAAATACTCTAGTTTTAGGTTTTAATGTTCAAAAAAATCGATTGCTTTGTGCCTTTCAAGAAGCAGTATTCCAAGTTCATTCTTAATTGTGAGCCTTACAATTTGAATGAGTACTTTAATTATTGCCAAAAGCAATGTTAATCAATATATGTTATACCATCAACAATTTTCAATATGTATTATTGTTTGATCTGTTCTCAAATTGTGATTTCACCACTTGTATGTAGGTTCTTACAATTGTGTGAAATGAATTTGCTTGAAATTTATCTAAACATTAATTTATCTGGTCTAATTTTCTATTCGGCAAAAACCCTGGTTAGATGATATAGGTCTCCTCTAAAAATATTCATTTCAGTGTATATTATACCACTAATCTCCAGTTCGTTATAGCTGTTCGTTTGATTCAATCATCCTTGCTGGTCAGAAGGCCCATCTTTCTTCTCCTTCCCGGTGAAACTTTCCACCTAGTCACTGGCTTGCTCCATTCCCGGTCTATTAGTTCCAAAATTTGGCCTCTCTACTTCTATTTGAGCTTTTGTGCATAACTAAAGGCATTCATTCATTCCCGGTCTGTTAGTTTCGAAACTTGGCCTCTCTACTTCTATTTGAGCTTTCATGCATAACTAAAGGCATTCATTACTTTTGTTATTTCTCTTATCTTGATGTGTCTCATTTTTTCTACTTACTTCCTCTTGAGCATGCTTCGCTTCAAACCTATTTAAGAGGTATTAATTTTTTTATGGTTTGTACAGAGAATTTCAACGTCTGGGATCCGTCAGCTGTTGGCGACTTGCTCTCAAATAATGTCTTAAGATACCCGTATTTATTCCTCTCGGGTTCTCTCGTTTCAATTCGTATTATGATGCTGTTTTTGTTCAAACTTATTCTTCTTTTCAAGTAAAAAGATTCTTCCACATATTCTAGAAGCAATTCATAAATGATTATAGGTATTTCTCTCTCAGTTGTCTTCAACTTAGTCATAGTTAGATCACTTTCCAATTCCGCCTTGGCACTAGCATGGTGTAGGGATTTAATCATGAGTTTCATCTCGCTGCCTGTCATTGACAGTTGTACCTGGTTATCTGCGGAACTCAGCTTTGATATGCCCCTTTTACATGGAGTCCTATTTGGCTCTAGTGTAGCTTGCTAATTATGGTTTCAAGGAGGTTTATTAATAGTACTGGGGGAAGTGAGTTCTGTTTTACTCCCGTTTGTATATGAAAAGATTGACCTGGGGATTGGAGACCATTTTTTTCGGTATTATGGTTTTATATAAATTTTGAATAACTTTCATATGTGCATCTACACATGCTCCTTAAACCTTTCCTATAAACTTATGTGTGTTATAGAATCAAAGGCTTGCTGGTTACCAATAATTTTAATATAGTGGTCTTCATTGTTCTTGGTGCTTTTCTATTTATATTTAAGTTATATAGATGTGGCCTATCGTGATAAATCCTCTCCTGAAGACTGCGAATTGTATTGCTTGTAGTACATTATTTATTCTTTTATTTCAAAAGTAGGATAAAGTATATGTAGTAACAAACTCATTTGCCTGTAAAGCCAATATATGTTATGTTGCTCTTTTTGTATATTAATATGATATAATCTTCAACCATTAAATGGAGCTTCACAGTTTCGAAGTATCAGATCTGCAGGTCCCGATAATGGTCCTTACAAAATTAAACGAACATATGGCATTTTCTCATTGGAAATATCATATGATTAAAAACGATTTTTCACTTTCAATTTCAGCATTGTATCAATTATTTCTGTTTCGTTTATTGATTTAATAGAACTACACTCACTATGTAGAGATCTTCCTCGATGGTATTTGGTCTATGCCTTATATATAATCATCTTTTATATATTTATTGACAAATTTATATGAAACAGAAAGTTCATTTTCTTTGACCGTAATTTATTTTAGAAATTTTAGTTTGCTGTAGTTTCTCTCTTCTTTTTTAAAATTTATTTGAGCATTCTTGTAATATTTTTTGACTTTCATGTTCTTCTGTCATCCTTTGATCAAGGTTCTAGCTTAATAAGATGACTTTTTCTATTTTGTCGTAGAAGGTTTGCATTGATGCGTGTTCCTGACAGGTAGACTAATGACATAGAGCTCAGGTTTCTTTTAAACATTGTTATTTCACTTTTACTTTTGAGTTGACTTACTCGTTTCGTTTCGAAATTGTGTCTACTTATCTCTCGTTCGAAATCTTTCACCGTTGAACTAATGGGTCGATGATCTGATGGAGAGCTCAGTTCATAACCTCTATAAGTTGGAATAGGCGTTTTTGTACTGGTTCTTTGAAGATCGCCAAACCCATTTTACGATTTTGTTTTTTGTTGAATCAAACCATTTCAATTGCTAACCCATGTTCGAGTGCAAAGTGTTTCCTTTTGGATATTCTGGAGAGCATTCATAACTGCGACCATGATAAATGAGTTAAATCTTGGAAAACTCTTCTATCAAACCCGAGGTCGTTTGTTATGGTACTGGTGGGAAACCATATTGACCATCCTCTGAATTATGACTTTGGTCCTTGTAGTGTCTCTTGGATACTTGTTGAAAAACTATAAGTATAACCGACCGATAAACTTTTGATATATACAGAAGCCAACAGACTCTTTACTAAATCATTTTTACGAAATTTTTGTTATTTGTAATTTTTGTTTGATGAAAGATAACTTAGAGCTCATAAATTTACAAGGTTCACTGCTTAATCTTATTCCTTTAATTCTTTTGTGGCAATTACTCCTCAGATATCACCGACTAGTACTCAACAAATGTTGATTTACCAATCTACTCCGGTTTTTTCTAATTATTTATAGTTCATTACCTTACTAGTTCACGGTGTCTATAATATTGGCTTAAAATCAATTGTTCAATAGTCTGTTTTGTGAAGTTTAATAGGTTATTAATACATCTAGTCTATTAATGAATTCACAAAATACACACAGCCAATGTTAACAAGAGCAGAGTAGCTTCTTTTACCTTTGTTGAATTTAATTATAAAATATATGAACTTCGTGAACCAATTTATTTCAAATCATGAGATAGACATGGATTCGCTTTATTATAATAATCAAATATGTGAACATTCAAGGTAATTGCTACTTACATCAGTATTCGTTTGACACTGAATTTAAGAAGGTCCAATTGGTTATGGGAAAATGGACAACTTGAATAAGCTTCTCATCATAAAATATCTGTTTGAAATCCTTGAGGCATTTCCTAATCAATTTAACACGGAAAACATATTATTATAATTTCCTACAGTATAACAATGAAATATAAAAGAGATTTTTCATCGTAGGGCAACCCAGGGCAAGACGGTGTATGTAATTTTTAGTAGTTGTTTGTAAGCGTTGAAATGAAACAATTCAATAACTTTGACATTTTTAGGTTTATTTACTTCTTTGTCAACATAAAAACAATAGCAGACTTCTCTAAATAAACAATAACGAGGAAAATATATAGTTTCGAAATAGAAGTGGAAATTTCCTTTTCTTGCCGCACTCCCAGGGGTAAAACGGAAAATGGACCCTGTGCAGGACGTTGTACTAATTTTTGAATAGATTGCTTTTTTCTGCGTCATCTTTCTTCGTTTCTAAAACTGTTCATTGATTGGTTTTTCCTACGTTTATTGGGATAATTTTAATTCCCTCAGGTTTGTTTCCTTTACTTTTTAACGTCAATCGTTGTTTCAGTATTTTCAATTTTGCTATTTCAAAGGTTTTTTCGTGTTCTGTCAATAGATTCTTCTAATTTGATCTTGTAAGGAGGTTAGGTTAGGCTCGCCACTTTTCCACGCTTTCTCGTACATCTTTACATTCGCACTTTCATTTTTGGCACGTCAAAAAGGTAGAGAAGTGAATACTATTTAATCGCTTCGGAATGGATAATAAACTCTTGAAACCATCTTTAAATAAATGGCCGCGCTCATCTAACCAGAATCACTTCAGCTCAGCCTAAAGGTAGAAGACCAATTTCATATTCTTGTTGTTTCTTTTTCCGAGGAAACACCAGTATGCATATGAGATCCTGAAGCTGATCAACATATACAGTAATAGTGCTGCCTCTTTCGGCCAAAGTAAGTACGGCCACTTGACGCTGCCTTTTAATAGCAATTATTTTTGAAAATTGTTTTGGAACTGCGCTAATACCTATTCCATCACAGTTGTAAATTGTGGTAGCATCTAATTTGTATTTATCCAGAATTTCATTGAATAAATTAAAAGAATTGTTTACTGCTACTTTATTGAAACCCATTGCCTTGATCCATATACTGCTTCCGGTTTCCTAATGCTTAAATCACCTTGTCGCTTCTTCCCCTACAATTTCTGTGATCCTAATAAAATTGTACTTGCAATTATGTTTTCGTGCAAGCTGATATGCCATTTGGCGTAGTTCTTTCATTGTCATTTTTGTTGTCTTTGCTCGTGCTGGGATACGTTACAAGTTCCATCTCTTGAGCAGGGGTATTTTTTGAAAGAGTGCGCTACTCTTCAAACGTTTTGTCGATAAAAGCTTTTTGATTGTTTCGTCTTTTTTTACTACTCCAGTGCTGCTGAGGGTACTTTAAATCTATGAGATGCTGCCTTATAACCCGTTTCTCCAATAACTGAATTAACAGCTTGATTCATGGTATCTGTATTCCAGGACTGACGATATGTTTTTCTCTTATATTTTCGCAACATGTACAAAATGAAAGTATTCCATCAGGTCAAAGAATAACAATATTATCGGCTTGGAATGGGGCATACCCCATTCTGTCCCACCCTTTCTGCCCTGAAGCACGGTTCACGTATACTCGGATGGTATGACTTGTTATATATTTTTAATTCATATTACGACTACACTGTTAGCTACTTGAAAATATGCTTAAATAAACATGTGAATTGCTGTACGAATGAAAAATTGTATATACGATATTTAACTTGCTGCAGCAAGTCGAAATTTCAAACTTTCGTCGAGTTTCCATAAAACCCTAACCAAACATTTCACAGCAAAGGTACCATTCAACGTACTATATGCGGCTGAACATTGTGGGGGATTATCGCCTAGATATTACGCCTGTAGTCCTTTCTGCCTCGGTACCCCATTCTACCCCGGGTTCCCCATGATCTTTGAATGAAAAGGCATGAAATAATTTATCACCGATGTGAACATCAGCAACAATCATTCTACTCATAAGCTTCAATAAATGATTGTTACTCTATCGCAGAGCCCAAATTTTCTATCAAGCACAAACCAGCATAATAATTGAAATTTGATATTTTATGTACGATATATTTATCTCAAAACAAAAAGTTACCATATGCGGGATTTCGCAATGTGTAGACACATCGAAGAAAATTATTTTTCAAGGGACAATATTCAATCTTCCGTATTATGTTAAATATACTCCCTTGTAGGAGCTAGTTATCCAATCTACTCTCCATAATCACCGTTCACCGGGGCCACAGGGAAGTGGTACAGCACGGTCAGATCAACAGGAACAATGAACTGCAGTTTCGGTCTCGTTTGACCTCGTCAGCATTGTCTTCCCATTCGTAACACAAGGCTATGCCGTTACCTACACATCTCAATTCGTTGGAGCGAACGCAATAATGTAAATATCACTGCGCCCCTCAACGAACCGAAACAGAGAGAGGCTATCTCACCAACGCCCCGCGAAACGGTGAAACCAAAGAGCAGATAAAACAAGAAAACGTTAAGTGGTCACACTAGTTCGATAACATCGCCATGCGACACTTACGTATCAGACAGAAGCGGCCGTCGAAGGACCGATGATCCCCATTTCTATGTGGTTTACAACCAGAAGTTAATATATGATGTTGAATTCGTTAAAACTGATCTTCCTTTAACGAAACTATGTTGATGCCTCCACAGAGATGAAAGAGCTGATCAGTAATTATTGACTCGAAAATCTTACCGAAATGGCTCAATATAGATACTGGCCTATAGCTATCAATTGAACTTTTTTACCACTTTTCAAGATAGCTAATTTTTATTAATCTTGAAATATTCCTTGTTGAAGCAATTTATTGAAAATTATTTGAAGAGGTAGAACTAAATCTGTCCCACATGATTTTATGAAAATGGATGGGATCAAGTCCGGTCTTGGTCCCTCAGAAGAATTCATCTGCAATGATGAATTTTCTTGGTAATATCTGAGACTTCGACAGGATTAATGGCTATAGACGAATCGGACGCACTTCTCCTTTCATAAATAACAGACTTCCTCGGACTCTCAAAAACTCCAGAGAAACATTCACCAAAAGCATTTGATATTGAGTGTCATTAATTCTGGTATTTTTTCAACTTTACTACATTCTGAGACAAAGGACCAAAACAACTCAGGATTCTTCGCAATATTATCTTCAGTAGCCATCATATAGCTTTCGTGATCTTTCTTAATTGAAATTTTGCATTGTCTGTGCAACTCAGTGAAGACATCGTAATCAAATTTATTTTTGAACTTTTTGAATTTATTATGAAACCTATTCGTTTCTTCAATTAAGCTAATAGTATCTTTGGAAAACAATAGAGGAAACACTTATTTGTCATTCCTGTTGTTGATATCATTCAAAACTGAATAGAACTTTTCGACCGAGTGATTAACATTGGAACACGATAAAATGGAGTCCCATTCATCCCGCATTAATTTATTTTTAATAAAAACATAGTCTGCCTTGCAAAACTTGAACATAGATCTAAACTTACAATTTGTTTTCCCATCTAGACTAAATCCAAGATATTCCTCCAAAGCAGGATGATATGAGTCCTCTGGAACGAACGGCAATGAGCACCTCAACATACTTATTTCATTTTCATTCGCAATTATAAGGACCAACGTTTTACCATTTCTATTCGTTACTCCATTGAACTGTGCCACAGCATTGTAAGAACAGAAGTCCTTGAAAGCGCAGCAAACCTCACTCTGATTTAAATCACCTATATACTGGGTGTCGCCATTATATTACCAATTCAAGAAACTCAACTTGAAATCGCCAACTAATATAAAAACGTCATCACTCCATCAGAGCAGTTACATCTTCAAAATAGTTCATATAGCTATTACCATTGATGTCGGGAGGCAAATAGCGAACATACAAAAATAGGTTTTTGTCACTAGATATTTTTATTTTTATCCATACATACTCCACAGCAGAGGCATTATTCCAACCCGCAAGAGTCTCAGCCTGAAGTTCCCTCGACACCAACAAAAACACCACCACCCTCCTTCATTATGCTATTTGAATCACACCTGTCTTTCCGAAAAATATTATACTTATCACATAAAACTTCAGAGTTATTAATCTGCGGTTGCAACCAAGATTCACTTACACAAACTATATCAAAGTCACTATTTAGAGTCGAGTTGAAAACTCGGTATCTTAGTGCGAAGTCTCCGACAGTTCTTATAATAAAGACTAAAGCTTGAATCTTTAGAAGCCATAGTAACTATTTATTACAATAAATATTATAATAGTTATTTCAAATATCTACGATGATAGATTGGATAGAGCCATCTCTGAACTTATATGAATAATCTTACTACAACCGTCTTTTCTTATTAGTACTTTACCCTCCTGGGTCCAGCAGAATCTATAGCCTCCATTAATGCAATACTGCTTAGCTAAATGGAAAAGCTTTCTTTTTCCGGGTGGGACTTTCGTTGACATAAATTTTGTCATTAGCATCAGTAAAATCGATTTCTTCTGCTTTCACTATCTTCTTTCGTTTGTAAGCTTTAAAGAATTAGTTTTTGATAATTTTATTCCTATACTTGACCACAATAGGTCTAGGTTTGTTATATTTAGAAATGAAGTGATCCCTATACAATTATCCAGAGGGTTCTCGATTGAGGGATATTTTATTGCTGTTGCTAGATCTTTCATGATATCACAAATATTTTCATTTCTCTTTTCGGGTATTCTTATTAGGTTAGGTTAGATTTACTTTCATCTGCTGTTGCAGCGTATTCATATCATCAATGATCTTCGAATTTTCTTTCTTTAGAGTTTCAACTTCCTTGATTTTTCATCAAACAAGTCGATATTTTTCAACTTATTTTCGAAATCGTGCGTTTTATCAGCATAGAAATTTAGTGATTTAGTGAATTCAGCTTGATTTTTAGTATTAGCAGCTAGCTCAGACATTATTTTGTCGAGTTTGCTTTTAATATTGCCTGTTAATTTCAAGTTTCGCGGTAATTCGCAAGAAGTACAGATCCACTTAATACTTGTTGCAGACTCGAGAGATTTTAAGATATCTGATGAAACACCCGCACAGCTGTAGTGAACTTTCGTTTCACACGAAAAACATTGAATTCCAGGTTCACTACGAGACAGAGAATTTTCGCACGCAGAACATATGGCCGGCATGTTTACTATTTGAATATAGATATAAATTCTCACTTTTCGTTCAGAAATTTCACTAATTCTAGAAATTTTAAATTTAAAGCGATCGAACTTTCGTTAAATTTAATAACAATGGAATCCAAAACACTTTAGATTAACTTCAATTCAACTTTGAAATTGATCTTCTCGATCGTCCGTATCACATGGAAACCACCTTATACTCAAGTATGAGTTATATAAAATAAGTCGCACTACCGCCTATTAAAAACTTGAGTCTGGTGCGAGATGCTTGAATATAGATGTCAATAGATTCACTTATACCTCAATCAGTTAAGGCAAAACTTAGGAAAAATATACAGGGTGTTATAACGAAAATTCTACCTCCCCTCTAACTAATGTCAATATAAACGGAAAACGCTGAAACAGGTCATCCTTTGATTCGAGTGGGACTATTTATTATTTATGCCTACTTCTGACATGTCCGCTCAACTCCTTACCCCCACAATGACATGATCATATAAACTAATCTAAATGAATATGGGTTGAGTGGCAACCGTTAGACAAGTTTTTCGATTATCTATATAAATCGGATTAAATATTCGACACTGGATAATAATTGAATAATCCTTTAAACCCGATGAATTTGAATAAATGCTAGTACAGAATCTCAATCACAAAGAATATCATTTGACCTCATTGGAAAGGTACATAGAGAGTCTATATATGGTCCTCATACAAAAGAATTTATTCGACTAGCTAGATGGGTACATCGGTTGATTATATAAAAAAATCAAAAATTGTATTCGATACAAGAAAATCTCGAAAACGGTGTAATAAACAGAGGATGACAGCAGAAGAAATTTTAACTCTAACTATTCATTTTCGAAATAATAGTGGTGCCAAAAGAGAGGTAAGAATCTTCGGAGGAGCAAATGAGTCAACAATATGTTGAATTTCTGTATGTCTCCTCCACAGCTCGTCCAAAGTCTCTGGCTGCGTAGCCAGAACATATAGGGTTCAAAGAGTTGTTCAAATATTATATGATAACAGATATTTTCAACATAGTTGGGATTATTATTTATATTTTCACTCAAAGTTTTGTATAATTTTAGGCGACGATTACAGTTTTCTTGATTCATGGTGAAATCTTATTTTATAGTATGTATAAAGCTTCACTATTCTGTAGATAGTTTATTTGATTGGCCATTTCGATGAGATGAATTCTTAATGCACTGAGTAATGTCCACTTGCAGATGGTCCAAAATCGCAACTGCGAAATTTTGATTTGAGTCATTTCTCACAGGATGTGCTACTTCATGCTTTCGGTTCGCCATTGAACCAGTTGACTGAAATCTTTGTATCAGCGATTTGACATATTGGTCAATCACTTCTTCCCCTGGATGGATTGTGTTGAAT
The DNA here is from genome assembly GCA_013387265.2 of Cryptolaemus montrouzieri. Classification (NCBI taxonomy): domain Eukaryota; kingdom Metazoa; phylum Arthropoda; class Insecta; order Coleoptera; family Coccinellidae; genus Cryptolaemus; species Cryptolaemus montrouzieri. The sequence continues at coordinate 109,901 of JABFTP020000024.1, forward strand.
ATTCTTGCTGTTTCTTTAGAGCAACTGTTATTTTGAGAATAACGACACAATTTTTGTAGTTGTTCTGATAACTTGGAAATGAAATAATACTTGTATTGAAACCGAGTCACTATATATAATTTTTGAGTACCACCTTACTTCAGACTTCAGAGCTGTAAAATTTTGCCTTGTTTCAGGCTAGATAACTATAACAATACAATCTGCCTTGTTTCAGGCGCTCACGTCTGTATATATAGTTCTGAATTGGTACTAGTTTTCTATTTCTATATTCCACATGACGGAATTTCAAAACTAGGCGGCTTACTGATAACACCTCATTTCTTTTGATAAGAAGACCTTTTCTTCAGATGGGGTAGTTGTTAAAACTCAAAGTATCTTACTTTATGAACTGTGTAACTGATTCAACGAACTAAATTTTCACATAAATAACTACGTACAGAGAAATTCTATATTTCCAACACAGTTAACTGACTCAAATCTTAAAACTTAATTGCAACACTACGCATAAATTAAAGTTATTCAAAATGCCCCCACCTTGCAATAATATAGTTCAATATCAAAGAAATGAGAGGAGAAAAAAAATAAAAAGTTCAGTCAATTTGAAGTTTCATTGTTCACTAGGCAAAGGCAGTGAGCAAACATTCACTAACTGTTTCAGTACACCTGTCGACGTTCGTACAGTAGCTACTCTGGTTATGCCATCAGAACCAGGATGATGCTCAATCACTCTACCCAGCTTTCACTGTAAAGGTATTATCTTCCTTAATAACCACGAGGTGATCAATTTTGAGATCACCTTGGGTTTAAGTCCACATCCGTTGAACCTGCAGCTCCGCTATATATTCTTTGGACCACCTTACCCAAAAATGTTGTTCGATCTGCTGAAAGGCTGGAAAACATCTAATCGATTGCTATTAAGATTTCGCGAATCTGGATCGGAACTTAAGTTGCGCTTCTTGCAATGAGAAAATGTGAGAAAGTGTGGTCGTGAATTCAATATTGATTCAATCTGCATCAGCAAATTTTAAAAATGTTCAAACGTTAATGTTATGTTAGTAAAACCTCTCCTCTGATGGTGCTTCATACTTTTGACACCTGTTTTCCAAATGCCTCCAAATTGAGGTAAACTAGGAGGTATACATTTCCAATTGATGTTTAAGTTTGTCCGGTTTTTGTTAGTGCGTAACTGATCAGTTTCCAAAAGTTTGCCAATTATTTTGACTCCTTACCGTTATCCGAAAGAATGCAAGAAGGTTTACCCTGACGTGCAATGGCAAGAAACGCATCTCTAAAAAAAACTAGTGACTAGTTGAAAATGCACGGCTTTGGTAACCAAACACATGAATGGTGGGAGTCATATATAGAGATATGACAATTGCTGAGCCCTTCCCAGAATAAATCTGCCGCAATCATCATGTCGATTCGATCAGGTTTGTAAAATGTGGGATCAGCCAATTTTATGTTTTTCGAAATGTTGAAACATTACGAATCGATATTACAATTTGGAAGGTATCCTGTAATTATTTTCAAAACAAAACAGTCAACCTTCGCTGAATAGTGACTGAATTTTGACTTCAATTTCACGCACCACTTCTCCTTTATCTTTGAAGAATTTTCAGTCATCCCAGAAATGGAACATTTGATCTCTATTTTCAGCAAATTCAAGTCATCTGAAAGACGCTCAGTTATGAAACTTGCTTGATAGCACTATTGAGAAGAGCACGAATGTTTTTAACATTTTATCTGCATCTAGTACCTCAATGAAGACGGTAGATAACGGGATAAGTCCATGTCGTAGTCGTATGCGGACAAAATTAGTCCTTCCTCAGTTGCTATGCTTGTGCTGGGCTGAGGTCTGTCGTACAGTGCGCAACTCAGAGGTCGCGTTTATATATGATGCATTTGGAATAATTTTTTCATCCATGGCTAGGAAACCGTTCGCGTTAGAACTGTAACGGGACGCATTATTTGTTGAAATTCTTAGAGACAGTTGTTTATTTGATTCGAGCGTCTGCCCTGCATACAAAAAACCTTTCAATTCTTCCAATGTAGGAACTTCCTTAGTTGCTTTGAAAAATTCTCATTACCGGCTAGTGCGTTCGTTCAGTTTGGTACCGATCATACGAGGATGGCTTGATTTTTAAGTTTTTTTTTTTATTTCTCAACATAATCTCCTTTGAGGCTGATACATTTCTCATAGCGGTGTTATAGTCTAGTAATGCCGTCTGTATGGGCTGATGCGTCAAGTTACCCAAAATACCTATTTACAGCTTAGATAACTTCTTCATTTCCCGCAAATCTCTCATCGCCAAGCCATGTTTTGAGGTTAGGAAACAGATTATAGTCACTCGGGGCTAGGTCTGGAGAGTAGGGAGGGTGCGGTATCAATTCGAACTCCAGATCATGGATTTTGGCCATGACAACGTGCGAAGAATGGGCTGGTGCGTTATCGAGATGAAACAATATTTTTTTTCGCCAAATGAGGTCGTTTAATTTGCACCTCGTGGTTAAAACGTTGCAATAAGTCTGCCATAACCTTCTTTGCCGATAAAATTGTAATTTACTTCTTTGAAGTTGGTTAATCTGTTCCTATCCACTGTTTAGACTGTTTTTGGTTTCAGAAGTGTAGTGGTGGACCCAAGTTTCGTCAACAGAAACAAATCGACGCAAAAATCAGCTTGGATTATGCTTCTACAGCGCCACTGTGGCGGTAGAATGGTTTTTCGAATCGATTTTTAGTAAACGCAGCACCCATCTCGCCAGATCTTTTCCATATGCAAATGTTGGTGCAAAATATTTTGTACACGTTTATACTATATCTTACAGGTCTCAGCTATCTCACGCACTATCTGCGGTCTTCCAGCACTATTTTATGAATTTTTTCGATCATATCTTGAGTTGTGATCTGAGAGTGGCTCATCAGAGGTGCTCACTCAAACCATTTCTAACTCGGAAACCTACTGCTTAACGGTGAAATATGATGGGGAGGATGTCCCTAGTATTGAATCAGTCTCTTCTTTAATTTCCTTCGGCGTTTACCTACCCCTTCAAATAAAAGTATTTGACGACAGCACGCTTTTCCAATAGCTCCTTTTTCAAAAACAACGCAGAGGCGTCTTGTTCAGCGTGCTCTCAAACGTAAACTAATATGGCGATCGGGCTGAAACTATACCTACAAGCTATCTAAGGATGGTACTGTAGAAAGCCACCTCCGAAGTAGGCCGAGTGGCGCCATCTATTGGTCAAGGCGGATACTTATCAATCCAGTTCCGTATAAACAATTAAGGTATCCCATTCAGTCGTGGTTTGTCCCAATTGTTCAACGGCTTTCAAATTTTTCGAAGCACTCTCGATTAATTTTTGTAAACTTGTAGCCTATTCTTTGTGAATATGGTCAATGAAATACAAGGATTTGACGTGATTATGTACGACAAGTCTCTTATTTTCAATTATAGACAGCAATGTTTCCCAAGCTATATTATAGTTTCTCCCACTTAGCTCTAACAATTTAATTACCTGAGCAGCGGTTCGTTCTGAAGATTCCCTCAGATAATGAAACTTTTCAATTTCCGATATAGAGCTTTTGAAGTGAATCAACGACTCGAATGTATGTTTAAACTTTAACCAATTATGGTATCAGCCGTAAAATTTCGGAAGACTGAAGTTGCATGTTTAGGAGGAAGAAAAATTTCATTTAACTGTGACTTATTTTCAGATTCCGATTTTCTTTGCACCTAAAGATAACTTTTGGTACGCGCTACTGATAGTATACGCTTTCAAACTTATTCCGATTCACGAATTAGAATTTTAAACTTTCGACAGCTACGCTTTCTTCGATTTTCGTTTGAAGGTTTTGAAAATTGAAAACTAAATCTTATTCCAATGTATTTGAACCTATCTTCAATTTGGAAGATGTCCAGCGGATCTTTCTGACTCTTTACTAATACTGAATCTATAAAAGTTTCGAAACCTTCCAGTTTCGTAATGACGATTTCCGTTTTTCTTCGAAATTCCTTAAAGGAAGTCATTTTAAATATTTTACTCAAAGTGCAGATGAATCAACAAAGCATGTGAAAGTAGAGGATAGAAGGGTATCTCACAGTTTTCCTTATTGTTTTATCTTCTTGGTGATTATCTCACTAAATGGACACTGCACAGATGCGAAGTTGGTGTTTGTGGATTACCAGCATGTCGACACTAATCCGGCTCGAAGGACCATGCAGATTTTCTGATAACTTTTAACTCGGAAGTAAAGTAACACTTGTATTGAGATCGAGTCAATATATTATGATTTTTGAGTACCACCTTGTTTCAGGCTTCACATCTGTACAATTTGGCCTTGTTTCAGGCGTTCACGTCGGTATATTGCAAGTTCTGAATTGGTACTAATTTCTTATTTCTACATTACGTATGACGCAATTTAAAAACTAAGCGGCTAACGGATAATACCTCATTGCTTTAGGTAATAAAAACAACCTTTTCTGCAGCCCTACTCACCTTTTTTATAGCCTGAGTGATCGATTCAATGAACATATATATATATATATATATATATATATATATATATATATATATATATATATATATATATATATATATATATATATATATATATATATATATATATATATATATATATATATATATATATATATATATATATATATATATATATATATATATATATATATATATATAGGGTAACTCGAAACTCAACGATAACCCGACACCTTGAAGAAGATGTGTTTATTTCTGTCAAGAAAACAGAAAAAAAATCTGCTGAAAGTTCAACGGTTTTCGAGTTATAGTAGTTTTATTGAAAATTAAAAATATTGCTTCCCTCCCCCAAACTTCTGCATATTGCGATTACAGATTTGCGCCAATTGTAATCGTAATGTTCTTTGTGAAATCTCTAGTTACAAGCGTTTGACAGGTTGACGATTTCGTTTCTTTTGTTCATTGTTCTTCTTTTTCAATTTCCACTGCTTCTCTGATAAGACGTTTCTTAAGTTGTTGTGTGATGCTTATTTGTTTTAGGTTATCGAAATCTATTGTATGAACTGTATGTAGTTTATGTAGATAAATGACGGATGAGAATGTTGTTATTCGGGTTTCTGAGAATTTTTCTGAAGTATGGTATGTGTGCCGTACTGATTTTGTATTTTCTTAAGGTTCACTTATTTTATCTGTTACTCCTTTGATATATGGTAAAACTGTTGTGTTCTTCTGTACATCTCGTGTCCCTCAATGCTTTTTTTCTTGTGTTGTTGTTATATCCATTATTTTAAAGAGCTTAAGTTATTTAAGTTAAGCTATATTAAGTTAGTTATATATATATATATATATATATATATATATATATATATATATATATATATATATATATATATATATATATATATATATATATATATATATATCATTGTTTTTGATTATTTCACTAACCCGAAAAAAAAGGGCAAAAAAAAGCAGAGAGTTCAAAGTTCAAACTTGATGACCGATCAGACCACCTCGACGACTTATCCACTTATAGAAATCAGATTGATAAGACTCATTCAAAACTCGATCACATTTTTATTGAAATGAAGGAAACTATATCATACAGGAAGTACATTGCCCATATGTCTAGACCATTCCAAAATTATGCAAATTATTTTCAAAGAAGTTTTAGTAAACGTTTTCATTAAATTTATCGTTCAAGAAATTCGTACCAACCAATCATCCATTCGCAGTTACCAACCATTCACTGAATAAGAAACTGAGCATGCCGTTTCAGTCGGCGGGATTTAGTGTGCCAATTCATGTGAATTTTGCTAACTGAATATACCATTTTTCGGGATATCATCACCAAATAATATTTAATACACCTTAGGGTAGATTTCCAACGAACCAACATCAAAACATTAGGCTCTGTTTCCGATCATTTTCTCATGAGTTAATGTATTTTTCGATAATGATATGATAATTTCTATGCTGATTACCCTCGACATTTGTTGTTTGAGGAAGGTAAGATTCATGAGCGATTATCGTCAAGCTCATTGTTGTTTTATTTGCAACTGCTTGATGCTATTGATACATTGAACATAAAAAATTAATAAATTCAAGAAATTGAAATATAAAATACTTAAAAATGGAAAAAATTTATGAATTATTCACTGGTGACAATTCTTCAAACTTTTCGAGCATACAGAATCGATAATCATTAATACTTTGGCTGTCTCGATCATAGGATTCGAATCTATTGAGAATCAATGTGAAATTCTTCATTAGTAGAGGAGTTTTGAATTCAAGATGAAGATGGATTTCATGAATGTGTTCAATCTGCCAAACGATTTTCCGAAATGATGTATCTCTCTCAGTTTGAATGAATTTTGACATGTTCTATATCTAAGGATTGTACATCCTGGGGAATTAAATGATGTCCTTCTATTCAGCAGAAAACCTATACAAAAGGTTATGGTTTCATATTTAAAAATATGGGTTACTTTCACAAGATTTCAATTCCCAACGTACCCTCGTAATTTAATATGATCGATCACCAACTACAGTAAAAAGATTTAAGACTGCATAAAATTAAAGTTGTCAAAAGTATATGTACCCGCAAAACATTCGTTACGGCATGTATTAATGATTAAAATGGCATGAAGTTTATGAAGTGACGTCCCAAGTAAATGGGCAAAGTTAAGAAGGAAACTTATGTAACGCTATTTTTCTCATGCTAGGCTGTATGGAGACGTAAACCGAGCAGAATTCAGTATGAAGAAGGATGCCGAAACTGGCTAAACTTAGCAAGTGATCTGAAAATAAACCATAAATTATACCGACAAACACATGTTCACAGCAAGTTTAATATTGTTACACTGTCTTTCCGCTTCAATGTTTTAATGTACGAGTTTGAGAGCTTTATTTTATTTAACGGCTTGCTTAGCGGATAAAAAATATGAATCCGAAGATAACTTCATGTATGCCACACCAGCATCAACAACACAAACAACTTGCAACATTGTCGGTGCTGACAAAATGTATCTCCGTCAAGAAGGAACAGCAAATAATACGCTTCGTGTGAATTCAGATATATATATATATATATATATATATATATATATATATATATATATATATATATATATATATATATATATATATATATATATATATATATATATATATATATATATATATATATATATTTATATATGTTTATGTCATTTTAGTGAAAATATTGCATCCCCCCTCTAAACTTTTGTACATCCACTTACAGTATAGGTAACTCATTTTGAAGGAAATTCAGATAGTTCTCGCCATTTAAATTTTCAGGAAGTTCAAATGGTCCAACAGCCTGGCCGTTTAAAATGTCAGTCCACAAGTTAATTTTAAATTGGTTTTGGGATCGGTCCTCCTGCTTCAAGTATAGGTTTTCAGTCACCATCTTTTTTGCATTTTGTTTCGTCCGTCCAGAGTATTTGGTCCAAAAACTGCGGATCTTCTTGAATTTTGGTTAACATTCTTCTACAAAATTCCATTCTGGGTAAGTAAGTAGTCCTGAGGTAGAAGGGCTTGCACACGTTGCACATGGTATGGATGGTATTGGTGTCGTTTTAAAATACGCTGAGCATTAGCATTTGGTACACCTGTATTAATTTCAATCGCACGTACAGAAGTGCCAGCGCCATTTTCGACTTCGTCCAAAACCATGTCTTCGTGGTCTGCTTGAAGCCTACCACCACTTTCACGAACGTGAGCCAATCTTCCCTCTAATTATAACTGACGCACATGTACGAACACACGATAACCGGCATTCGGGTATCTTTCCCTGTAGAGTCTGGCTGCTGGGCTAGCATTGCATCCACATTCTCCATAAATGAGATGCATGTTTGCATATTCTTGTGCTGAATGTAAAAACGGCATAGCGCAATTATACAAAATACAAAGAAAATCACTGATTTTCAGAAAATTGTTAGTGTATGTCAAATCATTTCTTCAATTTATTCTGACATTGAAAAATTCATTGTCTGTTCGAATTCAACGACCGAACCACTGAGCATAGATAATCTTAATGATTATTTACAAGTTTATATTCTAGTTTATTTGCAAAAACACAACCTTATTTCTATTTTTTAGTAGTAAAGTGTTGTACCTTTTGGAATCGACAATGAATATGCTATCTTTTGAAAAAACTTGCCAGGATCACGTAGTTGATTTTTCACAGAATATGGAGGGCTAAATTGAGCACATGTTTGAGAAATTATGTAGAAGCAACTAAAAGCATGATTTTACGATATAGTAACTAGAGATTTCACAAAGAACATTACGATTACAATTGGCGCAAATCAGTAATCGCAATATGCAGAAGTTTGGGGGAGGGAAGCAATATTTTTAATTTTCAATAAAACTACTATAACTCGAAAACCGTTGAACTTTCAGCAGATTTTTTTTTCTGTTTTCTTGACAGAAATAAACACATCTTCTTCAAGGTGTCAGGTTATCGTTGAGTTTCGAGTTACCCTATATATATATATATATATATATATATATATATATATATATATATATATATATATATATATATATATATATATATATATATATATATATATATATATATATATATATATATATATATATATATATATATATATATATATATATATATATATATATATATATATATATATATATATATATATATATATATATATATATATATATATATATATATATATATATATATATATATATATATATATATATATATATATATATATATATATATATATATATATATATATATATATATATATATATATATATATATATATATATATATATATATATATATATATATATATATATATATATATATATATATATATATACAGGTGTTCGTACATGTGCGTCAGTTACGAAGACATGGTTTTGGACGAAGTCGAAAATGGCGCTGGCACTTCTGTACGTGCGATTGAAATTAATACAGGTGTACCAAATGCTAATGCTCAGCGTATTTTAAAACGACACCAATACCATCCATACCATGTGCAACGTGTGCAAGCCCTTCTACCTCAGGACTACTTACTTACCCAGAATGGAATTTTGTAGAAGAATGTTAACCAAAATTCAAGAAGATCCGCAGTTTTTGGACCAAATACTCTGGACGGACGAAACAAAATGCAAAAAAGATGGTGACTGAAAACCTATACTTGAAGCAGGAGGACCGATCCCAAAACCAATTTAAAATTAACTTGTGGACTGACATTTTAAACGGCCAGGCTGTTGGACCATTTGAACTACCTGAAAATTTAAATGGCGAGAACTATCTGAATTTCCTTCTAAATGAGTTACCTATACTGTAAGTGGATGTACAAAAGTTTAGAGGGGGATGCAATATTTTCACTAAAATGACATAAATATATAAATATACATATATATATATATATATATATATATATATATATATATATATATATATATATATATATATATATATATATATATATATATATATATATATATATATATATATATATATATATATATATATATATATATATATCTGAATTCACACGAAGTGTATTATTTGCTGTTCCTTCTTGACGGAGATACATTTTGTCAGCACCGACAATGTTGCAAGTTGTTTGTGTTGTTGATGCTGGTGTGGTATACATGAAGTTATCTTCGGATTCATATTTTTTATCCGCTAAGCAAGCCGTTAAATAAAATAAAGCTCTCAAACTTGTACATTAAAACATTGAAGCGGAAAGACAGTGTAACAATATTAAACTTGCTGTGAACATGTGTTTGTCGGTATAATTTATGGTTTATTTTCAGACCACTTGCTAAGTTTAGCCAAATTCGGCATCCTTCTTCATACTGAATTCTGCTCGGTTTACGTCTCCATACAGCCTAGCATGAGAAAAATAGCGTTACATAAGTTTCCTTCTTAACTTTGCCCATTTACTTGGGACGTCACTTCATAAACTTCATGCCATTTTAATCATTAATACATGCCGTAACGAATGTTTTGCGGGTACATATACTTTTGACAACTTTAATTTTATGCAGTCTTAAATCTTTTTACTGTAGTTGGTGATCGATCATATTAAATCACGAGGGTACGTTGGGAATTGAAATCTTGTGAAAGTAACCCATATTTTTAAATATGAAACCATAACCTTTTGTATAGGTTTTTCTGCTGAATAGAAGGACATCATTTAATTCCCCAGGGATGTACAATCCTTAGATATAGAACATGTCAAAATTCATTCAAACTGAGAGAGATACATCATTTCGGAAAAATCGTTTGGCAGATTGAACACATTCATGAAATCCATCTTCATCTTGAATTCAAAACTCCTCTACTAATGAAGAATTTCACATTGATTCTCAATAGATTCGAATCCTATGATCGAGGCAGCCAAATTATTAATGATTATCGATTCTGTATGCTCGAAAAGTTTGAAGAATTGTCACCAGTGAATAATTCATAAATTTTTTCTATTTTTAAGTATTTTATATTTCAATTTCTTCGAATTTATTAATTTTTTTATGTTCAATGTATCAATAGCATCAAGCAGTTGCAAATAAAACAACAATGAGCTTGACGATAATCGCTCATGAATCTAACCTTCCTCAAACAACAAATGTCGAGGGTAATCAGCATAGAAATTATCATATCATTATCGAAAAATACATTAACTCATGAGAAAATGATCGGAAACAGAGCCTAATGTTTTGATGTTGGTTCGTTGGAAATCTACCCTAAGGTGTATTAAATATTATTTGGTGATGATATCCCGAAAAATGGTATATTCAGTTAGCAAAATTCACATGAATTGGCACAGTAAATCCCGCCGACTGAAACGGCATGCTCAGTTTCTTATTCAGTGAATGGTTGGTAACTGCGAATGGATGATTGGTTGGTACGAATTTCTTGAACGATAAATTTAATGAAAACGTTTACTAAGACTTCTTTGAAAATAATTTGCATAATTTTTGGAATGGTCTAGACATATGGGCAATGTACTTCCTGTATGATATAGTTTCCCTTCATTTCAATAAAAATGTGATCGAGTTTTGAATGAGTCTTATCAATCTGATTTTTATAAGTGGATAAGTCGTCGAGGTGGTCTGATCGGTCATCAAGTTTGAACTTTGAACTCTCTGCCCTTTTTTTCAGGTTAATGAAATAATCAAAAAAAAATAATATATATATATATATATATATATATATATATATATATATATATATATATATATATATATATATATATATATATAGAAGTTATCTACAATAACTTAAGCTCTTTAAAATAATGGATATAACAACAACACAATAAAAAAAAGCATTGAGGGACACGAGATGTACAGAAAAACACAACAGTTTTACCATATATCAAAGGAGTAACAGATAAAATAAGAAGAACCTTAAGAAAATACAAAATCAGTACGGCACACATACCATACTTCAGAAAAATTCTCAGAAACCCGAATAACAACATTCTCATCCGTCATTTATCTACATAAACTACATACAGTTCATACAATAGATTTCGATAACTCAAAACAAATAAGCATCACACAACAACTTAAGAAACGTCTTATCAGAGAAGCAGTGGAAATTGAAAAAGAAGAACAATGAACAAAAGAAACGAAATCGTCAACCTGTCAAACGCTTGGAAAGTTATTTCATCAACTAGGAAACCGGTATCATCAACTGATAATAATGAAAGCATCCCCACCATCAGGTCGACCGACGCCCACTACGGCAATTTTTTCCGGAGAGAAGGGTGTGAGGAAGGTCCGTGCCAATATTAGAGCCCCTAGCTTGAGCAACAGAGCCGAGCGGATTTCTTCGGCATCGGAAACTTCGGTCTTTCGGAAGATGATCAGAATGATCGATCGAGCGAAAATTCTCGAAGAAAGCCCCGAAATAGCGAAAATAAGAAAGGTCTCAGATTTTTCGCGAGTGAAGGGGATAATTTTGTCGGTCATTTAAGTCTATACAAATTTCTCCATTGCGTTCGATCGTTTCATAACCTGGATAAAGAGCGGGCCTTGAGTTTCGCATATTGCGCTGCGATAATTTCATTCCCATTAAACCTCAGGAAAAGTGGAAAATCTTAGATTCAACGAAGGGCTATCGGCGGATTTTTGCAAACTTTCGCTCGTTTTTCCTCATTCCGAATATTTCTGACGGCCAGAAATTAACGAACGTCGAGCTGCCAAAATAAGTGGTTTTCTCTGATTTGCCCTACTAGGTTACCGGGAAAATCGATTCGGGTGTCGAACTATTTCTACATATCCGGAGATCGAATCCCTATGATCCTTATTCAATGTTGGAAGTGAGCTGTACCATCGTGTGAAATTTAATGCTCTCTCTCTCTCTCTCTATCTCCCTTTCTCTCTCTCTTTAGAATGAGAATAGTGAAATGGAAATGGTTAGTAATTTCAGTCCCACCAACAGAATTTCGGTACTACCAACAAGTAGAATAAAGTGCTCTCTCGCTTTTGAGAGACAATATAATATGAGACAGAATGAAATATCCATTACATCAAATCGAATCTAATCTCATTTCAAATAGTCTTATGGTCGATTTGTCAAAATAAATTATATTTGAATGAAAAGTTTGACAAAACTTTGAATAATCTTTAGAGGTAAGTGAACGTAGTTAGATGTTTATTTTATTCATTTCTATGTATATTTTGTTTAGGGAAAGAAATGTCAAACTTACAAAATTCATAAATTTAACATTTTGTGGTTATTCTAACCTAAAGAATGTTTGTTGCTCGTTTCGTCTTTTTACAATGTGCTCGGGAACTTAACCCATTCACACAGTGAAGCTACAGCTTATAGTGGATGGATTTCGAACCACTCTCCTAGACCGTGCAATGTTAACTGTAACCACAAATAAGTACTGCAAAGTATCTGGTCTTCGGAAGATTATGCCCACCTTAGGCGACTCTTTCCAAGTATCACTTTTTGTTCAACGACAACAACCATAACTTAAACCCGGCTTCGAACCAGGCACCTCGGATAAGCAGTTCCAATATGCTTGTGCACTAACCGTGCAACTACCGAAGCGGTTAACCTAAAGAATGTTATTCAAACGGAATTTTAATATAAAAAGAAATTGGGGAGACTTACAATAATGTTTAAAAGGTAAGTGAATGTAATTTGAGGTTTATTTCTGTATTTTAAGTATATTTTTTTCAGCATGCTCGAGAAATGTACTCAGAATTCACATATTTCATTTTTCTTTCATAATTATTCTCACCTCTATGCGTTGAAAGATTTCTCAAATTACTAGGATTTTCTAACGAATCAATTGGCGCTATTTCACAAAATAATGGAATATCCTTTGAGTTGCTATTAATAGGTATTGAACGCGTTTGTATAATAATGTTTTTCTGAAAAAACTCGACACAGTTTTCGTTAGGTCACTTAGAGTATGTATCATATGAATATTGAAAGCTATTTACTAAATGCTATATCTGTATCAAAATATTTCAAACTGGATGTCTATAAGACCGTGCCAATTGAATCTCAAATTCAGTTTATTCAAGAGGAAGTACGTTTCTATTCTACAATTATCAAATGTAAAAGTGAATGAGATTCAATGTGTTTGACAATATTCAAGTTTGAACCAAAAAAATAAGATCTCATAAATCTGTGGTTATGTATCTTTGAAAGGTTACCTAACCTAATATATTTGAAAATATGAAAAAAATACATGAGAAGCATGATTCATTTCTTTTATTTGAATGATCATTTTGTCAATGGTTTAAAGGTGAGCTGGTATATTCAATACAAATTTATTAGTTATTGTTTTTCAAAAACCTATTCTTAGGTTACAATCAACTTGTGAAGAGGAAGTCTGAAATAGATACACTGTAGAAAAGTTGGAAAATACATTGAAAAATAATATTTTACCTATTATAAGGGACCACTTAATATTGCCATAAATGAATAAGCGAAGAATATATTGAGTAATAACAGGAAAGTTATATATGAATATTATACATCTCTAAAGGAAAGAGATGGAGGGCTTGAAATTCACCTACGATTCTTAAAGGAGATTTAGTTCTGGAACTATTGTTTTTATAGTTGGCGTCAGAACTTGATTGACTTCTGGATACCCAGATATTCTTCTGTATCATCTCAATTTACACAAAACACGAGTATAGTATATATATATATATATATATATATATATATATATATATATATATATATATATATATATATATATATATATATATATATATATATATATATATATATATATATATATATATATATATATATATATATATATATATATATATATATATATATATATATATATATATATATATATATATATATATATATATATATATATATATATGTATATGTATAGGGGTTTTACACCGACGAGTTGCCCATATATATGTTCATGAAATCATACTGATTTCATAAAAAATATAAATCCTCCACCCGGTAATTAGTACCATTGCCAGGCAATGATTATGATCAAAACATATCCTGGAATAATTATGTATTAGGATAACGTTATATGTTATGAGAATATATCAATCTACCAGAATATATATATACTATAGCATCATCAGACAATGATGTGACAAAATTGTCAGTTAATTATATAACATTTATATAAACAAATAAATAAAATATGAAATGAGATTCTGAGCAGTATAAAATAAGAGAAAACCTATGACTCTACCTCATTATTTTTTCGGAAAGAAACCTACGAAGAATATTACAAGATATGATGACTTTTATCTTTTTAACTGTTCAAACAAATTTTTCTTCAGACCCAAAATCTCAATACTTTCGTGAAGATTTCTAGGAATAACACCTGTTGTGTTTTTTCATTGTATTTATTTTGTATATTATATATTTATTATATAAGTTATTTGATTCTGTTTATCATTAAGAATGATATCTGGTCTATTGTGTTTTAGAGCTCTGTTGCAAAGAATTGTTTTATCAAAATAAAGTTTATATTTGTCATTTTCACAAATAATCTCAGGTTCATATTTGTGAAATTTTTTTCTTTTGGGAATTAGGTCATGTTTAATTCCTAGATGAAAGTGAATAATATTAGCGACGGCATTATGTCTTTCTAAATAATCTGTTGAAGCAAGGACTGAGCAAGATGATAATATATGAAAAACTGTTTCTGAAGAACAGAAACATCTACGGCAAGAATCATCAATATTTTGTTTGATGATGTGTTTTCTATAATTCCTCGTGAAAATAACCTGATCCTGGATCGCAATTGCCAAGCCTTCTGTTTCAGCAAACAATTCTCCAGATACTAACCATTTATTCGATGCAATTTCATCAATATAATCATTTTTCAATTCTTTAGGTTGCTTTCCGTGTAATTCCTTCCGCATCCAACTTTCTCTTTTAGAATTATCATCAAATATATCAAAATCTACCTTTTGCATTGTCAAGTTCAGAGGTGTAAGATTATAATCTGAAGCAACAACAATATCATGTAATTTAGATGTTCTCTGTTTATCATGAAAATGGGAACGTAGATGAAAAATCTGTTTACTATGAAGATTATTCAAATCAATTAATCCACGACCTCCAAGATGTCTAGATAGTGTAACTCTCTGAACAGCTGAAATTGGGTGGTGCTTATGATATTTACAGAGCATTTTCCTCGTTTAACATTGTAATTCATTTAGATCAGTTTTAGACCATTTAATAATTCCAAAAGAAGATGTAAGAATAGGAACAGCATAGGAGTTGATAACTCTGAAAAGGTTTTACTAGTTAAATAACTCTTGATGATAATTCTAAGTCTTTTGTAATATGAACTTCTAATATTTTCTTTAGTGCTGCTATGGTTAATTGTCTTCTCTTGACAAAATCCAAGATATTTATATGTATCTCCTTGATGCATTGGCTCGATTTCGATATTGGAAATCTTTATATAATCAGAGGTGATCTTTCCTTTTTCAATGGAAAGATTTTTACATTTGGAAGCCCAAATTTCATATGAATATCATTGGAATAGTTGAAAGTAATCTCAAGTAGACTTTTTAAATGAGGTCTGGTTCCGGCATATAATTTAATATCATCTAAATAAATTAAGTGACTTAATTTGAATTCAGTTAATAGACTCTTTATTTTGAAGCCGAAACTAGTAGCATTTAATTCATGAGATAATGGATTGAGGCAAAGACAAAACCAAAGAGCACTTAAAGAATCACCTTGAAAATGCCTCTTTTGATTGGAATTACTTCGGATTTTAACGATTGTTTTGAAATATTTAAATGAAGATTGGTTCTCCAATTTTTCATTTCAAATTCAAGAAAATGACGAATTGTCTTATCAATTTTATAAATTTCCAAAATTTCTTGAAGCCATGAATGGGGAGAACTATCAAAAGCCTTTTGGTAGTCAATGAAGGCTGTATGAATATTTCTCTTCTTAGTTTGAGCTTGATTCAAAGCAACAGAATCAATTACAAGTTGCTCTTGAGTACCAAGGTGTTTTTCTACATCATTTTGATGTTCGGAAAGAATATTATAATTATCCAAATTTGCATAAATTTTTGGGTAATACATGCAGTTAGAATTTTATATATTGTTGGTAGGCAAGTAATTGGTCTATATTGAGACGGATCAATAGTATTATCACTTTTCGGTTTTAAATAAGTAATTCCTTGTGTGAAAAATAAAGGAGTAGCTGAGGGGTTCTTTATTATAACTGAAAAATATTCAGCCAATTTTTCATGAACGCAAGAGAATTTCTTGAACCAAAAGTTATGAATACCATCAACACCTGGAGATTTCCAATTTTTTGTGTGTTTAATAACTGATGTTATATCTTCGTTTGCATGCATTCTATTTTAGAAAATCGAGACCTTTCATTTAAAATCCAACTTGCATTGGAATTGTGTTGCCTTGGCACTGCCCAAATTGAATCAATTAAAATATCAATTTTAGGAACTCCATTTCCAGAAATATTTTCATATATATATATATATATATATATATATATATATATATATATATATATATATATATATCTGGGAATCCTGGAGTCAATCAAGTTCCAACGCCAACTATAAAAACAATAGTTCCAAAAATAAAAGTTGATTGAAAAATCGTAGGTGAATTTCAAGCCCTCCATCTCTTTCCTTAAGAGATGTATAACATTAAAATGTAACTTTCCTGTTATTACTCAATATATTCTTTGCTTATTTTCATGATTGTAATATTAAGTGGTCCCACATAATAGGTTAAATATTATTTTTCATTTTATTTTCCAACTGTTTTATAGTGTGTCTATTTCAGACTTCCTCTTCACGAGTTGATTATAACCTAAATATAGGTTTTCAAAAATTTTAACTACTACATTTGTATTGAAAATAATAGCTCACCTTTACCATTGACAAAATGATCATTCAAATAAAAGAAATGAATCATACTTCTCATGTATTTTTTCATATTTTCCTAATATATTATGTTAGGTTACCTCTCGAAGATACATTACCATAGAATGATAAGATCTTATTTTTTTGGTTCAAACTTGAATATTGTCAAACAAATTGAATCTCATTCACTTTTACATTTGATAATTTTAGAATAGAAACGTACTTCCTCTTGAATAAACTGAAACTAAGATTCAATTGGCACGGTATTTAGACATCCAGTTTGAAATATTTTGATACAGATATAGCATTTAGTGGATAGCCTTCAATATTCATATGATACATACTCTAAATGACCTAACGAAAACTGTATCGAGTTTTTTCAGAAAAACATTAATATACAAATGCGTTCAATACCTTTTAATAGCAACTCAAAGGATATTCCATTATTTTGTAAGATAGCCCCAATTGATTCGTTAGAAAATCCTATCAATTTCAGGAAATATTTCAACGCATAGAGGTGAGAATAATTATGAAAGAAAAATTAAATATGTAAATTCTGAGTACATCTTTCGAGCACGCTGAAAAAGAAATTACATTAAAATACATAAATAAACCCCAAATACATTCACTTACCTTTTAAACATTATTGTAAGTTTCCCCAATTTCTTTTTATAATAAAATACCGTCTGAATAACTTTCTTTTGGCTAACCGCTTTGGTAGATGCACGGTTAGTGCGCAAGCATTTTGGAACTGCTTATCCGAGGTGCCTGGTTCGAACCCGGGTTTAAGTTATGGATGTTGTCCTTTAACAAAAAGTGATACTTGGAAAGAGTCGCCTAAAGAGGGCATAAACTTCCGAAAACCAGATACTTTGCAATACTCATTTGTGCAGGCAGTTATCATTGCACGGTCTAGGAGAGTGCTGCGAAATCCACTATATGCTGTAGGTTCACTGTGTGAATGGGCTAAGTTCCCGAGCACATTGTTGAAAGACGAAACAAACATCAAACATTCTTCAGGTTAGAAAAACCTCAAAATTTTAAATTTATGAATTTTGAGAGTTTGATATTTCTTTTCCTAAACAAAATTTTCATAAAAATGAATAAAATAAACATCTAACTACGTTCACTCACCCCTAAAAATTCATTTAAAGTTTTGTCAAATTTTTCATTCAAATAAAATTTATTTTGACCGATCGAACATAAGACTATTTGGAATAAGGTTAGATTCGATTAGAAGTAATAGATATTTCATTCTATCTCATATTATTTTATCTTCCCGAGAGAGAGTACTATATTCTACATGTTAGTAGTGCCGATTTTTGTTGGTGGGACTGAAATTACTATTTTCATTTCACTATTCTCATTCAAAAGAGAGAGAGAGAATCAAATTTCACACGCTGGTAAAGCTCACTTCCAACATTGAATAACGATCATAGGGATCCGATCTCGAGATATGTGGAAATCGTTCGACACCCGAATCAATTTTCCCGGTAACCTAGTAGAACATATCAAAGAAAACCACTTATTTTGGCAGCTCGACGTTCGTTAATTTCTGGCCGTCAGAAATATTCGAAATGAGGAAAAACGATAGAAATTTTGCGAAACTCCGCCTATAGCCCTTCGTTGAATCTAAGATTTTCCACTTTTCCTGAGGTTTAATGGAAAAGAAAGTATCGCAGCGCAATATGCCGAACTCAAGGCCCGCTCTTTGTCCAGGTTATGAAACGATCGAACGCAATGGAGAAATTTGTATAGACATAAAAGACCGACAAAATTATCCCCTTCACTCGCGAAAAATCGGAAACTTTTCTTATTTTCGCTATTTCGGGGCTTTCTTCGAGAATTTTCGCTCGATCGATCATTCCGACCACCTTCCGAAAGACCAAAATTTCCGATTCCGAAGAAATCCGCTCGTTTCTGTCGCTCAAGCTAGAGGCTCCAATATTGGCACGGACCTTCCTCTCCGAAAAAAATTGCTTACGGGGGCCTTCGGCCCCTGATTTTTCGCTTTGCCGCTTCTTCTCCGCCCGGTTCAAACTACCGTTATCCCTCGGATTATTCCGGAAAAAGGCCTTACGACTTCAATAATATAGATAACGTGAATAAGGCCTTTCTCAAAAGATCTCCAAATAACAAGGTCTTGCCAGCGGAATGAAAGAAATCCACTGGTTAAAAAGTTTCATCATATTGCCTTTAGTGATCTCTGTTAATGGGTCTATTGAGATCATAATCGTGATAGCACCAATAAATTGGAACATGCGCGTACGCTTATCTCTTTAGCACAGAATGAGGTAGTTTTGTCGACAACTCGAATTGTGCGAAAATTTCTCAACTGTTCGTGAACTCATCTTTTTTTTTCCTTCCTCTAGGGTATAGGGTATATATATATATATATATATATATATATATATATATATATATATATATATATATATATATATATATATATATATATATATATATATATATATATATATATATAAAACTGATTTCATGAAAAATATGAATTCACCACAGTAATTAATACCATTGCCAGGCAATGATTATAATCAAAGCTTATCCTGGAATAATTATATATTAGGATAACATTAAATGTTATGAGAATATATCAATCAACCAGAATATATACATACTATAGCATCATCAGACAATGATATCAATGTACCAACGAGTAGTGTCAGAGGCTTTCTCTCCGGAAAATTTCATTGTACGGACCTTAGTCAAGTAACACTGAATGTTACTAATTAATAGTTTCCTTAGTGTGAAGTGGTGAACGATCGAATAGAATACTGCTCTGAATATAAATACGACAAAATTGTCAGTTAATTATATTACATTTATATAAGAAATAAATAATATATGATATGAGATTCTGAGCAGTAAAAACTAAAGAAAACCTATGACTCTACCTCATTATTTATTTCGGAAAGATACCTACGATGAAAATTACAAGATTTGATGACTGTTATCTTTGTAACTGTTCAAACAAGTTTTTCTTCAGACCCAAAATCTCAATACTTTTGTGAAGATTTCTAGGAATAACACCTGTTGTGGAAATAATAATCGGTAGAATAAATATTTTTTCATTTCCACATTTTTTTAATCTTGTTGCCAAGCATCATATATTTAGAAATTTTTTCATATTATTTATTTTGTATATTATGTGTGTCGGGTATAGCAAAATCAATTATTTATGTTATTTGATTCTGTTTATCATTAAGAATGATATCTGGTCTATTGTGTTTTACAGCTCTGTTGCAAAGAACTGTTTTATCAGAATAAAGTTTATATTTATCATTTTCGTGAATAATCTCATGTTCATATTTGTGAAATTTTTTTCCTTTGGGAATTAGGTCATGTTTAATTCCTAGATTGAAATGAATAATATTAGCGACAGCATTATGTCTTTCTAAATAATCTGTTGAAGCAAGGACTGAGCAAGATGATAATACATGAAAAACTGTTTCTGAAGAACTGAAACATCTACGGTAAGAAGCATCTATATTTTGTTCGATAATGTGTCGTCTATAATTCCTCGTGAAAACAGCTTGATCCTGGATCGCAATTGCCAAGCCTTCTATTTCAGCAAACAATTCTCCAGATATTAACCATTTATTCGATGCGATTTCATCAATATAATTCATTGGTTCTCCAATTTTTGATTACAAATTCAAGAAAAAGACGAAGTGTCTTATCAATTATATAAATTTCCAAAATTTTCTGAAGCCATGAATGGGGAGAACTATCAACTATCATACAATCAATGAAGGCTGTATGAATATTTCTCTTCTTAGTTTGAGCTTGATTCAAAGCAACAGAATCAATTACAAGTTGCTCGTTAGTACCAAGGTGTTTTCTTCTACATCATTTTTGTTGTACGGAAAGAATATTATTATTCTCCAAATGTGCATAAATTTTTTGGGTAATACATGCAGTTAGAATTTTATATATTGTTGGAAGGCAAGTAATTGGTCTATATTGAGACGGATCAATAGTATTATCACTTTTCGGTTTTAAATAAGTAATTCCTTGTGTGAAAAATAAAGGGGGTTCTTTATTATAAATTAAAAATATTCAGCCAATTTTTCATGAACGCAAGAGAATTTCTTGAACCAAAAGTTATGAATATCACAACACCTGGAGATTTTCCAATTTTTTGTGTGTTTAATAACTGATGTTATATCTTCGTCTGAAAATTTTTCAAATTGCATGCATTATATTTTAGAAAATCGAGACCTTTCATTTAAAATCCAACTTGCATTGGAATTGTGTTGCCTTGGCACTGTCCAAATTGATACATACTTACTGTTAATAACTTAAAAAATACTTATCTGAAAAATAGAACTAATTTAAATATCTAGATCTTTTCAAAGTTCAAAATTTTAGCAGTGATGTTCATTTATGGAATAAAATCGCGAAAACAATGTAACTCGGATTGTACTCCTTCAAAGTAACGAGGAATCTGTAGTTCCGACAAATATCTCATTTCTGATTGGAAACGATGGAATTTCGAGACAATTTACTCTTTCGATGAATGCTGCACATCAGGGTTTCATACCTCAATTACATTACACCTGGTTATACGACTGTGTTTAATTATTCGTTAATTCCTTTTTAGGGACCAATAGTGTATTGCGCACTTCCTAATAAAATTCGATACATCTCCTCCATATAACATAAAATAATTATTTCGTGTCCCATATTTCGATACGATATTTTATTTTGTCGCATTTCAATACCGGTTCTTCTATTTCTTTGCTACCTTAGAATTAAAATACTGTGCTTCACTTCTACATAAAAATGCTCGTTTTTTCACTATGCCTATCGCGAATGAAAATTTATTGCGCTGGCGTACGCCAGAGTGTTATCGCATCCATTGAACAACTCTATACTCTTTCATTAAACATAAAGTGGATCCTGTGATATATATATATATATATATATATATATATATATATATATATATATATATATATATATATATATATATATAGATATGATTCAATAAACGAGTGAAAAAACCTGAGGAAAAACTCTCTTGCACTAGCAATAGCTTGTCTGTTTATGTTGTTTTATGTTGTGTTAATGTCGTGTATACATAAGAGTACCAAAGATTTTTCTGCTTAGCCGCTCCATTCTCTCTTGCATTCCATGATTTCCAAACGAAGACAAGGGTAAAAGGAAGAGTGTTTGGGACAGGAATCTGTAACAATGGAAAAAAAAACCAGCAGAAAAATATTTCAACAATCATACTTCTTATACGTCTAAACAAATCTAAGAAAAGATTTTACATAGCAAGCAAGGTCATGAAAAGGCCTGAGGAGATAATGAAAAAATACATAACCTGGGTTATTTCCTCAAATTCCCTCTCTGTTTGACCGAGAGTGCCCCGATGGCCAGGTTCAGTCTTCCAAGTGATGCCGATTATGATCTATAGATGTTTTAGAATCATTATGGACCCAATAATCAGGGTTGACATCGCCCATATATTATTTCTTCATGGAACTTGTTTAATTTGAGAAAAATTTGCGAAAAAATTTTGACAGTTGAAAATTATGACAAATGTCATATGAACTACTTAAATGTATCTAAATTGAAATTAAGGAAAATCGCAACAAGTATGATATCTTTCCTAATTTGCATTAAATAAAGAAAAATAAAATAATAATTGAAATTAAATTGAATGGAGAAACGAAACAATATATTTATATACGTTACATACATACAGGGTGTTACATAATTGTATGTCACAACTTGAGGGGGTTAATCTACTTGTAATTTTAAGAATGAAAGTTCATATACACATAGGTCCGCAAAAGCTTCGTTACGGATCGACAGGGTGTTGAAATTTCCAGAAAAAATTGGTATTTTCTCCAAAACTTCTTCCATTTTTGAGAAATTCAGCCCAAATTTGAAATGCAAGCTGTTTTTTACAGCCTCCATTATTACACGTCCGACATTTCAACTAAAATTCACAAGGTGTTTTCTTTTCCGAGTCCATGTCTCCTTTTGCCCTTTCAAATTTTTTTGCAGTACGCCACTGATCAGCGTTGAATCAATTTTCATCATCTTCGTTCAATTAGAAACTGTCTTAACACTAGTAATTTTTTCGTAACTCGAACCGTTTTCTAGTGAAAAATTATTAAATTTGAATTATTTGAATTGTATGTTATTCGCTAAATAAAAAAAATAACAGAAATACTTGATAGGTTTGCCAAAAATTTGCTTTTGTTTTTATAGCTCGTCTTCTGAGACTCAAGTTATACTCAATCCATATCAAACTACAAGAATGAATTATTGATGAAAACTAAATAAACTGCTGAAATTGGAAATATATATATATATATATATATATATATATATATATATATATATATATATATATATATATATATATATATATATATAGGGTTTTACCCCGACGAGTTGCCCATATATCTGTTCATGCAATCAAACTGATTTCATGAAAAAATATAAATCCACCACCCGGTAATTAATACCATTGCCAGGCAATGATTATAATCAAAACATATCCTGGAGTAATTATATATTAGGATAACGTTAAATGTTATGAGAATATATCAATCTACCAGAATATATACGTACTATAGTATCATCAGACAATGATATCAATGTACCAACGAGTAGTGTCAGAGGCTTTCTCCCCGGAAAAATCCAGTGTACGGACCTTAGTCAAGTAACACTGAATGTTACTCATTAATAGTTTCCTTTGTGTGAAGTGCTGAACGATCGAATAGAATACTGCTCTGAATATAAATATGACAAAATTGTCAGTTAATTATATTACATTTATATAAACAAATAAATAAAATATGAAATGAGATTCTGAGCAGTATAAACTAAAGAGAAAACCTATGACTCCACCTCATTATTATTTTCGGAAAGAAACCTACGAAGAATATTACAAGATTTGATGACTGTTATCTTTTGTAACTGTTCAAACAAATTTTCTTCAGACCCAAAATCTCAATACTTTTGTGAAGATTTCTAGGAATAACGCCTGTTGTAGAAATAATAATCGGTAGAATAAATATTTTCTTCATTTTCCACATTTTTTAATCTCGTCGCCAAGCATCATATATTTAGAAATTTTTCATTGTATTTATTTTGTATATTATGTGTGTCGGGTATAGCAATATCAATTATATATGTTATTTGATTCTGTTTATCATTAAGAACGATATCTGGTCTATTGTGTTTTACAGCTCTGTTGCAAAGAATTGTTTTATCAAAATAAAGTTTATATTTGTCATTTTCACAAATAATCTCAGGTTCATATTTTTGAAATTTTTTCTTTTGGGAATTAGGTCATGTTTAATTCCTAGATTGAAGTGAATAATATTAGCGACGGCATTATGTCTTTCTAAATAATCTGTTGAAGCAAGGACTGAGCAAGATGATAATATATGAAAAACTGTTTCTGAAGAACAGAAACATCTACGGCAAGAATCATCTATATTTTGTTTGATGATATGTTTTCTATAATTTCTTGTGAAAACAACCTGGTCCTGGATCGCAATTGCCAAGCCTTCTGTTTCAGCAAACAATTCTCCAGATACTAACCATTTATTCGATGCAATTTCATCAATATAATCATTTTCAATTCTTTAGGTGCTTTCCGTGTAATTCCTTCTGCATCCAACTTTCTCTTTTAGAATTATCATCAAATATATCAAAATCTACCTTTTGCATTGTCAAGTTCAGAGGTGTAAGATTATAATCTGAAGCAACAACAATATCATGTAATTTAGATGTTCTCTGTTTATCATGAAAATGGGAACGTAGATGAAAAATCTGTTTACTATGAAGATTATTCAAATCAATTAATCCACGACCTCCAAGATGTCTAGGTAGAGTAACTCTCTGAACAGCTGACTTTGGGTGGTGCTTATGATATTTACATAGCATTTTCCTCGTTCGACATTGTAATTCATTTAGATCAGTTTTAGACCATTTAATAATTCCAAAAGAAGATGTAAGAATAGGAACAGCATAGGAGTTGATAGCTCTGAAAAGGTTTTTACTAGTTAAATAACTCTTGATGATAATTCTTAGTCTTTTGTAATATGAACTTCTAATAATTTCTTTAGTGCTGCTATGGTTAATTGTCTTCTCTTGACAAAATCCAAGATATTTATATGTATCTCCTTGATGCATTGGCTCGATTTCGATATTGGAAATCTTTATATAATCAGAGTTGATCTTTCCTTTTTCAATAGAAAGATTTTTACATTTTGGAAGCCCAAATTTCATATGAATATCATTGGAATAGTTGAAAGTAATCTCAAGTAGACTTTTAAATGAGATCTGGTTCCGGCATATAATTTAATATCATCTAAATAAATTAAGTGACTTAATTTGAATTCAGTTGATAAACTCTTTATTTTGAAGCCGAAACTAGTAGCATTCAATTCATGAGATAATGGATTGAGGCAAAGACAAAACCAAAGAGCACTTAAAGAATCACCTTGAAAAATGCCTCTTTTGATTGGAATTACTTCGGATTTTAACGATTGTTTTGAAATATTTAAATGAAGATTGGTTCTCCAATTTTTCATTACGAATTCAAGAAAATGACGAAGTGTCTTATCAATTTTATAAATTTCCAAAATTTCTTGAAGCCATGAATGGGGAGAACTATCAAAAGCCTTTTGGTAATCAATGAAGGCTGTATGAATATTTCTCTTCTTAGTTTGAGCTTGATTCAAAGCAACAGAATCAATTACAAGTTGCTCTTTAGTACCAAAGTGTTTTTTCTACATCCTTTTGATGTTCGGAAAGAATATTATAATTCTCCAAATGTGCATACATTTTTGGGTAATACATGCAGTTAGAATTTTATATATTGTTGGAAGGCAAGTAATTGGTCTATATTGAGACGGATCAATAGTATTATCACTTTTCGGTTTTAAATAAGTAATTCCTTGTGTGAAAAATAAAGGAGTAGCTGAGGGTTCTTTATTATAAATGAAAAATATTCAGCCAATTTTTCATGAACGCAAGAGAATTTCTTGAACCAAAAGTTATGAATACCATCAACACCTGGAGATTTCCAATTTTTTGTGTGTTTAATAACTGATGTTATATCTTCGTTTGAAAATTTTTCAAATTGCATGCATTCTATTTTAGAAAATCGAGACCTTTCATTTAAAATCCAACTTGCATTGGAATTATGTTGCCTGCCCAAATTGAAGACCAATAATCAGTTGAAATATCAATTTTAGGAACTCCATTTCCAGAAATATTTTCATTTGAACCTGAAATAAATTTGTAAAAATGTTTTCATTATTTTTGAATAGTTTGTTTTGGAATTTTCTATCTGAATTTATTTTATATTCACGTAGTCTAATGGAGTATACTGAAAGTTTTCATTTTAAAGTATCGATGTATTCTATCAATTGTTCATTACTTATCTCATTATTTTTATGGGTTTTATATTTGAGGAATATTTTTCCAATATGTGCCATAAGTTTTTTGATCGATTACCTCTGGAATATTGAGTCAATCTTCCTAAATCACTTCTGATAGAAGAAATTTTACCTTCTAACCTTTTTTGCCATGAAGGTTTTTTCTTGATATTATAATTAGATCCAAAATTTTCTAATTTGTATCCAGAATGTTTAACTACTGTAATAGCGGCACAATATATAATCAGATGAAGTGTATAGATATTCATTACTTTAACAAGTTGCTTTGGAAGAATATTCTCATTAAGCTCGTTTATACAATCGAAAATTTTCTTTGAATAATGAATTTTAGGAAGTTTAGGTCTTAAAGTTGGGTCAATATTTTCAAATAAATTCATTTGATTGAAAAATAAATTTTCTATATTTTTGTTATCATTTTTTTAGATGAATTTTCTGATTTATTTTCGATGCTTTTCATGAATGGGACTAGGTTTTCATCTGAAACTTCAAAATTTAAATGTTCTTCTTGTTGAATGTTGTTTTTAATTGATTTTAATTCTGATTCAGATATAAAGTACCTATTTTCAATATACCGTCTTTGATTCGCAATGCTTTGTTCTGAAATACAGCAATTGGGGAATTTTTCTTTGAACATATTATATAGTTTAGACATATACCCTTTTTATTTGTTCCATTATTTGTTATTTTGTAATAACAAAACATAATGAATTTATTCATTTCATACGTCCATTTCATGCGTTTTATTTTATTATTAATTTTGTGATCTGAATTAGGTGATGAAGTTATGATAAGATTAGAGGAACAAGGTGATTCTACATGATTTTGAAAACAGTCATCAAAACTTTTGTTGTTCGAAGAATAGACAGAACAAGTAGAAATGTCAGAACCCTTAGATTTACTTCGTGTATGATATGAATGTATAGTTTTTAAAATATTATTCCTACCTTCATTTAAGTTGTTTACCTTATCATCATATTCATGATCAACGGGCCCAGAAATAATTTTCTTTGCAACGTTACCTGAATCAGATGATATGAAAGTTTGAGAATCTGATGGTCCTGCATCTAAACGATCTTGAGTGCAGATTTTGAAGTTCTTCTCCAAGAAATATCTATTATATGAATCGCAAGGATATTTTGGTGGATTATATTCATCATCAGATTCATATTCATATGAAGAATTCATTTTTTTGGAATTCGAAAATTTGACAGTTGTCAATAATATATTTCATAAAACGTTTTCCTGAAAAATGAATCAATAAAGGTAGGAAATTTTATGTGTACTTACTTTTAATAACTTAAAAATACTTATCTGAAAAATAGAACTAATTTAAATATCTAAAACTTTTCAAAATTCAAAATTTTAGCAGTGATGTTCATTTATGGAATAATTGTCACCTTGGTGATATATATATATATATATATATATATATATATATATATATATATATATATATATATATATATATATATATATATATATATATATATATATATATATATATATATATATATATATATATATATATATATATATATATATATATATATATATATATACAGGGTGTTACATAATAATATGTCCTAACTTGAGGGGTAAATATACGTGCAATTGAAAGAAAAACCATTCATATAAACATAGGTCCGCAAAATCAAATTTCTCAAAAATCTGATCTGAATAATCCTTCTTGACAAGAGCTAGTTCCGAAATCTGCCGCCATGCACGCAACCCCCAAAAGCCACAATAGTGCAACAAAGCAGAATGCCAAGAAACGAAGCGGCAGACTCCAGTTTTGTCCTTATTAGGAGCTCATCATGGTCGCATATCGCTTCTCAGGTTCCTAACATGCTACATCGGGGTACCCTATCGATTTGAGAAAGGACGTATCTCGTACATACGTACGAGAGTCACCCTCTATGGACCGAGATGGTGAACCTACCTACCAGACTTAGAGAAAGATATGAACAATAACAAACAGAAGTGAGAACTTTGAAACGTAAATATTACTTTCCATTTCATATTTCTTGAATATATTAAATTAACACAAAACATATCGTGGAAAAACCAAACTTAATATGTATTGTGTTAATTTAATATATTCATAAAATATGAAAGAAAGTAATATTCTAACAGAGAAAATCCTTGACCTTATCTCAGTATATTTTCGGAGAGAAACCGGCGAAAAATATTATAAGATTTGATGAGAGTTGTTTTTGGCTATTGTTTATATAGATTTTCATTCATCTTATCATTTTAAGGAGACTAAGAATAGGCCACACGCGATTTACTCACGGCTACCTGATGGAGTCAGAAAACTCTCCAGAATGCGAAGTCTGTAGAACATATTTTGATAGACTGCAATAAATACAGAGATGCCAGATCACAACACAACCACAGTAGAAATCTAAAAGAATTGCTCAACTCCGAATATCAGAGTTCTAATTTGTTTGAATTTCTGAAAAACACAAACTTGTATAACCTTATTTGACATGATAATCTTTGTTTTATTTTACAATACTTTTCTATTGTTTCTATATAATTAATGTTCACTTGAATGTATAATTTCACCTTGTCAATGACCATAGCCGTTGAGACACTTAAATTTCCTAAATGAATAAAAATATGTATCTAATACTTCAATATTTTAGAGGTTTTCAGGTTTCCGTACCCTAAAAGAAAAGGCAGTACCATTATTTCCTCCTCATCTCCTTGTTCGCCTGCCTATTTTTCTATCTTTCCAGACTCTTTTTGCAGTAATACGCGTAGGTATTGTTTTCTTGACAAAAAGTAACGACTATATAGGTATATAATCTTTTCGAACTGCGTAAATATCAAACATCTAACTTAACGCAATCGTCCATGTCTCATTTGGCGTTATAATTTGGCACTCGCGAAGGAATCTCATCCTCTCATAGGGTAGTTGCGTTTAACATAATAAAGAAAAACTAAAACTCTGAGTTGAAGTACAATTTTTCTGCAATAATGGACGTATTCACCTTTTATACGGAAACGTAAATATATCAGTTTGAAATTGAAACCTTATACTGAAGTCTAAAATCGCTGAGGACTGTGATATAATCCAGCACCAAACCTGGCCTCTTATTTCGCTTGTCAATATATTTTTGACAGATGTATGGGAATCGAAACCTATAGCTTACTATTGACCTATGATCATAAAATTCAAGAAGAAATGTCTTGTAACCAACATATTTTAACGTTTCTCACTTCTTTCAATTATTTGTGGGTTCAAATCGAACACTTCAACGTTACAAAGACACTAACTAATTTGTTCACACGCAGACTGAATAGTTATAACACTAAATAAATTACTAATTTATATAACACAATGGTTAATTTATGTCTAATACTTTGTCCAATTATTCGCGCTGTGTATTGAAACTTCCCCTTCTGGAATTCGCGCCCTCCTTATATACAAGTGCGAATTGTTTGAGAACATTCGCATAACTTTAGCTCTGGTCGAGATCTTCGTTCGAGAACTTTCCGGAAACATCAACATGGATTTCTTGGCTGAAACCTTTAAGTCCTTCTCGAAGTCTCTGGTCTGTCTCTGCGTAATTTTGCTGGCTATGATAAGGTTGGCTTCATCGACGATTGAATATCGTTACACTGCATCCTTCTTAAAACTGTTCTGTCCCAGAACAGACTGAGTCTTTGGTCACTATGACGGTTTCGGCATTTATTTCCATCTTTATATGTCCCATGTTGATGAAAATAATATTCAACTGTCTTCCTCCTTGTCTTGAAGGTGTAGGATTGAAACAGCACACGAGAAGGTCCATTTCGATGCCTTGGAAGATAACTTCGATCATGCTCCGTACCGTTCTTCAATCTAACTGGTCCAACCTACAACCAAGTTTCGGTAGAGCGAGTTTCTTCACACCCTGCTTGACTAATTGCTCTTTCGAATCTAGTAAGGCTGACTATAAATCTTCATAACAGGGTTTCTGGTGTGAATATTCTTTAGTCACCAACTAGTAGACCGTTCTTCCTTCAGCATCTAGTTTCAAGGTGTTGCCTACTGTATACAGTTGCTGCCTTAGTTCAAAAGGCCTTCCATAGACTCGAAAACTCTCGCGATACCCTTATTCATCTGAAGATCTTGGGCGACACAATGTGCAATGGCGTACTCCTTGCCCACTTGATGTATTTCTCTGGTAACTCCAAATCTAGCTTTTCCAGTGCCGCTGTAATTAGCCATAAAACGATGCAAAGGAGCCAATCGATTGAAATGGACTACTTTAGGTTTGTTCCTCGGCAATTTCCTTAAGCGATACACGATGTCGTTGATCCTTTTCATGACTTCATAAGGACCTTCCCAATATCGCTGCAGTTTTGGAGACAAGCCACGTTTTCCCTGTGGGTTATGAAGCCATACGAGATCTCCTACAGAAAATCCACGTTCAGAAGCCTTGAGGTACATAGCGGTTCTTCATTCTATCACTGCCAATCTGCATGTGCTTTCTGATCTTATTATGAATATAATCCATCATTTGCTCCAGATTACTGACATAATCTTCTCCAGCAAAATCTTCCTCAGGCTTACACCCGAATTCCAGATCACACGGCAACCTCATCTCGCGACCTAACATAAACCGAGCCTGGCGTTTCTCCTATTGACTCTCGCACTGAAGATCTGTAGGTCATTACAAAAAGGTGCAGATATTGGTCCCAATCTCGTTGATGATCCCACACCACTTTAGCCAGGTATTTGCCCATCGTTCTATTCATTCTTTCGACCATGCCGTCTGAAAAAGAGTGAAGCGCTGTTGGTCTGGTCTTTCTGAAGCCAAATTTTTCGCGCATTTCTTGAAACAACTTCGATTCAAAATTTTTCCCTTGGTCACAACGTATCTCTAAGGGAACTCCAAAACGGCAAAAGAACTCCTTCACCAAGATATCAGCGACAGTTGCGGCTTCCTGATTTGGTATAGCATAAACCTCAATCCACTTCGTAAAATAGTCCATGGCAACTAGTATGTATTTGTTGCCGCCATTAGTTTCTAGAAAGGGTCCCGCTATATCTACAGCAACACGTTGCATCGGACTTCCAACATTGTACTGTTTCATTGGGGCTTTGCCTTCTCCATAAGGTCCTTTTATCGAAGCGCAAGTCAAACACTTCCTGCAATACTCACGGACATCTGCCTTTGAATTGACCCAATAAAATCTAGCTCAGACCTTCTCGAGAGCATTCTTGATGCAGAAATGTCCTCCTGAAGCTTCATTATGAAACTTCTCCAGAACTGCCTTCAATCTGCTTCTTGGCACAACAAACTGAAGTCACTCATCATCATTAGATTTGTTTTCCAAGCGTCGTTTCAGCAGACCATCTTCTATTAACAGCGTTTCCCATTGCACCCAATGAGTCTCGATGTTTCTACTCATCCTGGAGGTAGCTTTCCATTCCGGTCGTTCATTATTTCTTTTCCATTGCAGAACTACACTAAATTCAGGGTCTGTTCCTTGTAACTTCCTTAGTTCTGCTGGTAACCAATTCTCATCAACAACTGTTGTCCTCATTAGGCTAATCTTTTTGTCCAACCGAGAGCAGTGACTGCAGTTTAATGGGCAGGGCCTTCGCGATAGGGCATCTGCGTTCTTGTGGCTGGTTACTGATCGATGGTCAGTATCAAAGTCATATACTTGCAGCCGCTCAATCTTTCTTGCCACCTGACTCTCAGGATTCTTGAATCGTATTAACCATTTCAAAGCAGCATGATCTGTTCTGAGTAGGAACTTCCATACAAGTACTTGTGAAAATGCTCAATAGATTTGATGCCTGCTGACAGCTCTCTGCGAGTCACGAAATAGTTTTGCTTTGGTTTAGATAGCACTTTACTAAATTATCCTATAATTTTTTCCTGGCCATCTTGTATTTAGGAAAGAACACTGCCATTAGCATTATTACTTGAAAGCGTATCTAGCATGAATTTTCCATCCGATCTAGGATATGTTAATATTGGCGCAGTGACCAGAGTGTTCTTGAGCTGCACAAAAGCATTTTCCCATTCCCCTGTCTATAAGAATTGCGTTTTATCCTATGTCAGTTTGGTCAAAGGCTTTGCGATGTTGGCAAACCCTGGAACGAGCCATCTATAGTACGTGCATATGCCCAGAAAACTTCTAACTTGCTGTTTGTCTTGTGGGATAGGCCAGTCTTGGACGGCTGCGACCTTCTCATTATCGACCTTGATTCCTTTCCTTGTTACCACATGACCCGAGTACCTCACTTCCCTCTTGAGGAGATTACATTTCTTAAGACTTAATTTCAAATTGGAGTCACGTAGTCTTTGGCAAACTTCTGATGCAATTTTGGGATGTTCGTCGAAAGTTTTTCCAATAACGATCACATCGTCCAGATACACCAAA
The DNA here is from genome assembly GCA_013387265.2 of Cryptolaemus montrouzieri. Lineage (NCBI taxonomy): Eukaryota > Metazoa > Arthropoda > Insecta > Coleoptera > Coccinellidae > Cryptolaemus > Cryptolaemus montrouzieri. The sequence continues at coordinate 143,139 of JABFTP020000024.1, forward strand.
CAGGTTTTGCAAGATAACCCTCCCAAGATTGTTTCCATTAATCGCTCAAAGGTGGCAGGAGCGTTGCACAAGCCAAATGGCATAACAGTGAATTGCCATAAACCTGATCCGATTGTGAATGCAGTCTTTTCCTTGTCTTTAGAATCCAAACTGAATTGCCAATAGCCGCTGAAGTTGGGAACTAATGCGAACCAGCCAAGGTATCCAAAGTGTGGTTCGATTCTTGGTAGAGGGTAGCTGTCCTTTTTCGTAACCTGATTACGCTATCTATAGTTGACACAGAATCTCGTGATCTATCCTTCTTCTTCACCAATACCACATGAGAAGCCCAAGGACAACTTGAACTGTCTCACTCTTATCGTCTGCTGATTGTCAAGGTCATGGCAAGAGGAAGTAGAAAGGTCCAATAATTGCTAAGGATATTTATTTTTATTTGATCTGGCTGGAGATATTACGGTTCCGATGACTGCGCAAACAGGCCTACTCTCTGCAATCACAGTATCTCGTTTCAGCGTAACTGGGAATGAATTCACGTTTAACATTCTTACTGGTACGTTTTTCTCCATTTAAAATGTTGTCTTTCCAACTGCTAACCCTTTTCCGAGGGTTCCATCATGTAAGTAGTAGAAACTTTTTCCATATTTCCATCGTGCCATGCCATCACCACAGCTTCGGACAAACTTGGTAGCATAACATCCTCGTAGAGATGTACCTTCAGCACATCATTCACTGTATCACTAAACGGAATCTCTTCGTTGTCTATCCTTAGAAAATCCTTCTTCAGATCAAGATTGAAACCGTACCTTTTCATAGCACTCCAAGGATAACTTCTTCGGTGATATCAGCAGCAATAATTTCATGTCTGGAGACTCGACTACCAATTTCAAAGTTCACACCCATAATTTCATACGTAGGTATTTCTTGTCCAGTTGCTGTTCGCAGTTTCACTGGCACCTTTATCTTGGTTATCAATAGTTTTTGCCTGCTGAGTTTCACCATTTCTGATGCCATCTACGAACGTCTAAACAGCTAATTGCTCCCAGAAGGTTTAAGGAGCAGTAAGCGAGGGCTAATCCTACGAATCTCGCTATATCAGTCTCGAATTCTTGCAAGCTCTCTGTAGATTTCTGGCTACGATGCTTCATTTGAGCGTTGTATACTTGTTGTAAATGAGTATCCCCGTACCTCATTTATAACTTGGATGGTAACGTGTCGTAGCATACCTGCTGGCTTGCTGGTATTGTCTGAAAAATGTTGAGTGCTTCTCCCCATAGAGCTACAATCCAAGACCAAGGAATTTTCCCGTCGAAAGAAGGAGGATTTATTTTAATTTTTGGAGCTAGAACATCACGTTCCACTTTCGACAAAATTGGCATCTCAATAATTTATATGATTGCTTAAACCTTTTTAGTTTTACTTCCTTTTCATCTAGAATAAGTTACTGAATTTGTCGTTGATCTTTTCCTCTATTCAATTTCTCATTTCACTCAGATTTTCCTTGACCATATTCAAATTTCCTTCCATTTCGTCCCTATCCTTGCTCAAATTTTCTTTCAAGTTTTCTTTCACAGAATTCAAACTATCCTTTATCTTCCCTTCAACCTTGTTTAGATTTCCTTTCACCTCATTCAAATCTTCTTTCAGTTTGTTCAAATTTTCAAACATTTTTTCTCTAATTCAGCTGAATTTTCAGCTAATCTTTCCTCTAGTCTGTCCGAGTCTTTCTATGATTTATTTGAATTATCCTGCATCTTTTCCTTCCATTTTATCGAATTTTCCAACATCGTTTCCTTCAACTTACTTGAATTTTCGTCCATTTCCTTATTGAGGTCCATCAGGGCTTGCTGAAGGAACTTCAATGCTTCCGTCACCATAGTTCTCTGTTATGAACGGGTAACGGGTATAAACTTACTCGATTTTTTTTTCTATTCACTTAAACCCCACACCTGTCACCAATTGTAACGTTTCTTAGTTCTTTCAATTATTTGTGGGTTCAAATCAAACACTTCAACGTTACAAAAACACTACCAAATTTATTTACACGCAGACTGATTTCTTGGTAATACGGCGCGCTGAAACCTTTAAGTCCTTCTCGAAGTCTCCGGTCTGTCTCTGCGTCATTCTGCCGGCAGTGACAGGGTCGGCTTCAGGGACGATTGGATATCGTTACAATATTGACTTTTCCTAAAGAACGTGTTGAGATTTCGACTTGGAAATAATACGAGATGCAGGGTCTGCAGTTTCTTAGTTCTCTGAAAAAATAAACTTTTAATTCGGTGCAATCGAAAAACACTGCTGCTTATGTTGTATTGTGCAGCATATTCTCAGACTCTCGTGGGAATAAAAAGTTAAAGGGTATTTCTTGTTTACTCATAATCATGGAAAAACAGTTCTCTATCCCAAGAGAAAGAAAAAAATTTATCATATTTGAGAAGTACACACGCACCGTTAAAGGTTCAAGGCATACGAAATCCATACTTACAAATGTAATAGAGTAATGCGTGTGTACTAATATTTGCTGCGATTCGTTCAAACCGCGTGCTTGCTCAATTGTTGGTATTCATCGAATAGTTTTCGATTATTATACTTATAATTTCTTATTGTGGTATGTTTCAAAAGATCTATATTCAAGTCTATATGGCTACGCGATTCTGAGAAAATGGTTCATTATTTTATCATTTATTTTTTGGTGATGTATTATTATTATTTAATTTTTTCTTTGTGATGTAACAACCTATCTCCAGTTTTCGTTTTTTTTGGGACTCAATAACAATATTGCTTCATCAAAGTTTTCATGATTCTAGTTAATTGCAACATATTCTCTATCTGATATCCTAGGGAAAGTCAAAATATTCATCTGAGTGTGATAGAAATTGCTATATTTCTCGGTTGCGTTGACTTAAAAATTGATTCTTCACAGATCAGATAAATAGCCGATCTTAATATCAGGTATCAATTTCATTTCGCCAGATTTACGTGTTTCTTGGAAAAGGTGAATTCGTTCGATGTAACAAAAATACACAATGTAAGGTTTTGGAATTTTTGGATTTCCTCTGTTTCCGTGAAATTCATGTCAACAAAACAATATTTCTCGTGATGCAACTAAAAGTTCACCATTTTCGAATATTTCCTATAATTGTACTATGAGCCATTACTTCGTGCCAAATTTAATTTTTCTATATTTGCTTAGAAGTAACCCTATAAGATGACTGTGCCAAATACGAAATGCAACATTAACGGTCATATCTGTTTATTACTTTACATCAGGTTTTCCACTGTTTCAAGATATTATGGATGTGATGATTTAGTATTACTTTCAACATTATACCGGTCCATGCTCCTGAAAAAAGTGAATTAATAGACTGACCGAGAGACGAACGGATAAACGGATAAGGAGGTGATTTTATAAGGACTTTTCTTCCATATGAAATACGGAACCTTGAAAAATAAGAAAAAACCGTTAACTTTCACTCAGTCCACAGAAAAAATCATTGGTAGGTGATCTAAAACTCCTCATTCGCAAAGGCAAATAAGTTAATATGCAGCGGGAATGATTTCTCAGACAAAAAGTTGAAGTATAATTACAGAAAGCCATGTGATAAATTACGAGTAAAAATGAATCTTTTCGATTTTTTCGGTGCCGACGTCAGCACAAAAAGTAGAAGTATAATTATAGAAAGCCATGTGATAAATTACGAGTAGAAATGAATCTTTTCGATTTTTGCGGTTCCGACGTCAGTACATACAGATACTTCCGACAGATGTAATTTTGTTGTATCCATTGGCGGTATAATTATATCAAAAATCCTTGAGTTGCTGGATTCTTTGGAGAATTTCATGTTTGACGCTAACAATATTCATGAATTTCTTTTGTGAATATATATTTTGACGTTAACTTGATTATTTTGATATGCAAGTGATAATAAACTTAAATCCTCAAGTGTAAATAAACTGTAATATCAATTTAGGTTCAAACTGATGGTAAACATACAGATAATATAAACATTCGTATTGAGGACTTGTTTCAAAAAAGCGGTTAGAACATACTCGGACAAAGCGATATATGGTGGATATTTGGATATTTCAAAACCTTTGGGAACATCGTTATGATGTTTTCTTTGTTTTATGGATATATAATATAAAAATAGTTTATTTATCATTCAACTCTCTCTTAAAATTAGAAAAGTTTTTGATATTTTTATTGTAAGTTATTGTTGAATCGATATTCAAATAATCTCATTCTCTGAAAAGCAAAATAAGATAATTGTGGAGCTGAATGTCACATAGATTTCTTATTATGTCAAATCACACCTATAAGATAAATCCTATTGTACACTAGATAATATATCAATATCCATATTCCTATCACACTTTTAATTCGATAATTGTACGACTAGCACTAGCACTCTATTGTACATAGATTCAAACCGCTTGCTTGCGAACTATCATACTGGATATTCGTTGTTGATATAATAATCATAATAATAATTATAAAATAATTATTTTGGTTCTTGTTCTGTTTAGCTATGAACCCATTGTCCTCAATGCTCAATACAACAGGATACGGATTTAGGATAAAAACAGATAGGAATTATTATACAGTCTCCCACCTGCTGTATATGGATGACATCAAATTATATGCTTCGAACAAGAAGCAATTGGATGATTTGCTGAAAACTGTCAGTGAGTTTTCGGCAGATGTTCATATGAAATTCGGGATTGAAAAATGTAAGACCCTGAACATTCAAAGAGGGAAAGTCATAGATAGTGAAACACAACTTCCAAACTGTGATATTATACAGTGCATGAGGGATGGCGAAACATACAAATATCTGGGATACCAACAAGCCAGATTGCTAGACCAAAAACAATCAAAGGAGAAGATTCGTTCAGAATACAGTCAGCATCTGAAGACTGTGCTGAAGTCAATGTTGAACTCGGGGAATTTAGTCAAGGAAATTAACACCTACGCCATTCCAGTGTTGCTTTACTCATTTGGAATAATCAGATGGACTAAGACAGAACTGGATGATATTCAAAGGCAGACCCGAACGATGCTGACAAAGTACAACAATCATCATCCAAAATCGTATGTGATACGAATAACTTTGAAGCGGAAAGAAGGAGGACGCGGCTAAATAGATGTTGACAATTTACACACCGAACAGATAGAAAATCTCAGAGAATTCTTTCCTACAAAAGCTCTTACTTCTGACTTACATAGAGTGATATCGTTGGCTGGTAAGGGATATACACTTTTAAATCTTGCTACCAGGGACGACCCGCTGAATCTGAGGTTCCTATCAGATACTGAAAAACAAGAGCAATGGTCAAGAAAGGAATTGCATGGAGGACATCACCATGAGATTAATCAACCACACATCGACAAAGAAGCCTCCAATAAATGGTTGATGAAGGGAGAATTATTCGCGGAAATGGAAGGATTCCTTATGGTCATTCGAGACCAAGTGATAGCTACAAACAACTACAAAAAATTTATTATGAAGGACGAAACATTACATACAGATAAGTGCAGAAAATGCCACATAAGATCAGAGACTATACAGCATATTACGTCCGGATGCGAACAACTGGCCAATACGGACTATCTTCACAGGCATAATCAAGTGTGCAACATTATCCATCAGAAACTTGCAAACAAGTACGGACTTCTGAATACCTTCCAGCCATATTACAAGTATTAGCCGGCGCCCGTATTGGAAAATGACTCAGATTATACTACGATAGGCCTGTTATCACTGACAGAATGGTGACCAATAATAGGCCGGTCATAATGGTGTATGTTAAGAGAGCCAGAACAGCACTGCTGGTGGATGTTGCCATACCGAATAATAACAACGTTCTGAACAAGTTCAAGGAGAAAAAGTCCAAATACACAGACCTTGCTATTGAGATCAAGCAGATGTGGCACCTCGAGAAAATAGATATTGTTCCTGTCATCGTATCCTCCACTGGGTTAATACCCAAAACTTTGCATAATAGCCTTAAGAAATTAGAATTGCATAAGAATACCTATATAGAAATGCAAAAAGCTGTAATTCCTAATACATGTAGGACAGTTAGGAAATTTTTGTCAAGTATATTGTAATCGAGCCTATTCTCTTTGATTGCTGAATCTGGGAAAGGTAAAATATATCCAGCTAACAGCTGAGATAGTGCATAAGTCGACGATAATAAATAATATAATATAATATATATTTCGTAAATTACAACCATGCAGAAAAATAATATGATTATGAAGATGAAATTTGTCAATAAAAGAAAATATACTGAACAGAACACACGTTAAAATTCATGACTTAAATATTCGAACAAGTTATAAGGTTCTACACTTATTAACAAGGATCAACATTGACGTTTGAATAATTTGAAGTTGTTTGAAATTTTAGTTTTTGTTGAAGTTTGTTAAAACTGATATACATGAACAAAACATCCTTTCTCAAATTAAGTGGAGGTTTGTAGTTGAAGTTTCTTTTGCTATTTGGGTCATATTCTTCTAACAAAATTTATTCTAAAATAAACAATAAGCAGTTTGTATATATACGCCAGTTAAAGTTAATATGTTGACGGCTCTGAAGAAATTTCTACAGGATTCATTGTATGTATATGCTGAGTAACTGTTTATATACACGTTTTTCCGATACATGCATCGACAATTCCAAATACTGCCAGATACAAAGTATCTGATACCGCAGTGAGAAGTACTTATATCTATCCGATACCGAAGAGGTGTCAACTTTCTAACTTTTTTCTAAATAATTAGTCCGGGTAAGATCTTCGGTGCACTTTGTGTTGACACTACTCGGCAGATGAATGTTATGTGCGTGAGCACTGAGCCTCAGATGATATAAATACCCCCAACTCAACATCAGTGTTTATAACCTTCCGCTGAAAGCAAAGACTTTGCTCGAATTGTAAGTGCTAGACTCAAGAATTTGAACTGCTCATTAACTGGTTCGGCTTCGGTTAATTTCAGCTGCCCAAAATTTCACTATAATAAATGGTATGCTAGGTTCCAACTCAAAATCTCGATATGAAAACATACATTTAAAGATAATTGGATATCCTTCGGTTATTTTTATTTTTACAAAAAAACTGACGTTGATTAAGTCGAACAAATGTCAAATGTGTCAAAATGGCACAATAACTAAAGTTTTGACAAGTATATGTTTGAAGATACGAAATTGATTCTCTAGCTTTTACTGACGGGTTCTGCTATCATCTCATTTAAATTATCCTAGCATTCGGCAGTCTTTTGTGTATCGATGTTTCACTCTTCAGAAGCACCCTTGTAGCTTGCTACTAACGAAAACCGGGAGGAACAATACTATTATTGATAGATTCAAGAACGAGAATAATTTGATGAAAAATATGTGACGGACAGCTAAAATAAGTTTCACCGTGGAAGATAGCTGAAACAATATTGTTGAACAGAAAGATTTACATCATGGAGGTATCGAGGTTGAATAGTTCCGGAACCCTTAAAATCAGTTTAATCCACGGGCGAGTTTTTCACTATTCCTTAACGACAGTGATATCTCTCGGTTGGATAGGTTTCTTCGTGATTTTCAGCCTTGCTGTGGTTTGTACTTTACTCATGCAATTTCTAATTAACCTATTGATATTTACTTTTTGTTTGTTTCTATTCACTTATTATATCTGTTAGCTGAAGTTTTGTTCGCCCATGTTTGGAATTACAAGAAAGCAGACATAGACAATATATTTATTAGTTGCTTTTGTAGTTTAGATTTGAAGTTTGCTCTGGGCTGCACCAATTCCTCTCAATTTTTGTCGAACACAGTGAACTTTATGTACATTTCAGAATTGAATTTTCTCCTTGATTCTGAATCGAGCATTTCAAGATCACCGATACCCAGTCTAATCAAGTTGCAGTTGAAATGGCCTCAAACGAAACGGCGTTGATAGTAGTTAAAGTAAACCAGAAATGGAACCATTCCAGATTGGTTACCATTGCAGTTGGAACTTTGCTTGTGTGTAATCTTTCTTCGAACGATCCTGAATGGGGTTGGACTACACCTATGAACTGCTGAAATTTTCTACGAATACAATATTTTTTCTCAAAAGTGAGCATATAATGGAATCAAACAATAATGAACTGCAAGAATATATAGATTGAAGAAGACTCCATAAAATTTCACAATTAAAAGTAGGAGAATCTATGCAACATTAACAACATGAGAAATTGACCATTGAAATGTTAGGAAACAAAATTTACCTTAAAATACCTTGGAAAATCTGAATCTATTAGTCAGCATATGTAATTTTTCAGAAAGATGGAGCACTGCTGCAGTATTCTCATAAAGCAGTTTTTGGATGATCATTTTCCAAACAGATGAGTCGGGACAAGCTGTACCATCTGCAAGATTTATTTATTCATCACAATTGAACTTTTTCATGCAAAAATTTGAAATCGAAAATTTATTCAACTAAACCATTCAGAAGATTTCTGACGTGGTGCTAGATAATGAATCTCAAAATGCCCCAACATTTCAAAAACTACCATTTCTTTTGGTAATTGAATTTCCTTTCCTGTGAGGGTGAAATCCATACCATTGTAGGGATTTGTGGGGCAGGTTTAGTTGAAAACTTTGTACCCTTGTAAGTTAGTGAACCCGAATAAATTTAAGGTACTCATTTACAAGGCATTCAACCAGTTTGTAAAGTTTTCAATATGCCAGATTCTGTATTATAAACAAATATATAAAAATGGACCGAAAATTTAGATGAACTCATCTAAATACGAAAATTCGTAACAAGGTCATTATATCAATCCATGGCACATCTTATGCTAGAAGATTTCAACCATCTCTTATCTAATTTTCTTATTATCGAAAGACTTGTGAAGAAATTAACATAAACCTGCAATCTTTTCCGAGACGGTTATCTCGCGATTCTTCCTCGTACTAATGATACCACAGAATTGAATTAACGACTATCTTCATTTCCAGGGTTATTTTCAATAGCATACACAAATTGAAATTCAGACTTAGTTAATTTCCATGATTTCTTGTAATTTTGATTATATTTCCACATCATTAATTGCAATCGATGGGAACCGTTTACTTCGATGTCGAAACAAACAAATATTAATTGGGAGCCATTAGCGAATAATTAAGAAAGACGAAGTAAGCTAGAGTAGATGAAGTGTTTCTTTAGAGAAAATCTCAATAATTCCTCGTTCCAATCTCTCAAAACATAAACCCTTCAAAGATCGTAACGGATCGCCTTCCAGTTTACTAAAATTACATTTCTAAAAGACAAATATTTAATTTGAAAATGTAAGCTTTGCTTCTTTGTTTTGTGAGAGTAGAGAGGGAAAAATTTGGAATGATTGACGATGTTCCTATGAAATTTTCTATTTGTATTATGTAGAATCCTTTTGTTCGAAATTTGTGCATATACACAGGGTGTAAATAAATTTGTGGGAAAGATTTCACGAGGTAATTCGTCAAGCCATTTTGTGACGATAAGTTTCAATGAACATATGTCCGCAAACTCTTCCTTACAAATACTAGGTTCGAATTCGGCACATAGGTAGGTGCCTTTGTCAAATCTACATAATCAGATAACAGAAACAATTATGAAAATCTACAACTGTTTTTCAGTACCTCCCCGCAATTTAGAATGTTTTTAAAGAATTTTCAATTAATTTTTAATCTTTCTTATATCTAGTATTCTTTCCGTATCTGCCACAGTTTTTGAGTAAAAAAATTCCAGTTTTTTGTGTTTGATGAATGAATAATGTGAATAAAACTATCATTGTAAGTGCTAAAAATGGCCTCTGCAACCATTACACAGAATTCTGGAAGTCAACACATAGCTCTTTGTATCCGATTGAAGATCCCAGGAGTTTTGAATGACTCTCCAAAAAATGCAGTGTCTCGAGTCTTTTTACGTCTTTTACAGGAGTTCTGTGAACTAACGTTTTCAAATGTGTCGATGAAGAAAAGTATATTGGATTTAGATCAGGTGTACGAGCTAGCCAGCCAAAATTGGGGCCCACTCCAGTCTATCCAGCGATGTAAATATGTTTCTTTCAAATGTTGACGTGCTCGTATACCACATTCCCGCCCTTCCATCTGAAGGAACAGGATCAAGTAGATCCGGCAGCTCTTCCATTAGAAACTGAGTGTTTGAATCTCCATTCAACGTAAGTGGAAAAAAATGTGGACCAATTAGGTGATCTCCAATCATTCCAATCCACACGTTCAAAGAATATTTCTCTGGAGATAAGCTTCAACGATAACATGCGGATTTTCTTTCTAATGTGGTTTTTGTCGTTAATCATAAGCATCTTTCGAAAATCTTGCGTCATCTTGAATAAATTAAGCTCCAAACATTCATATATAGCATTCAAAGCAAAAATGCAACATGATTAGGAAAATCACGAGGTAGCAGTGTCTGAACTCGATATGGATATAAGAACTGTTATTTTAAGCTGGCAAATACCGTCATATGATAAACATGTAGCTGTGTAGCAAGTGTTGGTATTCTGTTTGTCGTCAACTAAATTAATACAGCTTTTTCTAATTCTGGTGATCTAATTAACTGGTGGCGACCATAATCATGTTTTCTAGTTTTGAATCTACCTGCTCCTCGAAGTTGTTGACGTAGCCGTTCAAACAAAGTACAATAACGCCTGACCTAAATCAGATCGGTTGGCTCCATATGGGCTCTTCGATAAAATTGTAAAAAACGCTATTCATTCAATGATTTTACAGATAAAGTCGGTAATAAGTGAAAGTGTTAGGACTACTCTTCAGTTTCCAGACTGTAAGTTTCCAGTTACTCTTACACTACTTACCTACCATAATAAGGAAGAAATTCCATAATCTCATCCATTTGATAGCCATTGTTTATTATGACCTCATAAGCATCAAAACAAAAACTACCGTGCAACATATGCACCCGTCTGTCTCTAAGTGATGACCAGAGATCTGATACATGTCAGTACTTAGCAAGCCAGGAAATGGAGGGAAAACCCAGGTGAGCTACTGGGTACAGTAGCTACCAAAACAAAAATCGTACTGATAGAAACTACTCTACTGTTCTAACACAACCAAAAAAGCCATCCAAACATCAAGCCATTATATTTTCAACTTTTCCTGATACCCGAGCTGAAGATTATCACATTCTTTTGGGGAAAATTATCGATCCAAAACACATATTAAACTGATCCAATTGATCAAACAATAGGATATGCATATATCTAGTCTCCGAGTCGATGGTAGACAGTTTCTTTAACCAAAACGATGGCACCATAACAGTGAATAATGAGAAAATTCAAGCCAGACGATATGTGACGCCTTACGAAAAAATAATCCTTTCAAATGTTTGCCCTTATATTCCTTATGACATGTTAATAGAAGAACTTGAGAAATTAGGATTAGTATCTTTTTCTCCAATGACATCACTCAGGATAAGTACATCCCTGCCCCAATTCAGTCAAATTTTGTGCGTCCGCGGACAAATATATCCAACCAACAAAAAACAATATTCCAGAGTCTTGTATAGTAAACTACGAAAATAATAGTCATCGAATTCTCCTTTCTCGCGATAATATGACACGTTATAATTGTAAACAGCCAGGGCACACAAACGCAAATTGTAACATAGCTAGAGCGGAATCAGATCTTTCGGAACAACCACAAGTTACAACTCCACATACCTCCGACGAGAACGTAGTGGCTGGTTCAAACAAAGCAGAAGCTTCTTCAGTCCCTTCTTCTGACTTACCATTAACATGTCCATAAATCGAATTATTTTCGATAATCAGTGGAAGAAAAACAATACCATCTGACCAAAATTCAACGTCTAGAAACAAATTACTATCGAGCACAAAAAGATATATTGACGAAACCCTATCGCCTCCCATTGTATCAGAAAAAGAAGATGGATCAGAAATATTTATGCAACCGAAAACTCTAATGCAAATCGCCAAAAAGATGAAAAATCAAACCGATAACCTATCCAAAAACAAATTGAAAGATTTCATAACCTCAGACGAACCATTATTCATATTAAATTACAATCAAATATCAGATACAAAAAATAAAAAAAGGTTCATCTGATCCCATTAGTATTACCCAAAACTACACGTAAAACTATGCTGCATTGATAGATATGCTGATGAAAATATATCCCTTGGCCAAGGATATACTAAAACTAGAATTAACAAATTAAGGAAAACACTAATGAAACACCTCGATATACAAATGCAGCGGGACCTACCCACTGACACAGAAAGCGACTGCTCTCAGGGCAGTTTGCGATAAGAGTATGATATATAGTAAAGTATGGCAGATATTAATTGTGATAGAATACTCCAGCCTTGGCCACCAAACAAACATGCGCAGCATTATTCTTTGATATTAAAGGAGCATACGACACTGTCTGGAAATATCTAATAACGAAGAGTCTACATTCACATAACGTACGAGGACACTGCCTATCATTCATCCAAAACTTTTTAGGACACCGAAAAGTCGAAGTAAATGATGCAGTAGCGTATTCCTCAGCCAACAAATCTACACTGAAAATATTAGACACAATACACAACAGTGCATTGCGACTGATACTGGGAGCTTTCAGAACAAGTCCTACAGAAAGTTTATATTGTGAAGCCAGCGAACTATCACTTTCCGACAGAAGAATGTATCTGAGACTCACCTACGCAATGAAAAGTAATTCAGATGATAACAACAATAATAACAACTATGAGCACAATAAGAAACTTATAAACGTATTTACTAACAAACCACGAACCCCAAAACCCTTTCATTTTCATGTACGAACTGACCTCTCTATTCTAAACCTAGAACTGCCTACTTGTCTTCCTACAACATATAAATTCCCTCCTCCATGGACAATGAAACAACCGAACATAGTTATGACCCTGACCAGTTCCGATAAGTACTCGTCAAATAGAACACTTATCCATCAAAATTTACGATATATGAGTCAATAGGATGGTAATACGGATCTATATACTGATGCATCGAAATTCGAACAAGGGGTAGGAGCAGCGGTAGTGACACCTGACTCAGTACTGAAATTCAAATTACCATCCGAAAGCAGTGTATACACATCTGAATTATACGCACTACTACAAGCTATAATTTTCATCAACACAACCCGAGAAGAGAAATTCCTCATCTTAACAGATTCTCTCAGTTCTCTCCAAACGATCAGGAGAATATACACAAAGAACCCGACTGCAAATAGAGCTGGAATGATCAGGAGCAAAGGAAATTATTTTTATATGGGTACCAATGAAGAGGCAGGTAAACATGCCCGTGAATCGAGCTATGACAATAACTCCATCCGTGTCAACGAATTACTTACGAGTGACCTGAAAACGATATAAAACAAAATTAACTGCGTATGGCAAACCAGGTGGTCGAACACGCCCTTGAAACTTCAAAAAGTCAAACTGTTCGTCAAAGTATGATCTATATTACCTTCAGGGCGAAAAACACGAGTAACTATCACACGTCTCAGAATTGGTCATACAACACTCACCCACGGCCATTTAATTAGTTGAGAACCAGAGCTCAAATGTGACCACTGCGATGAGAGACTGACAATTGGTCAGATCATAACAATGTGCCCTCCATTTGCAGCAGAAAGGGAAGCAAACCAGATACCACACAACATCAGAGAACCACTTGGACTAAAATGTAACTTCGTTAACTTAATTAAATTCCTGAAATCGATAAATATTGTTAGCATCTGACAGTTGTTGTAACATCGCTAATAACTCTAGGGTTGATGCGATTATTTATTAAATAAAAAAAAAGTATGATAACGAGCAATACGTTAAGGGTGTATTTCAGCATAACTTCTCGACTTTTCTTAGGAATTACCGTTAGAGAGGCCGTCAATGCATGTAGGCAATTTCTGCGATTGATTCAACCTACATCCTAATGAAATTCCTAAAGAGTCACTGCAACAATCACGGTTTTTCAGCGAAATTTCAACGAAAGTAAGTAATTAACAATTTATTCAGAGCTGTTCATGAAGAAAATTCAACGTAATAGCCGTCTAGTAGTGGAATCAATATTCGGTGATAATTATATATCAACCTTACATAAGAAATTGATCAATTTTCAACACAAAGAAAGTGGCGGATACGGAAAAAATGCAATGAATGTAAAGGATTAAAAATCAAATGAAATTTCATGAATCTGACACCTATATGCCGTATTTGAACTGAGAATCTGAAAAACTGTAGTATTCATAAGAAAAAAACAGAAGATTTCAACACCCTGTATTTCGCTACCGAAGAGCTTGCGGACAAATGTCCATGGGAACCTTTCGTCATAAAATGATTTGAGAAATTATCTCGTGAAATCTTTTCACTTATTCATCTAGTATATATTATTATCTTATTATATTATTATCTTATTATATTATTATCTTATTATCTGTATATATGCGTGAACAAATTTGTTCCGTGATACACTTCTCACCGCAGAAAAGACGCATCTAGTACATACATAAGAGAGACGTCCTATCTGGACCGAGACGGTGAACCATCTGCCGGACTTCTTCAAGAAAAACTAGGAATCCAATAAACAGATGTCGGAACTTAAAAATTCCAACACTAGCAGATTCTCATTTGCCGTGCCGCGCTGTGAGTCGCATTACTGTTTAACGAGCGAAATAATCCCCATTGGTTTCGGTGCTCTAGGCCACAAGCTGTGCAGGAAAACCACCTATCGGTTCATATTACAAGATACTCTTCTCGTGGACTCTACATATTTTAGCCAAGAAGAATCATTCAAATATCCGCAGATCAATGACTTATCCCCTCTGACTAGAGCTAGCTTTCAAATGCAGCCACTCTGCACATGGATAACAAGAGCCACAATCAGACAATTATCAGAATGCCAAAAAGCGGACTTTGGTAGCTGGTTCACGGTCTCGGTACATAGAGGGCATATATCGTTGATATTGTACTAGTTCATCAAAAGCGAATCAGCATTTTCCTGAATTAGGAAATAGCTATCAAATTGAGAATACTACAAGGAGACATGATTAGCTCTGTTTGGCTCAGGCTAGTATTAAACCCACTGAGGAGAATGCTTAACCGCAGCTCATACGGATACACTTTGGACGATCAAGCAGAGCTCACGCATCTGTTCTACATGGATGATTTGATGCTTCAGTCTAGAAAACGACCATTGACAGGTGAACTAGAAATTGAAATAAAATGACAGCATGAACGCCTGGGCGATTAAGTCGCTGAATTTCACTGCTGCAATCATCGATGGATCCAGAACAGATCTTTACTGATTAGGCCGATAAGTGCGAAGTATAATCACCGAACGAAGAATGCAGCATCCGAATTTGGAACAGAGAGGCTTATCTTGAAAATAAGAGGGACAAGGTTTATCAAATGTCAAAACTATTACCCTGAAAAATATAAGTTAATTAGGAACCTACTTTCCAAAAATTAATTTATCGTTTCATCGGCTATTGTATTGGATACACGTTGGTCCATCCTTCGGTTCTCAATTATTCTGAAACCGGAGAAGAACTAAAATCTCTGAGAGCCATATTGAGAACTAAAACGTTGCATGGAAGATACTACGCAAGCCTACATCAACCGAATGTATATTTCTATCTACCGCAGGATGTCTATTCCCAGGAACCGGGAAAGCTCTTCTTGCCATATAGGATCAAGTTATTCCACCAGAATCTATACTCGGTTCACAATGAAACAAGTGGTTGAAGACACTATAATGCTGCCGAAGAAACAGTACAATTCTAGGGGATGCACACTGTTAGCTTCCGTTAGAGATCTGGAAAGATATAACAATATGGGGAAGGTTGTGCATAAGCTACTTGTTCTGAAATTACGTACTTACTCAATAACCTGGTACAGTGTATAATATGTATTGACATAAATATAGGAGTGTCTCAGATTCTCCATCAAAATTATTTCCGTTCAAATGCGAGCCCCAAAAATTAAAAATGTAAAATAAGACTACGGAATGTAGCGTAGCTATAATGATTATAATTAACGACTAAGTAATGTTAACGAATTCTCACAGAAATATTTTGACGAATATATAAAATAGAAGTAATTATAATATCATTTATTTTACTCTTCAATACTTTTTCAGTTTTTTAATTCATCTTCAAGATTGTGTTCAATATAATTTAGGAGTTCTAAATTCATATCAGCTTTGGGGAACAAAGACACTCTCCCAAGTATGGCGGCTTTGATGTTCAGATGTTTTTAGCTAAAATCGCTTCTAACCTACACTAATTGAAGGCTATTGTTCCTGTCTTTGTCACCGTGAGTCATGGGCGAACATGAGAATTTGGTGGTGAACTCCAAGCATGTCTTAAGTGTTTACCTGTGCTATAATTACTTCACGTCTTATGGGGAGATCACGTGAGTTCTAGGTTGGGTTAATGATCAGTTAATGCAATTTTCTTCGTAGCATGTCGCATTATATGTGTGAAAGCTAATTAAAGGAAACTAACTATGTGTAAATATACACTGCTTCTAAGATTATTCTGAGAGCATCTTTAATGTCTGAATATTAAGCAGCCAGAAAACGGTTGAACAGTTTCTGGATAAAATATGAAATAAATGAAAAGTTATTCTGTGCAATTATTTCAGAAGTACGTATTTGTCTGATTTTCTAAGTGAAGTTGTTCCATAATACAGTGTTCACAAAATAACGTTCGATATATCGACTTCAGGTTCGACGAAGCAATCGTTTTTATGACATTGAACATTTTTTGCGTGATGTATTTCATGCTTATTGTATGAATGTAATGACAAAAATCGCAAATTATTGAAGTATGAATATTTCTGTTCTGGAAGAGTTATTTTTATTTATTTAGTTATCGAAGTGATTATTTTTGTTAGAGATTGCTCATGAAATAAATTCAAATAAATATTTCGACAACTATCATATAAAATATGTTTTATGATGACGATCATTAGTAGTTTTCAAAATTAGGTATGCGGCTCATAAGCAATTTAATTTTTGAACCATATTTCGAATTAATTGTTAGTATCGAAAGGACATGATTTAATTTATATTTTGTTTTGGAAAATGAGTACTTGTTCGATCGATGTTCGAATCCACTCAATAATATCTGTCCATAAAATTAGGTCAAATATTTTAACTTGAACTATCTTGAAAATTCTTTGTGATCGATAGTTCTATCAATTTTAAATATGACTTATGCTTCTCAACATTTTCGTCATTGAATTTCATGTATAATATTCAATAATATTAAATATATCGGCTCGAACTGTGGAAAATATATTTAATACATAAATGAATAAAGAATGTATTATAGAATTCTTAGCAGGTTTTTCTCCGAAAAAATATGAAGTACAGCCATGAGATTTCTCCATCATAAATTTTGAAATTATTTTCATACTTATAGTCCTGCCAGTATGAAATTCATCATCCTGGATTTCATAACACATGAAGAAACAATATTGAAGTTTTATTCATTATCATTTGTTAGACTATTCATACTGGTTTTCAGGGAAATATTTTTACTATAATTTTGTAGGACATGTCAATTTTATTTTGAGTCATTGATGTTTTACATCAATATATAAATACATAATGCATAATACAAATGGTGGAAATAGGGCAGATATCATAAATTGTGAGAAATGCTTTTTCTTCGATAATGCTATTGCCAAAAAGTAAATAGAACTCATTTTGAAAATTTCAGTGTTCAGTTTTATTCATTTGGAACATCTGTACATTTCAAAGTGTGGGATAAAATTGTAGGGAAAGGTAGAAAATAAATAATTCCTTGAATTTGTTTTAACGAGGCCTTTCCAACAAGGTGAAATGTCATTTGAAAAAACGGTAGGGGGATATTATGGTCTATCTCTCAATGATCTAAGAAGAACAAAATTAGATATAAAGCAAAACTGACTAAAAACAAAATTTGACGTGTATCGTATCGTAAAATTTCCTAAAAATTTTATTGCCAAACATTTCAACACTGTAATTCCATCTAAAGTTCGCACTATATGAATTATAATCATTGCGTAGATGACTAGTGATGGTAGTGATTGCTGGGTAGAGAACGTATTTTTTGTGGAAATAATACTTTAGTATGGAATGAATAAGGCTGATTAAAATAACAAATTTTCATTCCAGTAGAAAAAAAGGAAACAATGATATTACTATGAAAAATTCAATATTTGCAATTTTTGCATGATGTCATAGCTTCGTTAGGTACCTACATACTGCTAGTGAAGGTGCTTCAACAAAAAATCGAGGCGGAAAAGGAACCCAAGGATATATCATTTGGTATCAGTGAATAGTTTACAACAGTTAATATCTTTGAGAAGAAAACCGTTTTTTAAGGAAATGTATTTCCATGTATTGTGTGTAGATTACACTGAATTTTTTATCTCTGAATAGCATATTCTGTATATTTTCTTAGCATCTCATGAAATTTATTATGTTATTTAGTCAAGACTGCAAAAATTTTATCCTAATACCTAAAAACATGTAAATTTATGTTACCAGGTGTAGATATCCAAGGAATCTTCGGGTTTCTAAAGGATCCCAAGTGTGAATAGTCCTTGGAAATGCGCCTTTTCTGGAGCACAATACCTCTCCCCTATTTCCATAACTTTTATGCTATGTGACAACTTAATAATAACACTGCTTACGCACTGCTTTATCCTCTTTTACTTAATTGAAATCTGTTTATCACCAGCTGAATTGCTTCTGGCCTCAGTCGGAATAATGCTTTAGAAATAGAATTTTCGTTAAAATATAAGAAAATTTATAACAGTTGAGAAGTATGTCAGAACTTTCATCTTTATAATTCGTAGTAACAAAAAAATCGTGCTGATGCGATCTCGACAATTAAAACGGTCTCCGTTCAATAATCGTCTCAATGAAATCTGAGATGCAGCAACAGTACACCCCAATTAAATAATGATATGCAAAAAAAGGTACTAAATTATAAGAAGTCGAAGATGCAAATCTGGTTAATATTTTATGACGCATTCAATAGCGACTTATCTACCATTTCACAGAAATAACTAGTAAACATTTTAGTTACGCATATTATCATGAAGATATATTTCCGGTCACAGCCTGACAACGTAATGTACATCCGTTTTGAAAAACTATTTTTCATTAATACCAATGAAATGTGTCTTTAAAATTCCAACTTATTATAGAATACGATGCCCTTTCTTCTCATTCCAAAATTAATTATTATTAGTCTCAAAACTAGGATGTCTTTGGTTCGCCCTCATGATGTTTTTGTAGTTAGCAGTGGCTGGAACTTAGTTCATTTGTCTTGTCCAGTATCTATTAATTATTACAGGGGGAATGTCTACTTTATTAAACTGTCAAAAGTTTCACTCATTTATTATTATTTTGCTTTCAAAAAGCTCTTTAACATAATTATATTTGTTTCTGCATCGATTCACGGAATATGTAGGGTGCGTAAGAAAAAACCGGAAAACTTTTTTCCGTTATAACTTTCGCAATTTCGAAACTAGATCATTCTTTTTTACTTCACTAAGCCTATGGACAAGGTTTTTTAGAATTCGTATAGAAATTTCACTTCCCGTGAAATCCATATGGCTGATTCATTCGAAAAATTCGAAAATATTTCAAGATCACTGGAACGTTTTTATTTCCACTAAAAAATTCTAATGGGGCATTCAGTCAATAATTCAGTTTTTTTCATTGTTATTTTCAGCTGAAATCGAAATATATTACTCACCCGATGGCGTTGGAACTCCTGAAGTTGTTGTGATTTTCATAGATGTTCTAGAAGATGAAGAAAAATTTTTCTCTAAAACCAACCTAAAATTCGATTTGCTTTCGGATTCAAAATGGCCGACTTCCTCAAATATTAACAAGTTTTTGCGCGCATTAAAAAATTTTTCGCGATCGTAATGAATCAACTGCGTAATTCAATCACTATCTTAAACCTTTCCTAGCATTTCAAGGCGTTGAACTCGAATATTGATTCAGAATTGTGCCAATTGTCGTCAATAATGTTCCTCTTTTTCACCATTATATGCACCTCTCGTTGTGAAACCTCTGAACAAAGACTTTATGCATTAACCCTATAATATACAAAAAATAATGAACTGTCATCGAGTTTTAGACGACATCTGGTTTGAACTCTAATTTCTCTTGGTCTTAGTAATGCTTGTTTTTGACGTTTGAAATTGTTAACAATGGTTTTAACAAATGAGGATAAGCGTTTCGTTGAATATTTATTTCTGCGTGGCTATACTGATACGTAAACATTACGCCAATTTTCAGCCCGTAATTACAAAAGAAGTACGATCTATGACCTTGAGGAAAAATTTCGGACAACAGGGTCATTAGGAAGAAGACCAGGTACTGGAGCAGCTAGAACTGTTAGAAACTCGCTGAATGTTATCCTGAAATTGTCAATTGAGTTTGTAATACAAAAAATTTAGAGTTGATGCTTGAAACAGATTATGAAAAAGGCGAGTACCTGTGTTCTAACTGCACCAGTACCTGGTCTTCTTCCTAATGAACCTGTTGTCCGAAATTTTTCCTCAAGATCATAGATTGTGTTACTGTTTCGATTACTAATTATTAATGAATGAAATGCATTCATTGGAATAAATTCAATAGGCAATTCTGCCGTTTAGATTTCTCTTTTTTATCTATTTTACGCACCCGATAACAACGAATCGCTCAGCTGTTGGCCGAATGTACATGAGTATCTTATTTCTCCTGCACCTTTTAAAATTTCACCTTATTTCTTATTATTATCATCTTCACCTGTCTCCTAGTTGGGGCGGTACGGAAAGTTGATTTTACTATAAAATGAGGGTTCTTACCATTCTGCAGGAAGTTTTGTCATTGAAACCTTTCGTCTTGAAGAGATGATCTAGCAAGGTTGACTTAATATAAGTCAAATTATCTTAAATACTCCGCAATCTGGTATCAAGACTTTTCAAAATTTGATCTCTCAATGTTTTTTTAAATGCTGTCGAAGAGCTAGTAACGCTCTTCTGAGAATTCAGTTCTTTTGTAAAATATTAAATTTGTAATTGATCAAAAGGTTTTAGAATAGAACAGAGCATTTGGAGAGTAAGTCACTCTTCTGGACTTAATATTTCAATGGAAATGTGAGGAACACCAATTGGAGCCTCCAAAGTGCATGAATTTACAAATCCTTTGAAACACGTATTAGCTTGAATTCCAACGTTTTCACGACATCATTGATTGAATTTTGAAATTTTCTCAGAAAGACTCACTTGACACTATGAAATTCTTTCAGTTCCTGATACTATGGTGTAAATATTCTACAATTCGTTTCACTTTTTTATGTAGAGATTGGATTAACTCAAGAGAATTTCGGACTATAAGTTTCAAGGTATTAGCAATGCATGGCATGTGAGTCCACCTAGTGATTCTGATAGCTCCTGTTATATTTCGAGCATTGTCATTTACCACGAAATGAACTTTATCAGAAAAAATTTCACTCCTTCAAGGCTCTCACCAACTCATTTCGCAGATTTTCGGATGAATGTTTATCGAAAAAAAAGAACCAATCGAGAAACAACGACGTTATTAGAAAATGTTCATTTATGAAGTGGATTGTTATTACCACTTAATTTTCTGTAGTAAAAGATACGATTTACTTTATCAATGACATCGTTGAATATCTTAAATCTCTTCTTGAAGGTAGGTTATAAGATGGATTCAATCCCTTCAGAAGTTTCCATAATCCTTCATCTTCTACTATAGAAAATGGCTGCTTATCTTTGGTGACTATATCCAGCATCTTCTTATTGAGATTATTCGTTCAAAAGGCAGAGATAGGTCTTGTAGTAAAAAAGGTCAGTTTTGTTTCTTGGATACTGAAAGAGCATGGCGCTTTCTAACGTTCTTTGTTTCGAGTTTAGCTCTGGGACAGCTAGTGAATAGTTCGTTCGCACGCAATTGCACAATAGGTGTTTCATTAAGGAGAAGTACTCCTTGCTGTGACTGTTTAATATTTAGATTTCAAATACTTCTTCGAATTTGATATTTTTTCACCTTTATGGAAAAATAATCCTCCAAAAATTCGACATCTTGCTTCTCCAAAGTCTAAAATATTGACATGCTACCAAACATCACTACACTTTCTATAGAACATGATAAATTAAGTAGATATTATTTGAAATTTTTCTTTGAAGAGTGGAATTGAACATAGGAAAAGGTAGCGCCCTGAATATTTAAAATTCAAATGATGCAATTTTCCTTCAGTTTTCCTCTTTGATAGTCGTCCCAGATTAAACATATTGACAATAAAAACTGAGAAAGTAACATTGCATTACCAATAAGACGATACCGCAGCGAAACGCAATCCCGTCTTTTTCATACACTTTTAACTCACTCCAAGAAAAATTGAATTAGCCGACGATATGGCGTTCGTTCCAACTGACCCTACAGCTTTATTTTTCAAATAAAAAAAAAGTACAAATAGTATTTGTTCGATACATTTGCTTCATAGGACATTTAAGTATCGGATAAATGCTGTTGGCTCATCATTGGTGAATATAAATGTTTCAAAGCTGAGTTCCTCTAGTTAAATGTAAAAAGATTTCTGGGCAAGCTGGTCTTTCCATTCTGCATCCTAATAATAGGTTTGAAATATATATGGTTTTGCGTTGCATGATGACCTCATAAGCCTGAAATAACTTTGGCCTAGTGAAGACGATGTTACCAACTCTATATATTTCAGAATTAATTGAAGACCGCAACCTATAAGCAATGAATCCAAACGTATGAATTTTTGTGCTTATACAATTCCGTCTAGTCGTTCACAATTATGAAATTATTTCCACTAAGAAATTCGAAGAAAGGTAATGAATTCCACATAAGTTTTTTTATAAATCGAGATATATGTTTTTTAAATTATCCGTTTATCCTAATTCAAACCGGCCAATCGTCTCCCATTATGAGTAATCATCAAATCTATATATTGGCACAGTCGAGCCTTGTTCAATTTAGGTGAAGCCGATATAATGTCTGTTGTAGCTAATCTTGATGGATTTACCAGTTTGAACTAGGGAAACGATATTATAATCCACACAAACTTTTTAATTAATTCCAGATTTTTGCATGTTTTCTACTGGATCTTTATCTTTGAATATAACAGATGATATTTAACATTTTCGTGGTCAGAATGCAATTTTTAAATTCAATGTCTTGAAGACTTTTAACTACCAACATTGCCAATCAGTTTTCCAAAATATGACTGAGAAATGAATGTTCCAGGCATTGACTATCTGTAATATGGATAGTTGGTTAATACTTGACTGTACACCATTGAAAATTTTGCCTACCACATAGTTAAAACCATTGTTTTGTTATGATTTCTGATGCTGATTCTGTTGATAAAGATAAGTATAAGGCTCTATCAACCATTAGATTGTGTGCAAAAATTTGTGTATTATGTACGAGGGTGTTGTCAATTATATGATTTATCTGTGCAACTTGCTTTTCTATATACGGGGTGCCCTTTTAGTGCGTCATCAGTCTATAGTTTTGTTCCTGTTGGAACTAATTTGCTGCATGTCCTGAAATCATTATCATCTATACAGGCTGTTTCTTCATAGAGATTTGCTTCAAAGCTATGTTCCAGCTGAAACAATTGAAAGGCAATTCCGATATCTATGAAATAGTGTCCCTACACTTATTTCAATAGATTAAATTTTATTATGAAATTCTTACATGCGATAATCTCTGTATATATATATATATATATATATATATATATATATATATATATATATATATATATATATATATATATATATATATATATATATATATATATATATATATATATATATATATATATATATATATATATATATATATATATATATATATATATATATATATATATATATATATATATATATATATATATATATATATATATATATATATATATATATATATATATATATATATATATATATATATATATATATATATATATATATATATATATATATATATATATATATATATATATATATATATATATATATATATATATATATATATATATATATATATATATATATATATATATATATATATATATATATATATATATATATATATATATATATATATATATATATATTTTAAGTTTTCGACTGCCCCAACATTTTACCTCAATTCCTCAATCTCCTTTTTGTAAAGTTCGAATTCGATTGCATGTTTCGATTAAATTTTATCACCCTGTGAATCAGTAACGGGGTATTTGCGGACTATGTTTATATGAACTTTTTTCATGAGATGACTTCAGCAATCATCTTCTTGAATATTGCCGAGGCTTTTTCGAACACCCTGTATATTCAACAATTTGGAAATCTTCAAAAGCAACATAACGAAAAAAGGCATATATTAACCCATTCGAAACACCGTATTCAAAATTTTATCCGTGTTTTTCGTTTGTCCGACATAACTTTAGCCAATAGAGTTTAGGACATATGATTTTTATTAGGTAAATTTGGCTTTATTGGTCCATAACCCTGTATGTACTTAATAATATAATAATATTAATATTATTATTTGAATCGGTCCAGCTGTTGTCGAGTTTTAGTAAAACTAACGAAAATGGTAATTTAATTTCATATAAAGAGGTTTTGCTTCGTAACAGATAATACAAATTGATTGCCTTAAAAATTATAAGAGTAGGTTATCAATATAAACTAAAACAAAACAGCAAATATCAAAAACAAACACAAATAAAGTATCAGTAATAAATTGATGTCTATTCTTTATTTTCTATATAAATCTCTCCTTCAGAGAAACATAAACCTAACCGGCGTCTCTCTTCGAATTGTGTAGTCTGTCTTAATCTATTAAGAATAACCTCGTCGCAGGCATTCCTTATTTTCTGTTTCTGGTGATCTATTGTGTGTGAGGGGGAGAGGGTTTAAACTATGTTTTTGAGTTGCTCTCATTAACTAAAATCTAAAGGAGTGAAAATTAGTGAAGTCACTGGCCCATTTACAGGGTCATTGAGCCATATTAATTGGTTCCCATTCAAATAACGTTAGATAGTTGAAGTTGTGAGAAGGAGCATCGTTATGCTGAAATGATACAGATCAGCTCAATAGCAATACTTCTTACAAAAAACTCATATATCTTATTCAATCGAGCACACCATCGTGGAAAAAGTGTGCAATGAATTTATTCGACAACACAAAACCAAACTGAAATAATAACGTATTTTTTTCAGTTGAACAATAATATTTGTTTCTTTCTTATACAAACTATTACTATTATCAACAACATATGCCGAAACCATAACTTAAGCAGTAAATTTCAGTCTTTATTGTATAATAAATTTTTCAAATATTCCAAGCATTGAAATTCAAAATCATGGAATTTGTTGTTCCTTAAAAACCTTCAAATAGACGACTTCTTCACATTCAAATATCTGCTTACTAGCCTTATCGAATTCATCGGGTGATCTTGAAAATATTGTAATACTTGAGCTACTATCTTATTATGGGGAATTCTTTTATCATTGATTTTCATTTTTCAACAGAAAATTTTTTTTTCGTTTTCACGTAGAACCTTTTCTGAAATTTGAAAAACTCTGTGGTCAGGAAAGTGGCTCTCAAGATATGATATATGATAAATTCAAATTATCCTACAATTTCTTTTCGTACCAAACTACTTTTTCTGTATGTGCCATCACTGTCACTAAATAATGAAATTTATTCTAAGAAACAATTGAAAATGAAATAATTATGAAACAGCTCTTTGTATTAAGGAAGTAATTGTTGAACATTGATATTTATCACTTTTTTGCTACTCGATTACAAGCGGATGAATCGCAGAGTTATAATTCCTCTGTGATGACATAACGACATAACTGCTTAGGGGGAAGTACTTATAAAATTTTTGCTTCTAAATTTTCAACAATTCAAGATATGCTTGGATAAGTTTCACTCGACAAAAGGTTATTTTGAAGAGCCAAATGAGAAAAAAAGGTTTCTGGGAAAATCTAATTGGTGACTTCATATCCAACACCAACAATATAAAAAATTCCCAAAGCAATATTTCGACTGCAAAAGAAAGGTTGAGTCGAGACACTCTGTACACTCTTTAATACATTGGGAGTGTACATTCACTTAGAGTAATTTTTACGACAAAATTACTTTAAATTCATTAAAACATTAATTGAATAACCCAGAGGTTTTGCCTTCGGATCACTATTAATTCCTGTACTCTCGGAAATATTAATGTCGAAAAAGGAAACTCAGTTTTAAAACCCACTTTACCAGTTGAAAATCATTTTCAAATACTCATCAATTATATTCATCTAAAAATGAAATTCAAATCAGCAAAAAAAAGCAGCCCAATATCAATTTTAGATATTTTCCTCTCATTTTCAGACTTCAGTCTTAAAAATTAGATGAAAAGAACAATACAACTACTGCCTTCATCAAAAATAAACATGAGTCAATGATTCTTAATTTGAAATCACTCCGTCTATTCCTTTTCGGTACAGATAATGTGAAAACCTTGCCTCTTTATTAACCCGTTTAGAAAACAATTTACAAAGTTTCTATTAGAGATAATTTAGTTAATTTGAAAACCCATACGAATTGGCGTAAATATTAAATATTCCTTATTCTCAAATAGCATTAATCAGATGCTCATTAAAACCTTCCATCAATTTAATTACTATTGTAATTCATCATAGCTTATACTTTTCTGATGACTAATGGTAGTTCGACGTTGCAGTAGTAGTGATAATTTAAAAAAATTAGGTTGCAAAAGATAGGGAAGAGATATGTTTACGTGCAACTATTAGGTTAGTTGATTTATTCACTGAAGCGTTTTGAAAATGATCTTTACTCTCTAAAGGATAAATACTTCAATTTGTTCGTTAATTTCTCAATAAACTTCATCAAACAGAGGAAAACTGTTAGTTTATTTTCAAAGAGGTGATAATTTTTGTAAACATTTTCTGGATCATTTCCTTTCTTAATTCAATTTATCATTTGAAAAATTGGAAGATCGCAAAGAGTAGAAGCATGCATATGTTGAACGGAGTTTATTTTTTCAAGAGAATTCCATTTTGTGTTTGATAAATTTCTATATTCATTATATCAGAAAAATAAGGTAATACCTCTTCTATTTGTTACAGAATGGAGTTAAGACACCTTTTTGTAATAAGTATTCTGTGGCAACTCAGCGCAGCATGTATGAACAAATGTACTTGTTCACCAGATAGCAGAGGTCGGAATTCAGTAATATGCAAGGAAGGTGGCTATGTCGGTCCTCTTAACTTAGAAGGAATCGATCGAAATACTGAGGTCCTCATCATTTCCGCTCCCGAAAATAACATGAACAGCCTTACCATGGTTCCCGCATTCACCGAACTTGGCCGACTCGAGGAAATTCATATAACACGTTCTAATATACCCCAACTTGGAGATAGGTTCTTCCACGCACTTGGAAACTTATCTGTGCTAAATTTGTCGCAGAATAATATTACTCAAGTCATAGATAGAAACTTCATTGGTCTTGTAAAATTAAAGGAGCTATTTTTGGATGATAATAGTATAGTCTCACTTCCCAGTGGAACGTTCAGTGCGTTGAAAGAATTACGAGTATTATCGATACAAAGGAATAGAATCAATGAATTGGTCCACAGTGTTTTCTTGCATGTGAAGCAGTTAAGAGTGGTTAAATTGAGCGGAAATCCTTTGAGGGAATTACATATAGAAGCCTTCAGAGACGTTAGGGTAAGTGAATGGTTTTTCTGTTTAAAATCACCAAGAAATGAGAATGTGCTTCCTCATTCAATCTAAATTATAAACTGATGCAGTCAACAAAAATGTTTTTTGCCATATCAAAACACGAACGACTTTTAATTCCATAATGTATCATAGATTTCAATAATAATTTAAAACATATCTCATATGAGTGGTAGTAGGAAAGATAACATACAAGATAAGACTATTAATATTTATGTATGAAAATCTTAAAAATATATTCAATTCAATTTTGGATAATATTTTTAAAAAGGGAAAATTTCAATGTTTCAGACTGTTCCGTAGATTGCAGACTGTACTTAACTTATTTCAGACCAGAAAACAATAGTTCTTCAAGCTTATATGTACGACTTGGGGGGCTAATCCCATGGCCGTTTTTTAGCTCTATACTGCTGTCATCAAACATTTGCTGACAAATATTTTGTAGCTTTGTATCGGGGTATTAATTATATGTGACAAGACGAATATGACCTATGAAAATGCTGTGTTTGTACACAGTTGAATAGTGATATAAAAGATAAACCTATGAGCCTCAGCTCCTGAGAAGATGATGTTGGTGCTATGCAAAATTTCAAATGTTCCAGTAATTCAGACGAATTCCGTATAACCGTTTGAGATGTTTAGAAATTATTACCACAGTCCCTACACGAATGACTCCAAAACAATTTGGCTAGGTAGTGATTTTCAATGAGAAAGATTAAGTCTCAATTTAAGCACCAATAAGTTTTCCTAATTATCACTTGGGAAATTAGCGTTGGAGTGGTAATTCAATACACATGATGAATAGCCACCAAACTACCAAACTAAAAACTTTTTTTTTCGGAAACGATTGAAACAAAGCTCTATTATATCTCAGCTATTTAATATGACGTTGAATCACAGAAGCATACGTGAACTTCAATAATCTGTACGACATTAATTCTAGCATAGAAATATAGAACAGCATAATATTTTTGAAGAAGGAAATATTTGAGTTCATTCCATGGAATATTATTTCTATTCGGTTACTATAAACTGTATAAAGTAAAAATATTCTATGGGTTTGAAAAACATTTGGGAATCTGTATAATAATAGTAATAATATAAGCGACAATGTAAAAGTGAAGAGTGGCGGGATTTGTGCATGAAGTGAGAAGCGATATGCGTTGATATACTTGAGGTGTGCTGATTAGTTTTCCCTGATTTCACTTGGAGATTATGTTTGGTAAATTGGATCATATGAATTCGATGAGCTATTGTGTTCGTTGCAACCAGAATGCCAATATTGCTCTGAGGAGTCCTAAGCAAATCAGACAAATTCCGGTCCTCTCAGCTTTTGATGTTCGTTCAATATAGTCTACTTATTTAATTTTTTCACAAGCGTATATACAGAGCATAATTCATCAAAAGGTGCAAGATAGCTTGAGAGTTGATAAAGATGCTGGATTTTGAAAAAATGTTTTGCATACTGATTGTTTTCACATATTAACATTTGATGCATCTCAATTTGAAGTTTTTACTTCAAATGCTTGGGGAATTTTACATTTTCCGTGTAGAAATATTTCGAAATCAGTTTTAATTTAGCCGTGTGGGCTAGACGAATGAGTTCATGATCGAGCAATTCATCCATTTCGAATTGGAGGAATACCGAATGATTGTTTAACATGATGGATTGTGAGTTGGAAGTTATCATACTTTTTGCATAATAAATTACAAACTGTTTCATAATTATCATCTGCTGTTTTCAAAGTTTGCAATGATTCTAAAGCTACTCAACTTATCTAAGGTAGCAAATAAATTGAATTGTGTACTTTCAAACGTGTTTTTTTGGATTGAATTAGCGATTAGAAATAATCACGATAATGTACCCAATGTTAGAACAACCAGAAAGGAAAGAAAGTGATATGGCTAAAAAATATACAACGATGCATCATTTGCCGTTTCTTCTGTGATGAGTTTCGTTATCTGTGAGTCTGAAGTCTGTTGGCTTTTCAATTGATGACTAATATGTATCTTCGAATTCAAATTCTTCCAAAATGTCTTCATCGTTTGTTGAGAAGCAATGAATGGTTTGAATATCATTGAATTGATCTAAGAGATTCTCAATTTTACTCATTCACGGTTTCAAGGTATTTGCTGAAGGCTGGGTATTGAGTTTTTCTGAAAACATTTTGAAACGACTTAATTGCGATATAATTCGACAGCTTTGATCTGTTCGAAATTGTCTTCTCCTGATTCGTTACGTGCCTGTGAATTTCTCTCTGAGTTAGAGAAGAGAGATAAATTGTAGGCAGTAACGAATCTGTCGAGAATGTGATTTAAGGAATAAACTGGACTTACGTTTTGGTTTATTGATAACTGGATCCCAGGATGAGCTCCTTGCTGATTTTCTTGTTGCACTTTTCACGTTGGATTTGTTATCGTGATTCCATGATCATAAATTTATTGAATTATATTATTTTGATTCACTGTGTGATTGTAATATTATGTTCAATGTTAGTATGAAGAATGTGAACTAGTAACAATCATTTAACCATTAATTTCTAGTATGGATGTTTGTATTGTCATTGCTAGCATTACGCCCCTCGAGCATAAGCTGCATTTGTTGTCGAAAAGTGGGCAATTTTCTGTATTATTCCATTTTGCTTAAGATAATCTAACGATGAACTAGGGAGGATAAATCTACATTGGAAAGAGTGAGCGACGGTCGGGGAAGCAGGTAGGTGAAATTGATGGTACTCCTACAGGATTATTTATTTGAAAAAGTCGGTTGATGCCAACTTACCAACTTATTTATACCTCACTTTTTTTCCAATCATACCAAAAAGGAAGTTAGTTCAATGAAAAATATGGCAGTTACAAAAATGAAAAAATCATCAATTTATGGCAAATCAAATTCACAGTCAAATTACGTAATCACTATCTTTTCTTCCATAGAATAATAAACTTGGTAAAAATCTGTATTTCACAAATGAATTGGCTATCCAATGATTTAAAGAAAAATTGATCGGTAAAAATGGTAAGTAATAAAAGTAATGTGTTCATAAAAGTGGCTTTATAAGAACCTTGTCCTTCAAAAAGAAATTGACTGCCTAGAATAAAAAAGTATTTTCATAAAAATGGCGCGTAATGAAAATAGAACTAATTTCATAATTTATCATTGATTTCAATCATAATTTTAAACATATCTCGTACGAGTGGTAGTAGAAACGATAACATACAAGAAGACTATCAATATTTGTGTATGAAAATCTCAAATATATATTCTATTCAAATTCGGATAATATAAAAAATAAGGGAAAATTTCATTGTTTTAGGCTGTTTCGTGAATTTCAGACTGTACTTAACTTATGTCAGACCAGAAAACAATAGTTACTCAAGCTTATGGGTACGACTTGGGGGCTAATCCCATGGCCGCTTTTTAGCTCTATACTGCTGTCATCAAACATTTGCTGACAAATATTTTGTAGCTTTGTATCGGGGTATTAATTATATGTGACAAGACGAATATGAACTATGAAAATGCTGCCTTTGTACACAGTTGGATAGTGATATAAAAGATAAACCTATGAGCCTTAGCTCCTGAGAAGATGATGTTGGTGCTATGCAAAATTTCAAATGTTCCCGTAATTCAGACGAATTCCGTATAACCGTTTGAGATGTTTAGAAAGCGGCTAATCTTATGGCCGCTTTTTAGCTCTATACTGCTGTGACCACACCTATGCTAACAAAGATTGAGTAGCTTTGTATCGAGGTATCAATTAGATGTAACAAGACGAATTTGAACTAAATCTACATGCTGTCTAAGACAGCGTTGATGCATTGTATACAGTTGGAAAGTGATATATAAGATGAACCTACGAGTCATTGCCCTGTACTGAGAAGAAGATTTTGTTGCTATGCAAAATTTCAAATGTGCCCTTATTTCAGACGAATTCCGTATTACCGTTTGAGATGTTTAGAAATTATTACCACAGTGCCTACACGAATGACAGTCGAGAATGTGATTTAAGGAAGAAACTGGAACAAACTGGACTTACGTTTTGGTTTATTGATAATTGGATCCCAGGATGAGCTCCTTGCTGGTCTTCTTGTTGCACTTTTCACCTTTGATTTGTTATCGTGATTGCATGATCATGAATTTATTGAAATATATTATTTTGATTCACTCTGTGATTGTGATATTACGTTTAATGTTAGTATGAAGGATGCGAACTAGTAACAATCATTTTAACTATCAATTTCTAGTATGGATTTTTGTATGGTCATTGATAGCATTACGCCCCTCGAGCGTAAGCTGCATTTGTGGTCGACAAGTGGGCAATTTTCTGTATTATTGCATTTTGCTTAAGTGAATCTAACGATGAACTAGGGACGATACCGAAAATGAAAGTAGTTCAATAAAATATATGGCAGTTACGAACAATAAAAAAAAAACATCAATTTATGGCAATATCACTGTTAAATCAAATTCATAGTTGAATAACGTAATCACTATCTTTTCTTCACAGCGCCATGACCATAGAATATCAAACTTCGTAAAAATCTGTATTTCATAAATAAATTGGTTATTCAATAATTCAACGAAAAATTGATCGGTAAAAATGGTAAGTAATAAAAGTAATGTGATTATAAAAGTGGATTCATGAAAACCTTGTCCTTCAAAAAGAAATTGGCTGCCTAGAATAAAAAAGTGAAAGCCTGTCTTACCAACAAAAAACGAATTGACTGTATAGAAATTAGCAAAGTTTGGTAATAATTTATTTTAAGTGATAAGGAAAAAATTATTAACTTAGTAGGTAAGCCTCAATTCACCTTGCAATGCCGTACCTACAAATAGGTGTGTCTATTTTAACATGTACTTAGAAAAAGTTTCTGAAAGTACGAAAAACTTTTGCATTATCGGATTTTCACTTGATAGGTACCAGCATGATCGTGATCAAGGTAATATTCCACGCAAAATTTCCTATCGTGCTGGCCACATATGGGTTTTTCGCAAAGAGAGCAGTTTAGCTCAGACTTTGTCTCTTTCTTGGTTGGACAGAAACTGCAATATTATCTGGCAGCTGTTTCACTCCTCCAACTTCCTCGAGATTGTCACCTGTAGCTCTTGCTGATGGTGTACTTCGCATAAAGTTTCCAATCAAATTCCTCACACCTTTTGGCAAATGCTCTTCCAATCTAGGGCTTCATGAGCTGAGTCAGGAATTCGAATCTTGAAAGAGTTTTAAATTGCTCAGACTGACGTATAGAGATGAACGGCTCTTGGTTCCTCACGGCTGAATTCTTATAAAAATTGTGCAAATAGATTACGTAGGTATTATAGCACGCAATGTTCAGCATATTGAAGAAGAATCATTGAGGGGAGCGCTCTGTTCTCCTGAAGATATTGGAATTGTGACATCGTTAATCGAAAGCATGAACTACTTCTTTGGTTTGGTTGTACAAGCTGATAATCTCAGGCTTTCCGCTTTCAGCCAGAGCTTCATTGTTGTGCATTATTGATAGTAGTGTGACAATTTTATTTGCTTCTGGAGCATACGTAACTCCTGTGATGTCCTCTGTGTGGATGAATATGCTACATCCAGTTTGGTGCTTTTAGAATATGAAAGAGACAAAATAAAACAGTAGTTTTGGTTTATTTTTTCTCGCTATACCAACGATTGTTAGCTGGTATTCCTTCAGAGTTTGCTACGAAGGAATACTGGTAAACCAGTTATTCATTGTTATGTTATGCTTCGTGCCTTTAAAGGGCAAACAATCTTTTCGATAACATGCTGGCAGCAGGTATTCCTCAAGGAACGGACCCTTAAGCAGTTTTAATTTTTCTCGTAGCTTTCATTTTCTCGTAGCTTTCATTTTTCGTGATTTCAAACACAATCCTCAGTTTTGAGTGGTCAAAAAACTCTTAAACTTATATCAATGTGTGGATGAGACTGTTCTCTTTTGAACTATATAAATTTTGGATCATGAACTCCCTAACAAAGAGCTTCAATTCCTGAAATTTATTCCAGAATTTGCATTTCTCTGATGTTAAATTTTAACAAAAGAGTTACAAAAAATTCGAGTGAGATAAATCTACTGACAAGCTGCCATATCTGTTTCGCGGTTTGAAGTGGATATTCGGTTCGAAACTAAAGAGTTCCATACGAGTCGACGCATCTGTATCAGACAACTTGGGGAGCATTGAAATATAAAACATAAAAAAAAACTACATAAATGATGTCTTTAAGTAATAGCTGCATTGTTTGCAGTGCGAAAATCAGTAAAAGCGGATATGAATTGAAATGCTCTGAAATGTGTGGTGGTTTGGGCATTTGGCTTGTCCTAAATTTAAGAAAGAGGATGTAATCGGAAAAAAGAAGATAAATTGAATGTGTCAACAATGAAATCCTGATCTATAATCTCTGGACTTGAAGTCCGATTCTGAGGATGAATCTGAACCTGAAGAACAAAGCATGAGTGGTAAAGCCTCTAAGAAGAAGAAACAAAATAAAACAAGCGAACCTAAAAAAATGCTCAAACAATTGATAGGAAAAGTTTTCTTCCTAGAGGACGCTATTACCTTTAATGCAGGAGTTAAGAAAGATAAACAGAATTATGAAAAAAGAACAAGAAAAACTGGTAGCTGAGATGACACAGTTAAAACAGGAAATGAGTAAAATCAAGAGAAAAACGGCATCATGATAAACATGAGATAGCTAAAGTACTCAATAAGTTGGAGGTGAATATCTCCGACAAAGATATTAAAATCAAAATAATTCCTTCAAATAAACCCTGGAAGCCTAACATAGTGAATTTTGCAAACGAGGAGGTCAGAAATACAGTACTGGTCAAGCGCAGAGTAAAGGGAGCATTCAATTCAATAAACATGGAACTAGGCGGAGCAGAACGAAACATCTATATCAATGAAGATTCACCAAAACCTATTCAGGAACTACTAAAGTAATCAAGGGAGTATATATGTAGAGTATACGTCGAATGATTTCTGTAGCGGAAACGGCAACAATACTAATCGTACGAAAAAATATATCAACTTTTAATTCAGTTTTACAGAAAGAAAACTGGAACTTTCTATATGATTTTGTAGACAATAACCAGGCATGGGAAGGCTTCGTAGGAAAACAACAGACTATTATTGAAGGTACTACTTACACAGTAAAACAAAGAACGCCGAGGGTTACTAGTGGTCTTTTAAATTCCATCAAAGAGAAAAACAGGTTATATAAGAGCATGATACGAAATCCTACGATATGGGAGCCGTGAGTATTTTCAAAAATTTTGAAAGTAAACTGCAATCTTTGATCAAACTTGCCAAACGACAATGTTATCGTAGTCATATCGAAAGAAATCAAAATGATTCACGGGGTCTTTGGCAGATTGTGAATAGCTCTGAAGGTAAAAATAAAAAACTTTTGAAGAATCAAAAGGATGCTGAAATAATAGATGATACACTTCAGATGGTGGAAGAATTCAATGAATGCTTCAAGGAGATCGGTGAAAAATTAGCTAGCCAAATAACCCAAAACAAACTGACGAAAAAAATCAATTACTACAGAAAGCCAAAATCTATAGTTTTTTCTGAAACTGATTCTCGAGAAGTTATTGAGATCATTGAGGAACTAAAAAGTAGAAAAGCTCCGGGTCTTGATGACCTCAAAGCAGAAACCATAAAAAAAATTGCTCGTCATATTTCAGCCCCTTATCGTATCTTATAAATAAAAGTATAAATGGAGGCATATTTCCGGATATTCTCAAGTGCTCAGTCATTGTGCCTATTCACAAGGGAGCTGATTGTCCGGAAATAGGATACTATAAACCCATTTCTTTGACGTCTGCATCAGCTAAAATTTTCGAAAATATTCTGAAAAAACGAATTTTCCGCTTCATAAGCAAGTGCAAACTGTTGTCCGATAAACAATATGGCTTTCAGCTAAAAAGGTCAACAAACAATGCCACAACTGCACTAGTGTCTCTAATAAGTGACGCAGTAGATAAGAACATACCATCATTGTGCATATACATCGATCTGGCTAAGGCCTTCGATACCGTATATCATGCTGAGCTAGTGAGGATGTTAGAATGTGTAGGTTTCAGGGAGAATTCATATATTCTCATGAAGAGTTATCTCTCAGATAGGAGGCAGCAAGTGAAGATTGGAAATGTACTAAGTGGGCAAAGACAAGTAACTTGTGGTGTACCGCAGGGTACGGTATTAGGGCTGATACTTTTTCTGATTTATCTTAACGATCTGTTTTCTATTGTTGTTGAAGGCCAAGTAATAAGTTTTGCAGTCGATACAGCTCTTTATCTGGAAGCATCAACCTGGTCTGATTTTAGAGAGAAAACACAGAATGAGTTTAAAAAGGTAGCAGATTTTTTTGCAGAAAAAAACTTTCTATAAATATTAAAAAAACTGTATTTCTCCCTTTCGTCATTCTGCAAAAAAGCATGTCAGAGTTCGAGACACTTGAGATTCAGTCTGATTGCACCACTGGTACCACCTATTCCATAAATGCAGCCGACACAATTAAATACCTCGGTATCATAATCGACAACCATTTGAAATGGTCGACCCATGCAGAATCAATTGTACGTAAGTTGAAAGCATTATTGCCGAAATTCAGATTTATAAGAGAAGTTTGTAATGAAAAAGAGCTCAAAAAAATTTTATTATGGCCTAGTAGAGCCACATCTTATGTATGGTATTGTTTCCTGGAGCGCAATGGCAAAATGCTGCAGAAAGCAGATGGAGGTAGTTCAAAAGAGAATTCTGAAGTTACTTTATGGAAAAAATCTTAGGTATGCTTTTGAGGGTTTATACAATGAAGCTGCAGTTTTTACAGTGGGTCAGTTGTTTGCTGTTGCTTTACTTTGCTATCCATTTCTACATAACGGACAAAAAAAAAAGTTAGTCAGTGGATACCTGTTAAGTCCCACGAACATCCAAATTATTCCGCAAATGAAAAAGTGGGATTGTCTGAAATTATGCTTTTACCTAGGGCCTCTACTATTTAACCACTTACCATCTGATATCAAAACCATAAGTTCCCTGAATTCCTTTATGAGACGAGTGAAGGAATGGATAAAAAAATTTTTGGTCTATAAAGGATATGAGTTCCTTTCTCAATTGACTATATTTCATCTAAATGATCAAAGAGTTGTAGTTTTTCTCCTAAATTTTGATATTGAGCATTTAGATTTTTTGAAATGTTCAACTACTAACAAAGTATGTGTGAATGTGAGTATGAATATAGTATGAAAATTTCAGATAAAGTGAGGTAGTATATTATTATATCTAATATTTTGTTTAAGATTCCTAGTATGAAGAAAAATAATAAGAAAAAAATTCGTTTTTACTTTCCCATGGACAAGCCATTGCTTTTGTGGGAATGCTGTGTTCTTTTTGCGAGGCTCAGTTGGTTATAGTTTTTCGGGGTGTTGGATCCTGGTAGGATCGGGCTGAGCCTCCCAAAGGGGACAAGACATATGTTAATTTCAATATGGGAAATACTAGTGTAACATGACGATTGAAGAAAGTGAATAAACATTATTTATTATCGTGGACTTATGCACTATCTCAGCTGTTAGCTGGATATAATTTACCTTTCCCAAATTCAGCAATCAAGGGGAATAGGCTCGATTACCATATACTTGACATAAATTTCCTAACTATCCTACATGTATTAAGAATTACAGCTTTCTGCATTTTTATATGGGTATTCTTATGCAATTTTAATTTCTTAAGGCTATCATGCAAAGTTTTGGGTATTAACCCAGTGGAGGATACGATGGCAGGTACAATATCTATTTTCTCGAGGTGCCACATCTGCTTGATCTCAATAGCAAGGTCTGTGTATTTGGACTTTTTCTCCTGGAACTTATTCAGCACGTTGTTATTATTCTGTATGGCGACTTCCACCTGCATTGCTGTTCTGGCTCTCTTATCATACACCACTATGTCCGGCCTATTATTCGTCACCATTCTGTCAGTGATAACAGGCCTATCGTAGTATAATCTGATAGAGTCATTTTCCAATACGGGCGCCGGTTGATACTTGTAATATAGATGGAAGGTATTCAGGAGTCCGTACTTGTGTGCAAATTTCTGATGGATAATGTTGCACACTTGATTATGCCTGCGAAGATAGTCCGTATTGGCCAGTTGTTCGCATCCGGACGTAATATGCTGTATAGTCTCCGATCTTATATGACATTTTCTGCACCTATCTGTTTGTAATGTTCCGTCCCTCATAATGAATTTGTAGCGATCACTTGGTCTTGGATGGCCATAAGGAATCCCTCTATTTCCGCGAATAATTCTCCTTTCATCAACCATTTGTTGGAGGCTTCTTTGTCGATGTGTAGGTCATTAAACTCATGGTGATGTCGTCCATGCAATTACTTTCTTGACCATTGCTCTTGTTTTTCAGTATCTGATAGGAACGGTAGATTCAGCAGGTCATCTCTGGTAGCAAGATTTAGAGATGTATATCCCTTATCAGCCAACGATACCACTCTATGGAGGTGAGAGGTGAGAGCTTTTGCTCAGAAGAATTCTCTGAGATTTTTTTTCTATTCGGTGTGTAAATTGACAACATCTATTAATCCGCGTCCTCCTTCTTTCCGCTTTAAAGTTGTTCGTATCACAGACGATTTTGGATGATGGTTGTTGTATTTTGTTAGCATCGTTCGGGTCTGCCTTTGAATATCATCCAGTTCTGTCTCAGTCCATCTGATTATTCCAAATGAGTAAAGCAACACTGGAATGGCGTAGGTGTTAATTGCCTTGACTAGATTCCCCGAGTTCTACATTGATTTCAGCACAGTCTTCAGACGCTGACTGTATTCTGAACGAATCTTCTTCTTTGATTGTTTTTGGTCTAGCAATCTGGCTTGTTGGTATCCCAGATACATGTTTCGCCATCCCTCATGCACTTGTTGGTCGCTCTAACTACAGTTGTGATTTCTTCCTCCGTTATTCCTTCGAAGTCCATATGTTTGATATCAAGGCGTTCTTTTTCATTCGTGATCCATTCCGCATCTCTATTGTGTTCTTTGGGGTTCGACCATTGTGATGAGCAATAATCGGTCAAGCACTGTGCGTCAGGTACTTCTCTGATATTTTTGGTCGCAGTTTTGTTATTTCTTTATGAAAATTGACCGCGTTTTGGGTGAAATTTTGGTTTTGGTGTTTCCTCTCAGTACACTTGACGTATCTTGAAAGCCTTTTTGCTTTTGCTTGGAGTTTCTGTTTCAAAGTGTCCATATACACGTCGATGTTTTGTTTGTGATCAGGGTGTTTTGTGTTCGTACCAATTTTCCTATAAATTTTGCATATATGCATATGATTTCAAGCGCCTTGATGGTTTTTTGTTTCTCAGGAATTTTGTGAGGTGACCGATTTCTGCTCTAAATTTA
Source organism: Cryptolaemus montrouzieri (assembly GCA_013387265.2). Taxonomy (NCBI): domain Eukaryota; kingdom Metazoa; phylum Arthropoda; class Insecta; order Coleoptera; family Coccinellidae; genus Cryptolaemus; species Cryptolaemus montrouzieri. The sequence goes on from JABFTP020000024.1 coordinate 182,398, forward strand.
TCAATATCCTTCTCCCGTCGTTTTTGCCATGGTGATTTTCTGACGCTTTTTGGCTCAGCTTGAATCAGAGTTGTGGAGATTTGTTGTTTGTGAAGTCGAAGAACCGCTACTGCTCCACAGTAAAACAAAGTGTAAATCTTCTCAAAGGTGTTCTGGTCGGTATATTCTTCAAAAACTGAGTTTACGCTTGCTAGGATGATATTGGTGTTCTTGTTCGTCTTGAGTTTGGGCAGTTCAGGTCTTTTAGCTGGATTACTACCACTGAATTCAGTTATTGCTCTGTGGAGTTCTGATCTTGCTAAATACATATATTCGTTCTGCTGATTCGGCTCAGGAGGGAGTTCCATGTTAATATTCGTTTCCGTGGCTTCGATGTTATCTGTAACACTTTCATTGACTCCGGCAGGTATACCGTTATGCGTATAATTTTCGCTTCTGAGTTCCATTATATGACCTCTTCTCGTATGCTTTGCAGCGTTTCTTGAGAGAGTAGCCTGTTTTTAACGATTGTTCTTCGTTGATCCGAAATTCTCTGCTCGGATATGTGCTGTAATTTAGGATATTTTTCTACGAACGCAAGATGTAACGCGTATCTGTATGCTGTCATTTTCGATTCCAAGTTTGTAATCTTGTAATAGGAACGCATAATGAAGGAATTCATTTCAGGGGTCCACTTCATGCGTTTCCTAGGGAATCCGGCTCTCGTGGTCGTAGGCATAATGGCTTGCGCCACCGTTGAAACATCAAGTGTCGGTTGGGAGGTATTGATGTTATTTCCCACTTGGTTTTGTGTTGCAGTTTCCCTACTCGATATCACGCTGCTTCCGTCGCTAACCGAGGAAGACTGTGACTAACTTTCCGAACAAGACCCTCTTCCTAAATCTTGATCACGACAAGAGGTTATGGTGGTACATGTCGAAAGTGAATAAACATTATTATTATATTTATTAATATTATATAACTATTTTCATGCTGTATTTACCTGACTCATTCAAAATAACCATACGAAACGAACCCTTCCCCCGAAAAGGCACCAGCTGATCATCTAAGGTTATGTAGGCACTGGTCTTGTAATTACTTGGAGAGTTTTGGACCAATTTTCCCAGATGATTGAAATGAGAGCCAGTTTGTTTGTTTTGAGACGGTTTTCTTTCGTTTCACGTTTATCAAATTTGAGACAGTTCATCAAAACTCAGAATCTAATCATGGCAAATGTAGCAATATATTTTGATGCACTCATTCTAGGATCGAATAGATACTTCACACCCTTGTGGTTGTCTCTATTTGAAATAATCAAAAAACCCTAGAGTAATCCCAGTTCGGTCTTTACCAAATCATTTTGAATGAAAGAGTTGAGCTTGCTGTAGTTCAGGACTGCTACCTAATTTCATCACTGGTGCAAGATAATATCGTTTCGGCCATGTCGGGTGTGAAAAATATATCAAATGACTCCGAGGGTGTAGAAACGTTAGCTACTTCATCCTTAGGTTGGGGACGAATGCGTACTACATTTTTTGAAGGCGTCTTAGCATTCACTGTTTGCAATGATCTTGTACTACTGGAAAATGCACCATCTCTTCCAATACTCTGCAACAATTCTCATGATTTTTTCAGGAATGCCATCACCTACGGTCGACCGCTTCCTTTTTCCTCGTCTCATTTGTATTTCGATGAAGCATGTTCATAACATTTAAAGTAGACAGCAAGACTTGAACATTAGAAGTAGGAAGGAACTAATCTGATTAATGAACGTTATGCTGCACCTGTTTCGTAATCTACCTCCTAGCTTGAAGATAATCGTTCCCATACTTGAATTGATGAGAAGCGCACCATGTGACCGATAAATGGTGAATGCGCTTGTGCATCAACTGAATAAATATTACTATTAAACATTATTAAACGTCAGACGAGCAAGAAATGAATGCACACCTCACGAGTGGAGGAAAAAAAGTTATTAAAAGAGAAAGAAAGATAAGGAATACATTTACGTAGGGTTATTCTACTAACGCTTATATATGTTTGAATAGGTCATACAGCAAAACGACACAGTTAAGGAAAGAAAAGCGACATGCTGAACTAAGTTTGAAAAAAGATCATCGTCTTTTTCATCTGAGCTCTATTACAAATATCTAGCTTAAGATCCTTAACATGGGAATTCCCCAAATCATTGTCTTGTAGGTCCTTAATGTTGTATAGTAACCTAGATATTACTCTATTAATATCAACTAGAATAAGTAAATAAATCAAAAATTTAATAAGCCAAACAAAATCACTAAGTGTTTCAACATCTGGAAGAAATTAGAATAAAATTAATTTGTTGAGTCAGAAAAGCTGGAAAAGACTTAAAAAGTATTTTTTGAAAAATATAAATTTTGAAAAATATGAATTTTGAAATTAAAACTATATTGAGACCAAAAATAATTACTCAATTCAAGAGATTTTGCGTCACTTTCCATCCGAATCTGATGATCATTCATACTCTGAGAAACTCTCTATTATTGTTATTTTGTTATTCAAGTAATACTATTAATTATATTTTTATTCTTTTCAGGAGCTTCGATCCTTGGAATGCAGAGGGTGTGCATTAACCGACATGAACAAGCAAATACATCCTTCGCTTTCTCACCTCAACCACTTAGACCTTGGTGACAATCACTTGAGATACATTGAAAAAGAGGACTTCCAAAATCTTAGAAGTTTAAAATATCTTAAACTCGATGGAAATAAACTTACCCATTTGAAAGAATATACTTTCAGTCATTTGTCTGAACTGAGGAAACTAAATTTGGCTAAGAATGCGATTACATCAGTATCAGTATCAGCTGTGGAAAATGTTAATAACTTGACAGAATTAGATTTGAGTTACAATCAAATCGTTGCGCTCAAATCAAATGTATTCGACTCAATCGTGGAAAATCTTCTTATTCTGAACCTAAATGGAAACCCTATTGATTTGTCGTTGATGAAGTTCTTATTAAAAAAACTAAAATTGAGAGAATTAAGACTTCGTCAGTGTGGGATATTTGTTATAAATGAAAATGTGTTTTCTTCAACTCTAATTTCACTCGATTTATCAAAAAATTATCTTACTGCCCTCGACGGTAATGTTTTACCAGATTCTCTGTACTATCTAGATCTATCTTATAATAAATTCAAAGGCATTGCTAATGCGGATCTCCTAGATACTATTGAAAATATTAATGTAACTCTTTTGGAAGGAAATCCGTGGTCCTGCGATTTGTGTTTCATAGTTCCAATGATTAATAGAGTGAACAGAAGTGCAATTTTTCGAAATATTATTTGCTCTCAACCGTACGTGGTGGAAGGAAAGAAATTAGAATCTTTGGATCGAAACCAACTTTCTTGGTGTACCTCTGGAGCTTATACAACAGGTGCTAACTTTTTCTCTATAACTGAACACAGCAGTATTGGAATAATTGCAGCAGGAATGTCTGTATGTCTTTTATTCTTCATACTCTTAAGTGTATTTGGCATGATTTGCTACTCGAAACGCCATGCCGCTAAATATTATACCCATGAAGATAAATTAGCAAATACACAAGACTCGATATTCGAAAATCAGAGTCCACTTTTCTGTGACGATCGCGAATTGAGTTTCAAATTTCCTTTAGACGCCAATGTTAACGAGAAGAAAGTTGCAATTGCAACTATCGACGAAATAAAAAAGGAACACAAAATAATGAATATAGTACAAATTGAAGGAGTATGAAGATTGGAAATGGATATTATAAGTCAAAATAAGGATTTGTGAGAGAATTTAGTCACTTAAGTTATTTTTCGAAGACCAATTTCACTTGGCTAAAATAAATTTCAATTTATTCAACTGATATTAAAGAAACTTCTTGCTTCACTTCTAATTTCTCAAGCATGATATTGAACGGTTGATCGTGATATTTATTCCACGAATATTTCCTGAATCGAATTCAAGATCACAGGAGTTATATCAGTTATTTTTATGCAACTGACGTTATGAATATTTTGACACATTGATTGACGATTGTCATCATGTTTTTCTCTATTTGAACTCCTATGCAACGAAAAATTGAATAATAAACGTTTATTTCGAAAACCGAGCATTGAGCTATTTTCTGTGATACTGATGAAAACTGATTCACTGAGACAACTAATGAAAATATTTAAATAATGCGTCCTACATTTCTAATTCTTGGAGACAAAGTCACAGCAGTATTATCATTTGAAAACTTGTTCATTTTTCGAAATGAACAATTCAATGTTCATTGAATTTTTAAATATCGCTTTTGATATTGGTATTCAGTGTCAATGATAGCTTGAGTTTTGATCTACAGGAACGTACAAATCTATGCTCCGGCGCCGCTAGTGAAAATAAATAATAACCGATTATAAATAAAATCCATTTTTATTGCAAAAAGAAGACTTGAAACAGAATTTGAGTCATAACTTTACCGTTACAATATTTTACAATGAGAAGTTTGGAATTTTGTCGAATTTGCGGTGTTTCTATAGAAAGTCAATATCATATTTGTTCAATCTGTTTAGTTTGTCAATGAAAATTTCTTAGGAGAATATAATTTCGAACAGAATATTTGTGCAAGGAATCAGGAAGTTAGAAAATTGTGAAGAGTGAGTTTTACTTTATTGAAATTGATTATTATAGCAACGTATATTTACCATATTTTGGATTTTTTTATGGTGACACCAAGCATAATTTGATTGTAAGACAAATAAATTGCAATGGGTCTTATTACGAAGTATATTATTTGCATCGCAATGCGTAGTTTGATGTGCAAATGGGAACTAAGAGCCATCGAAGAGTTCATCCGAAGAAAGCCGTACGCAATGCAAACACTTGCTGAGTGTGTTGCGTACTAGCTGCACAGGGAATCAATGTGTATACATTATAATATTATTACTTTATTTTGTCCAGTTCAATTTGAAGTACAGCACTTAGAAGAACGGGACTCCGTCTTTCTGAGCATTCCAAATGTGTTTGTAGGAAAGGTCTTACTTTTCATATATAAAAGGATTTCTTATTCCGAACCTGAATGGAAAGCCCAATGATTCGTCGTTAATCAAGTTCTTATTGAAAAAACTAAAATTGAGAGAATTAAGACTTTGTCAGTATGGGATGTTTGCTAAAAATTGAAATGTGTTTTCTTCAGCTCTAATTCCACTCTATTTATCAAAGAATTATCTTACTGCGTTCGACGGTAATGTTTTACCAGATTCTTTGTATTATGGAGATCTATCTCTTAATAAATTTATGGGCATTGCTAATGCGGATTTCCTAGATTCTATTGAAAATATTAATATTAATCTTTTGGAGGGAAATCCGTGGTCCTGCGATTTGTGTTTTATAGGTCCATTGGTTAACAGAGTGAACAGAAGTGCAATTTTTAAAAATATCATTCGTTGTCAACCTTACGTAGTCGAAGGAAACAAATTAGAATGTTTGGACCGAAACCAACTTTCTTGGTGTACTTCTAGAGCTCAAACAACAAGTGCCAATTTTTTTTCTTTTCACGAACACTGCAGTATTAGAATAATTGAAGCAGGAATGTCTGTATGTCTTCTATTCTTAATACTCTTGAGTATGCTTGGCATGCTCTGCTACGCGAAACGTCTTACCGCTGGATATTATACCCATGAATATAAATAAGCAAATGAAAACGACTCATATTCGAAAATGGGAGTCCACTTTTCTGTGACGATCGCGAATTGAGTTTCAAATTTCCTTTAGATGCGTAGTTCGATGTGCAAATGGGAATTGTGAACGCCATGTAAATACTTGGTGAATGTGTAGCGTACTAGCGGCGCAGGAAATCAATGTGTATACATCATATTATTATTAGTTTATTTTGTCCAGTTCAATTTCGAGTACACCAATTAGATGAACGAAACTCAGTCTTTCTGAGCATTCTGAAATATTTTGTAGGAAAAGTCTTACTATTCATAAAGAAAGGGCTTTCTATGAATGGATATACAGTATTGAGTAGGTGTTACTCGAACTTTTTGAATAGGTAGACGACATTGACAAATGCATAACAGCGACAAAAGATTAGACATATTTTACGGCTGATTCTGAATTTTATTTTGCGCAGTAATATGTATTGCTGTAGTGACTACAACCTAAAAATATTAGAGACTATACAGGGTTTTCAAGAAAAAAAGGTACGATTCTTTGAAAGGGACACCCTATATTTTGTGTAATTTTTGACATGAAGGTGAGGTCTTACATACTTTCTGAAATATTTGACAATTTCTGAAATTTGACGACATTCAAGAGTACAATTTTTGTTTCCTCAATATTTATGTCAAAGCTTCAGATGTACAGCTAATATAATTATTGTTGCTTGAACATATGAGACACTACGTTGATTTATGTCAGACAGGGTGTTGCAAAATGATTTTAGAAGTTAGGACTCATCCTAACCTCATTTCATCGTGTAGGTGGTATATTTTAATACCTATCGAATGGTTCTTAGGTTTTCTATACCATTTCCAACGGTTTCGAAAGCTTAGTCAAGTTTTATCGATATTCAAGACATTTTCCAATTTTTCAATCCAATTTTTATCTGAAGCGATTGTTGCTTCAGAAGATAAAACCGAATTGAACAAAACCATTCCTGTGTTTGATTGTCTTGAATCGTAACCATCCAACAACTATTGAGTAAAAAAAACTGACAATTCGAGTTTATATCACATTAATTGATACATCAAACATAATATTAAAAAACAAAATATTTGTGAAATAAAAAAAAGACTTTCCATATCAATTTCTACATAATATGTTCAAAATGGCCCACATTTTGAAGGATACACAATATGTACCTGTCCTCAAATGATCTTCTAACTTTACTTAGCATGTCTGGTGTTACCGATCGAAATGCTTCTCTTCTCCTTTCTTTTATATCTTCAGTCATCGTTGGCGGAGTTCGAAATACAATTTCCTTCACATACTCATATAGAAAAAAGCCGAGGCAAGTTAGATCAGGTGATCATGCAGACCAATTTAGGAACTTACCTCTGTCGATCTGTGTGTTTTTTCATGAAATTTCGAACATTAGTAGTAGAATGTTCAGGAGCTCCTTCAATTTGAAACCACAATCGTTGCCTTACGTCGATTAACACATCTTATAACAATTATTGTATATTATCACGAAGAAACCTCGGCAATATATTTCCGTTTAGGTGCTCATCGAAAAAACATGATCCGATATCATGCTGATTGCGCCCCAATTATTAGCCGCCCATTGATGCAGCGTGTACGGCTTTCGATAGATACGTGTTTTCTGATCCACATCTATCCACATTTATACGAGAACACAATATTTTCTGCAAAATTCTCATTTCTTGAGATCATTTCCGGCAACCATAAACAGAATTTAAGATGACGATCAAAATGCCCTTCCGATAGCTCCTGTTGGACGTGAACATGGTACAGATGGAATCCGAGTTTTCTCAAGATGTTGGATGCACTTCCTCTACTAATTCTCATTTCATCGGCAATCTTCTACTGACTAGCAATTTTCTTTCGGAGTAAATTCTTGAATCTAAAAACAGTTTTGTTGATAGACAACATATCAATTCCTTCTTGTATTGGATAAGTCCTTATTTCGGAATGTATTTCAAATAGAAAAATTGCTTACTATTAGAATTTTCCAACCGACAGTAAAACAAAAACAAAATTGTGAACACTATGCTTTGAAACCTACACGAAACTGTTTCAGTTGAAGACTGACATAATATATGTCTTCCTTATAGTTCTAATAGGTGTCAATAACGATCTTTTCCAAGAATTTGTAGATACCAAGTATATTAAGCCATCAATGTTGAATGATTGGAATAAGATTGGTACTAACTCAGTATAGAGAATGTGATAAAGAGATTTCGATTGTTCAATTACCTGGATGCGATTCGCCGGTATTGAGCATCATTCCTACAATTAAATTGAGGCGATAATGAAATTTGATTCACTAAATGTGATGAAATGAATAAATTTTATACTTTCTTCTAGGAAAAAACTAGTGTAACTGTAAAGCTATAAATTGGAGCGAACAATTGAAATATTTCTTGAAATTCTTTAAGTATTCGTTAAATTTTCAAATATCTTCGGAACCGTTGAAAATAAGTATAGGAAATATAGGTATCATTCAGAGGTATTACAATATACCACTTATTCGACCCTTTAGATTTAGGGAATGCCATTTGAAAGAAACAGTAAAATGAGATTTTAATGAGCCCCAACTTCAAAATTAGTTTTTGAACACACCGTGAAACATAGATCAACAAAACGTGTTATATGTTGAATCAACAACGATTTCGATTATAATATTTGTGAATCTCAGGCACAGAAATCAGTATTAACGACACAAATTCCTTAAATTATCAAATATTTCGGAAACTATTAAAGATAGGTATGAAGAATTCGAAACAAACTCACCATTTAAAAAGTCCCGTATGAAAAATCATAACTTTGGTATGTAACACCTTGAATAGAGTAACATATTTTCAGATTGTAGTCACTACAGCAATAACAAACAGATGTGGAAACGTTAAAACGGAAACAGAGGAAAAGAGAACTATTCCGGCGGGATTATTTCGCTCGTTTTCTACCGTTGATGTGATTCATGGAACGGCAAAAGATGTCTCCCAAATGTTTGGAATCTTTAACGTTTCCACATCTGTTTGTTATTGTTCATATCTTTCTCGAATTCCGGTAGCGGGTTCGCCGTGTCGGTCCATAGAGGGGGACTCTCATACGTATGTACGAGGTAGGTGCGTCCTTTCTGGAATTGATAGGGTACCCCGATGTAGGTTGGTAGAATGCTTAGAAGCGATATGCGTCACTGATGAGCTCCTAGTAAGGGCGAAACTGCAGTCTCCTGCTTCTTTTCTCGGCATCCTGCTTAGTTGCACTATTGTGGCGCTTGGGGGCTGCGTGCATGGCGGGCAGATTTGGGAAATAGCACTTGTCAGGAGGGATTATTCATTGATCTACGGATTTTTGAATGATTCGTCTTGTCTGAAGTTTACATATGTAGACTCCTCGCGAAGTTTATCGCGAAAGATATTTGACCCACCACATGTTGCACTGAATACCAAGAAATTCGGCACACAAGATAAAATGTTTTGGGACCATTGAAATGGCCTCGAAATGAATTTTCGATTTTGCTGAATGACGAAAAATTCATCTGGAAAAAAAATTGTTATCGCTTTTTACAAGAAATAAACTTTTGAAATCTGTTCAAGAGTCCATTTTGGTTTTTTTCAATGTAGCATCATTTGAAACCTCAGTTTTTCCTGTCTTATGTACGTATGGTCTTTGGCTCACAATACCGTTCCGGACTATCAGTGAAATATTTTATTGCTTAAATGAAGACTGTTGCTATCAAAATGATGAGAATGTTGATGAATAAATAGTATTATTTATTCGGCACTCTACTACCAATCCTACTTGTGATGTGTTAATTCGGTATTTAGCTCTGGTAAAGGCACTGCAGATTGATTGTTTGTTTTTGAATTCAGACTATGAATAATTCAGCGAGTGAAAAATTATTTTGAATTATTGCTGCACGAAGAAATTAATAAATAGTAACACTTTATAAGGAATATAAAAATACGTTTCAACTGATTGCAATACTTTTGTGTCAATATTTCAGAATAATAACACAATAACAGAAGGAAAGTACTGACCGTTAAAACTAATAATAATTTTCGACACCCAATTTCAGAGTTTATTCTCAGAATTGCTTTCACTTTCATTAATACATATTTTCGTACGTCCGAAAATATGCCTGGTTGCCTTTTGAATAATTTCAGGGTTTCCTCTGACGAAATCACAACTCTCTGTGATTCTTTCTAAGAGTTCTTCCCTTGTGTGAATCTCACTCCGGTGAACTCTTTCTTTTAGAAAGCCCCAGTGGAAATAGTTAACCGGATTCAGATCCGGTGACCTAGGTGGCCAAGCGATGGGACCTCCTCTGCCAACTTCCGCCATTAATCTGTTCAAGTAATTTCTCAAAAATTAGAGGTACTGTTCCCCATTAAGAATTTCATTGGAAACATGAGGTCCTTTTAGTCGATTATTGTGAAGTGCACATCAAACATTGACTGAAAATCAAAACTGTGATCATTTCTATAAAATAGCTCTCGGATATTCATAGGACCATAAATTACGAGAGTTGTATATTCCACGTATCGTAAGCATTGACTCGTCTGTGAAAAATATCCTACCGATGGATCTTATATGGTTGATAATATAATTGCAGAAGTCCAGTGGTGGAATTTCATCCCCAGATTCCATACGTTGAGCAGGTTGAAGATGATAGGGTTGTAGTTTTTCTTTATGCAGAGTTCCCCATTCATTCATTCGATCCTTCGAGTGCTGATGGAAGGATTCTATATTGCTCTGTTAATGACCTGGTCATCATCATCAATATTTCTATAGTGATCACGTTTCTTCTCCGTAGATGGAAATTTTCCATGAGTTCACGAAAACTGGTAAGTTTGACTGAAAGTCACATGGCTAGGAAGTCTTCTGTTCGGAAATCTTGTTTGGTATTCTCTAACCGCAGCATTGCCGTCGCAATATCCATAGATGAACAGAATATCAGCATATTCTTCATTAGGGAATTTTGACATTTCGGTTAATTAAGAAACCTAAAACTTTTTTTTTCTGGGAAACAATGACAAACTACCATTTTCGAATTTAAAATTATTCATACTGACATAAGTCTACTGCCAGAAGATCTATGGTAACAAGCATATAACGCTCTCATAGAAATGAGTACCTTTGATTGCTTCAGTGGTTCGAAACGGATTGAGATGATTCTTATATAGAATGAAAGGTTATGCATGTTTCAACAATTCACAAAATATTGAAACGACTGGAACTGTTTTGAGGCTCGTACACTTAGTATCAGTTTGCTCACAAGTTGCATCATTTTAATTAATCAATAATTAATTCATCATCTCATGGTTTAAATTAAACAGTATACCTATTCTTTGGTGACTGACACATATCTAACTGCCATAGCCAAATAACCAATTTCTTCTTGAAAAGTCAGATTTTTGACAGAACGCCGAGAATTTATCATTCATTTTTTAATGCTTCCAGTATTTTGATAGTGACAGTCTTATCTTATCTTATAATATGAGAGATAAAATATTCCACTTATAGTCCGGACCTTTATTGTGAGTCGAAAACCATACACAGATGAAACAGGGTAAAATGAGGTCTCAAATGATACTACATTGGAATACAATTAAAATTTATTCATATACAAGCTTCAAACACTATTATTCCGTGTAAAAAACGAAAACAATTCTTGGATTGTTTTCTTGGATGGATTTTTCGTCATTCAGCGAAATCGAAAATTTATTTTAAGGTCACAATTCTGTACATTTATTCAGTCCGGTCCTGAAATTTTCGAAATTTATTTCCCGCTTTGGATAGATCCTGCAAAGGTGATCCTGTGTGCTGAGCTTCTTGGTATTCGGTGCAACAGTTGCAGAGTTGTGAATTTTTGAATATTTATCGAAATTCAGAAAACAGCCTGTATATCTGAAACAAAGTTAATAGGGGGGTGTTCCGAAATAGATTCATTCAAGTCTATCTTCCCTCAAGCCATGTAAAAAAACATACTCAACATTTAAAAAGTATAAAAACGTATAAAAAATCATAATTTTGGAATTGGATGTAATACCCTGCATAGTGTAACATATTTTTAGATTTTAGTCACTGCAGCACGTCATGTTACTGCGCAAAAAGAATATATATATATATATATATATATATATATATATATATATATATATATATATATATATATATATATATATATATATATATATATATATATATATATATATGTACAGGGTGTATCACATAAGGCTTCACATGGCTTAAGAGACGATAGACGTGACTGAGGCGATTTCGAAACACTCCCCTTTTATCCCCCTGGGGGATATTGATGACTGGTTCGATAACAATTGTTATTTCAATTACAAAAACACCTAACACAAGTCTAGCTCATTTCGTTCATGAAATATCCTAGTTTTACTTGAAAATTATCGATTTTCTGCTTTTCGAACAAATTGACTGATCTCGAGAACGGCATGAGCAACCAACATAGTAGAAAGTATTTTGCAAACAAGAAACCATGCTGGACATTACGCCTATCCGACAAAATCTCAGTCAGTATACAGAGTTGTCTCTTTTCTACCTCACATTTTGAAACAAAAAAACATCAAAACCTACGTTTTTCCAATTTGTAACCGATAATTTTTTCAATTCATTACTAGTAAATAAAAAGTTCCCCATACGTACCCTGTAATTGAGATTTCAAGTTTTCAGGTGATGGCGAAAAGTCAAATTTTACGTACCTACCTAAAGTTGACAAAGGAGGCTTTGATTCCTGCACGTGTATAGTTGGTTCCCAGAGCATTAACAAATAACTGTCCTTGTGTCATTGGATAATTGATAAATTAAGAGAAAACAAAAATGCGATACTGCAGTTGATATCGAATTTCCAAAGTCGAATTGAAAAATATAAAAAGCAATTAAACTCAATTTTCCTAGATTTCATAACAATTGCTCAACGTGGTGACCATTCACTTCTAGTCATAGTTCTACTCGATGTATAACACCCTGTGATGTGACTCGCCTCAGTTCCTCCAGATCCAACTGCATGAAAGCATTTTGAAGTCTATTATGTATATCATATCTTGCAGTCATAGATTCAGAATAAATTTCATCTTACATCGTTTTCCAAAGATAAAAATCCATAAGCGTTATGTCAGGTCACCTTGAAGGCCTCAAAGACCGTTCGTTCCAATCCATCTATCTTCAACATATCAGTTAAAATTCGATAATTTTCATTTGTGCGATGAGCTGGCGATCCATCGTGTTGGTACCAAAAACGCCTTGATTCAGCTACTGATGATGTGTCAACCAAGTCACTTACTACCGTCTTCAAAGTCTCCATATAAGGTTCACCATTTAAGTTGTCATCTTACACAGATTATGGAAATCTGTTGTCCTCCAAATGTGCAAATACATTGAAACTACATTTATTTTGAGGATATCTTTTCCTCGTAATATTTTAGTTGGCCCAGAAGTATGATTCAGGTTAAAAACACCCCCATTAGAGAATTTGGCCTCATCATAATCCTTTTGAGAGAATGGAGATCCTCTTGTCTTCTGAGAAGAATGATTTCACACAGTTTTATTCGAAGCTGTGGATCACCAACTTGTAGAGTTTGGACCAATGAATATTCATAAGGGTACAGATTATGTTTTTTCAGAATTCTGTGACTACTACTATGAGGTAAATTCAGATCATGCTCTGCTATTGGCAATGATGCACGTGTATCATCATCAATATAAGCTATTCAGCAATTTCATTGCCTTCATTGTTGACTACAGGCGACAAAATGATGGCTTATGCTGGACCGATTAGTCGAAAGAAAATCTCCTATAAATTCTACTCACATTCCATCTCCCATCTCCATGAATGAAAAATAAACTAAGTATATCCTTATTTTTGTAGCTAGCCATTGTTCAAATTAATTTGACTGACAGTTAATGCAATAAGAGTTTGTTATTTATACTCAGGAGTCTGTCTATGGTCTGGGATATATCTTTGCACGTGCAGAAATTTGAGCCCCCTCTGCCAACTTCAGGTAGGTACCTAAAATTCCTTTTTATCGTCATAACTTGAAAACTTGAAATCTCAGGTACAGAGTATGTATGGGAACTTCATTTATCTTCTTAGGGGAAATCTAATGAATTGAAAAAAAATGGGTTACAATTTGAAAAAACGTTGTGACAATGTTTCTTCGTTTCGAAATGTAGGGTGGAAAAAGAGCTATCTAAGTTGGTACCCACTTCTGGTTATACCATTGAGGTGAAAATATTTCAGAAATAGAGTTTCAAACTAAGCAATTAACTATCAAAATTATATATATATATATATATATATATATATATATATATATATATATATATATATATATATATATATATATATATATATATATATATATATATATATATATATATATAGATAAAATTTAATATATTCGTATGCATATTCTGTGATGACTCCTTCTGAATATTATTTAAATAAACAAGCATTTGTTTCTGATGAAAATCTGAAAATCCATCAATCGGATATTTATCGAATGAATATTCATTCAAATGTGTATTCATGGAATTCTAATATACGACATAAACTATTTAATGTAGGAAGGTGGACCAAAGAAAGGAGCACTTCATTTTCATATGATGGTATGCTTTATTTAAGCTTTTCTCGGTCCATCCTGTATAGTACTTAATGAAGCACTAATTGCAGGTAACATAAGAGGCGTGATTTATTTTTAAGGATCATTTTGATAGGGTTGAAATAAAGCTTATATTTAAGATACTATTTATAATTTTATATATTATGTATAGAAGCCATGTGACTGTTGATAAAATAAATATTTTTCAAAATGATATTGTTTATAATATTTTCAAATACCAAAACATCAATGAAAACGCAAATACCAAATATTCAAGTATTCAGCAATAAACATTATTGTAGGTAACTTAATGAATGGAATAAGAAAGAAATAGATTGTGAAGCGACACAGATGGAAGCCATCTAACTGCGAAAGATTGCTGAATTATATATATATATATATATATATATATATATATATATATATATATATATATATATATATATATATATATATATATATATATATATATATATATATATATATATATATATATATATATATATATATATATATATATATATATATATATATATATATATATATATATATATATATATATATATATATATATATATATATATATATATATATATATATATATATATATATATATATATATATATATATATATATATATATATATATATATATATATATATATATATATATATATATATATATATATATATATATATATATATATATATATATATATATATATATATATATATATATATATATATATATATATATATATAAAAAATTTCCCATGGGCCCCAAAGGATGAAATCTAGTGGACCCAAATTTAGCGATCTAGCAGGTCATCTTATGGTATCATTTGTACCTATCAATTTTTTGGGAAAAATTTCGTCGAGATACCGCGAGACCTGCATTCTGTTGTGAGGAGGTGCACCATCTTGTTGAAAATGCAATGAAAGTGTGTGAAAATGACGTGTACCAGATTTTTATGCCAATATCAGTCCATCTCGAGCTAGTAGAGCTTCTTTATTCAGAAAAAGTATCTTTATGAAAAATTAATATCACACAAAAAGTGCAAAAACAGTTTTCTAACGAAAAATTTCCAGTCCCTCTATTTCGAAAAGCGCTGATTATAGCGGAAAAAGGTAAGACCCATCAATTTTTGATTGGAGGGAGACTAATTTCTGAGTTGGTTCGGAACATGTGAAATCAACTCATTACCCCCAGCAGCACCTTAGTCGAAGTTGATTATGCGGAAAGTGGGTCGAGTGGCATATCTTCAGAAAAGTCTCTTAAGTTCCCTATTTAAAAATAGTATCTCATTCTCTGAAAAAGTTTCACTATTCTCCAAAATTTCTGTGAACCAGGGATTTATTAATTATAACTCAAATTTCTATTGTAAAAAATCTGGAGATCGATAGAGAATCGAAAAATACTATGAGTTTGCTATATGAACTCTATTCTGAAAACGCTTCTTGAAAAAATGCATGTTGTTCAAGTTTGGTAAAAATAAATCAAATTTATTAAATATTGCAAAGCGATTGCAGATATTTGATTGAAATTGAGTAGGCGTTAACTGCCTTCCTGGAATTATGTTTTGCCATGAAAATATTGTTTTCAATTTTACCAGAGAGGCCGTACAAATACTTACGCCACTCTTTTTCATTAAATATAAATCAGTTTTGGATTATCGATTCAAGTTGGAAGAAGCACTAAGTTGATTTAAATGTACTACTCAGGATATGCAGGTAGAAAATTTCTTTGTTCATTTATAATTCTTTGGTCGAATTTCTCAAAGATTTGTTTGCCCAAACTTACTTACATCACACGTAACTCTCGCTGTGCTGCCATATACAATACAAAATGTAGTCATTACACTTTAACGAAATTAATCATCTTTTATTATACATTTCAAACTTTTTACATTTATCCATATACAAAATTCCTTTGAATCAAAATTACCCAGCGTCTATTGCAAATTCGTTATAATTTTCTTTCATCCCATTCGATGAAAAGCTGAGGAACTGAATACATTTTCGCAGAACAACATATGAATTCGGTATTTGTCGATTTATTGAATCAAAGACCAATAAATTTTTTCGATCCTCTGTTCAAAGCGTTCGTGATAAAATTTTCAGTATAGAATGCCAGATGTAGATGAAATTCTTGAAGGTATGGCAGCAACAAAAGCAAGCAGTAGGCCCATTGCGGCACCATCAAATTATTTACTTATATTCCGTTTTTATATATTCTTATATTCACATTTGCGCAAATTCAATTATATAAAGCAAATTCAATTATATAAAGCAAATTCAATAAGCCTTCTTTCTTCCGGAACATATGAAAAATGGTTTCCAGTGGTTTTTCATCCGGAATAATTTCAATAAGCGTTATACTTAAACCACTGCCATACTGCGGCTATGATATATATATATATATATATATATATATATATATATATATATATATATATATATATATATATATATATATATAACGCATATTATGATATATGAAAATATAAATCTTTCTCAATGACTCTGGAGAATATTAGTATGCTGTGTAAGATTCCTTGATATACTACTATCTATAAACAAAGAAACAATTGATGATAATATATTCAGAATTATTGATTTTCCAAAAATCTTGCGCTAAGAATATATTTATATAAGATGTCAAAAATTAACGAATAACGGAATGACAAACCAGAGGAGCCTAAGGTATACTTCTCACAGATACACACGAGACAAATCATATATAACGGAAATTTGACACCTTCTCTATCTCAAGATGGATTGATTTTGATTCGAGGAGGACCAATGTTTTAGTTGTTTCGAAGCATGTGAAATCAACATTCTACCCTCATTAGCTTCCAAGTTGAAATTCATTATTGGGAATGTGGGCCGAGTGACATACCCAGGGAAAAATCATACGATTTATGTAGCTGGCTAGTTTGTCACATTTTTCAATCGAACACAAACGTCATTCGGTCATTCGGAGCTAACTTACATTAAATTTTCGAGATCATTTATTAACTAACACTAAATAGTGTTTAGACCTCAATATTCGCACGCTTTATCGAGGTTGACTATGCCTGTAGACAACCAAAGGAACAAAACACATGTGTTTTTGTGAAATATCAGGGCCATACTTATATTTCAATGTTTGTGCCACACCTTGAAACCATCACCCAATATATGATTTTATAAATTTGGGAATGATTAATTCTATCTCGATGAAACATAAATTGTCCGATTGATGTTACTGAATATTTGGAATATCCTTCGTTTTTTATTTGAGTTTCTTTGAAATGCTTTTTCCGCTTGCACTACCTTTTATGAAAAGTTGAAAGGCCGAATATTCATACCACACGTAGTGTTGCTAACGGTCTAATACCGATGTATGTAGTCAGAAATTATAGAAAATTTTCAAAATTCTCCTCTTCGAATTCTAGAGAATGAACAAATAAATAAAGATTCAATTGACGAGGCTTTCACATGATAGAAATCCATTTTCAAAGAGAATCGGTTTGTGAATATACCAGGCGATTCCCAAACAGGAGGCATTCAAATCACGAAACATTTGCCTCAGTGATATTTATTCAAGACAACATGGAAAATTTACTTCATATCTGAAACCTGAAAAATTTCGTCAGCGAGGTGTGTACTAGTACTAGTAGAGTTGCAAACGCTCTCGAAGTTCTTCACACACGAGTGTGGAGAACTGTGAAAACGAAATTCATCATCTATTACACGTTTAGAACGTACTGGAATTGGGCGATATATATATATATATATATATATATATATATATATATATATATATATATATATATATATATATATATATATATATATATATATATATATATATATATATATATATATATATATATATATATATATATATATATATATATATATATATATATATATATATATATATATATATATATATATATATATATATATATATATATATATATATATATATATATATATATATATATATATATATATATATATATATATATATATATATATATATATATATATATATATATATATATATATATATATATATAAATAATAGTGAAAATTATATCCTGAACACCTACTTCATTAATGTGCTATTATTTCTTTCAGCTTGGTTTCTTGAATTCTTTCATAAAGTAACCATTATCAGTAATGTAATTTTCTACAGTTAATGTTGTGCCCTTTTTTCAGTATTTCAGTATAAGAAGTATGACAATATTGGGACATAATTATTGTATCCATCATTTCAGATTCAAGAACTATTACTTCAAAACTGATATGAGAAAAAGTAAAAATGTAAATTTTTTCAGAATAATTCTTCTGCTTTCAAAATAAAATGTTAATTCTTTTCAGATTCTTCGCAGGTCTACAATCGTTTAGTAACTGAGAAACTAAATATGCGAGACCAGAAATGAAATTTCCAGAACAAAGAGCAAATATCCAGCAATTTTGGAGCTAAATTTTTTCTGCATATTCCTGTACATCATATACCAATTAGTTTTAATATCAACTATTAAAGAATATTTTCCCAATTTGAATTTGTGTAGTATGTAAATTTTCTCAGAAAAAATTTTTATATTCATATACAAATGAGGTTAGGTTAGATTTGGGAATACTACGAGTACAATATGTAACAGTACTCTGTATATTTCAATATCAATTCGAAATAATTTTTAAATTTTCCATCAGTTTTTCTTGCTTCTGTAAATAATGTAGTTGTCTGTTGCTTTGAAAAACTTTCTTGAATTTATTAAAGTCTATGCATTCAGAACTCTCAAAATAAGATATCTATTATCACATAGTTCTTGAATTCTTTGAAAAATTTCTGTTTTTCGCAATATAAATCTTCAACAAAACATATCTGTTTGAATACATTCATATCTCTGACAATTTGGTGTATATTTATCATCCCTATTAATATTGCAGAATTTAATTCCTCACTGGAAATTAAAATTTCTAAATATTTCGAGACCTAAGAATTGGACTCACTACATGATTCTGTTAGTTTTGGGATCAATTCGATTCACCTCACTGTTGAAAAAGAATTATCTATATTGAGTGAAATGTATAGGACAAAATAGAAAGAAGAATTCTGAGTACAATATTAAGGAAAATTTGGGAAAACCAAACTGCTCTTGATGATTATAGGCTTAGCATAGTGCTTAAAGTGAAAAAAGGGCACAACATTAACTGCAAAATATGGGAGAATTACATTATTGAGAGTGGTTACTTTATGAAATAATTCTAGAAAACAAACAGCGCAATAATGGGAAGACATATTGGTGTACATCACATTCAGTAATGGAGCAAGTGCTGAGGAGCTAGATGAAAACGATTAAATACATATAGCTTTCTAATATTCTAAGTAATATGAAAAGTCCAATATATTCACATTCAGTTTACATCAACTGCTTCTACAAAAAAAATGGCCTACGACAGCAAAAAATGCTGTATAACAGATTTTTGTGATTAGTTGTCAAGAAGAGCAAAATAGATGCAAACAAAAAAAATTATTGAATGAATTTCACATTGTTTCTGAATGTTCTACTATACTTAAAATCTAAACATATTAGACTTTGAGATGAGGAAATACATTTTCAAAACACTATTGAAAAGGAAGTGTGCCTCTTCAGTACAGTTGAATGAAATGTGAATTACAATGGTGTTTGCCATCAGCTGTTCATATTTATACTCAACACCCGAGAAACCTAGGAGAGTAAAACGAAAATTAATCTAAATTTTGTCATCAATGATTTCTCCGAGTGATACTCTTGAATATCAACTATTCAGTTAAGTACAACATTGATTATATGCTCATGTAATCATGAACAAGAATTTTTTCTGTCATAAGTTAACACAGAAATTATTAAAAATAGCTTTTATTTCATCGGTAGCTGCACGGTTAGTGCGCAAGCATATTGAAACTGCTAGGTTGAGGTACCTGGTTCGAATCCGAGTTCAAGTTATGAATGTTGTCCTTGACCAAAAAATTGATACTTGAAAAGAGTCGCCTAAAGAGGCATAAGCTTCCGAAGGCCAGATAACTGGCCTTCCTTGTGGTGGCAGTTATCATTGCACGGTCTAGGGGAGTGGTTCGGAATCTATTATAAGCTGTAGGTCCCTGTGTAGTAGCAGCAAAATTATGGATATCTGTGTGGCCTGCCAATGCTGTCAAGCACATAGTAAAAAAAAATGAAGAAAAATAATCTTATGAGTTAAAGCAAAGAATAATAATATTTAATCTATGGATAAAGGAAAAGGACTTGTTCTTGAAAATTTTTGAAATTCTGTAATAATTTTGTATTTCATGGATTCTCCAGGTAGGTGTCCACTGAAACATTATTTTCTCAGACGAATGTTCCTCCATTAAAATAGCTTTTTTTTGAAGGAAGTTAGAGGTTAGCGTTACATTGACATTTGGCTATATTACTATTTTTCCTCTATTCATCATTTTCAGTTTCAGGCACTAAGGGCAGAAGAAATAAGAAGCAAAAGTCGCTGAAATCTTTGGATGTTGTTAATGTGCAAGCCTTCCCTTGATTTGTAATCACAATATAAGCCCTTTTTATCACTTACTAAAGTAGCAACCTCTGTCAACATATCAGTCAGTTTGATATCGTCTAATACTGTGTGTACGTTAAACTCAACTTCATGTAGGTACTATCAACTAAAGTGAGTACCAAAATCCCCCTCTAGATTTAATTGGTACAAAAGCTCATTAGATTGCGAAATTAGATGATTTTCATCTTCCGTTAAACCAATTCTGATAGTTTCATATCATGATGGCCAGAAGTTATTGATGCAGTTGTCTGATCACATAACGAATCAAACTATAAAACCTGTCTCATCCTTCATTTAATAGGCGTCATGAATCTTCAACTTCGTACTTTAGTACGATTATACTAGTGAGACCATTGAGATCGCATTTTATATCTAAACAGCTGATATACTAAACGCCTAATATACAAAAAGGCCTAATATACAAAAACGCCTAATATACAAAAACGCCTAATATACAAAAACGCCTAATATACAAAAACGCCTAATATACAAAAACGCCTAATATACAAAAACGCCTAACATACAAAAACGCCTAATAGACGAAACGCGTAATATACAAAAACCCCTAATATATAAAAACGCCTGATATACAAAAACGCCTAATACACTAAACGCTAAATATACTGAACGCCTTTTCATATCCAGCTCTTACTGTAATGAACGTCTCATTAGATACACTTATATTTATATTTAATAGTTCTTTATGTTATATGGAACTCTCTCATATATTGCTAAACAGATCCTTATGAAAACGCAGCTTCCTGTATTGTTTTACGGATACATCAACCATACAAATTTAAACACTATTCACTACTATCCCAATTAAATTTGAAAATATCAACTTTCTCCAATTGAGGAAGCATTAAAATTTAAAACAAAAATATGAGCTTGAAACAGCAAGATGGGCGAATTGCTGCTCAAGAATATTAATGAAATAGAAACTAAAAAATTCTCCTCAAATTAAAATTTCTTGAACTTATCTAAAAGATAAAGGCGAGAACTTAGTAATGAAATAAAAGAACACTACTGAATACATAGAAAGTTCACCTTATATGATTGCCCTGTACATAACTATTTTGTATAACTTCAAATTGACAAAAATTCATACAATTTGCGCACAAGAAAAACAAACATCTTGTGAATTGAAGTATTCTTGTCGAAAGCAGAAATAAGATTCAAGTATCCACAAATTAGTAAATTACGTTTATGAACCTTCATATAGATTACAATAACGTTAACTATATATCAGTCTCAGTACAACTGATTTCCTTGATCCTCAACCACATTCTCTCACCAAATCTTCACAGCATTATATATATATATATATATATATATATATATATATATATATATATATATATATATATATATATATATATATATATATATATTTATTTCCTCAACCATTACTGTTGAGTAATCTTGGTCATCATGAGAACTGTTTCCTTGTTAGATGCTTTCATCTGTGTTCTGTATTTCTTCTTTTCCTGAAGAGTTGAAGAGTTTTTCCTATGTTGTTTTCCAATTAAATCTCTGTTTGGTTTCTAGAATTCTTCGAAATAGTTTTTCAATAATATAAGATCCTTGAAATTTGCGCAGGTCTCTTTTCCCTATTGGAAATATAAGGCTAATACTCCAATCATATGAGCAGATACATTT
This sequence comes from Cryptolaemus montrouzieri, assembly GCA_013387265.2. Taxonomy (NCBI): domain Eukaryota; kingdom Metazoa; phylum Arthropoda; class Insecta; order Coleoptera; family Coccinellidae; genus Cryptolaemus; species Cryptolaemus montrouzieri. Next base: position 204,921 of record JABFTP020000024.1, read on the forward strand.
TTCCAATCCTTTCTGAATATAGCTGTCAGGAATCTTCTTCCCCTACCTTTGATGCATTTTTTTATATCAAAATTGTTGCCACATTATACTGATATACCATTCTTGAAGGCTTTTGATACTCTTTCTCGGTCTATAATTTACTCCTCTTTTCCTTAGGCTCCTCTCACTTTCTACTCTTTTCAGATTTCTGCCGAAAGCTTTCTCCAGAACAAATATTTTGTTTTTTAGTCAGCTCTTCTCTATAACTGGTTGATGGTAAAATGACAATCTCACAAACTTCTTGCATTCCTGAAAAGTGTATTTTTTAAGTTGTATTTCAATTTGTCCTTTCAGTTTGGTTCCTAAAATTCTTTTGCAACAGTGTAAGTCTCCTAAAATTTTCTTGGTTACTTTTTATTATTGGAGCTATAATGGCAATCCTGCAATTAATATGAGCTAGCACATTTTACCAGGTGTCACTATCATAAGTGTATAATTCACTCCTCTTTTTCCCTACACTCTTTCAGTACTATTCTCAATTCTCTGTCGAAAGTCTTCCCCAGATTGAAGAATACCTCAAATTATATTTTGTCCTTTAGTCTGTTCTTTTCTATGAGCTGGTTGATGGTGAAAATGTAATCCAGAACATTTCTTCTTTTCCTGATTGTTTCCTATGTTGTTTTCCAATGATATCTCTAGTTGATTTCTAGAATTCTTTCAAATAGTTTCTCAATAGTATGAGTTCTTCGAAAATTTGATCAGGTCTTTTCTCCCTGTTGGAACTATAATGCCAATCCTTCATTCATCAAGAGCAGGTACATTTTTTATATCCCTTCTGAATTTGCTGTCAGAATTCTCTTTCTCCTATCATCAATGCATTTTCTCATCTCATCATTTGTGTTGTCACATTATTATGATATACCAATTACAAAGGCTTTGGATAATCTTATAGTCACTAATTTTCCCTAGACCCCTCTCTCATACTACTATTTTCAACATTCTACCTTAAATACGTTCTCGGTTTATAATTCACTCCTCTTTTCCTTAGACTCTCCCAACTCTCCCATAGTATTCTTCACAGTTCTCTCTTGAAAGCCTTCCCCACATCAGAGAAAACCTATAATTATATTTTGTCCTTAAATATGTTCTTCTCTATTTGCTGGTCTATGGTGAAATTGTGATCACGATCTCTTCTTCCTTTCTTGAAGTGTGTTTTCCATGTTGTTTTTCAATCATTTCTCTAATTCAAAGACCAGCATGTAGTTTATATTGATGACAGAAACATTTGGGAAGAAGTCAAACTTTCTAACAGTATGTGATAAAGTTCAAATTAACAATTTGACAGTTATTTTCAAATTGCTATTTTATATCCCAGTATTAATGCTATTAATAGTTGAAGGAAAAATTAATATGTATAAAGAACTTCCCACATACTTATGAAAAATTAAGTATTGAGACTAATATCTTACTTCACTGCCACCAAGCGAACTTGCTGTACATATGAACTGATAATAAAATATTGTTATTCTGAATATTGCTGTCATGATTCTTCTCCTATCTACAATTCATCTTCTCATCCTAACTATGGTATTAACATATTATACTGATTTATCCATTTCAAGGCTCTTGATACTCTTCCTCAGTCTATAATTCGCTTCTCTTTTCCTTAGACTCTACCATTTTACTCTTCTCAGTTTTCTTTCAAAAGCTGTCCCAGATGCAGAAAAGCAAGGAATATCTTCTTGTCCTTTAGTTTGTTATTTTCTGAGCTGGTTGATAGTGGAAATGTTATTCTGAACAATTTCTCCTCTCCTGAAAGGTATGTTTTCCATGTTGTTTTCTAATTATATCTCTGTTTGGTTTCTAGAATTCTCTCATATTGTTTCCCAATAGTATAGGTTCTTTAAAATTTGCTCAGTTGCTGTTTTCTTCTTCCCCTATCTTCGATTCATTTTCTAGTCTCAACATTGATGTCATATCCTCCTGAATTACTTTATGAGACTTCTGCTATTCTTTCTCAGTTTATACATCAATTGTGAAAATCCTGAATACACTTCCTCCTCATATGAAAAGTGTGTTTCTTAAGTTGTTTTACATAGAACTCTCTCACTTTTCTTCGAAGAAGTGTTTCGAAGAGTTTAGCATTAATGTAAGTCCTTCAGAATTTTCTCAGTTCCTGCAGTCTTCTTTTGCAGTATTGTTTTTCAAATGTATATCCTTCAATTATTATGAAATGTTATACTTTCTCAAGCCCTTCTGAATACTGCAGTCAGATCTCTTCTTCCCTTATGTACCATGCATTGTCTTATGATAGGTCTTGTTACTTGTTATATATCCTGGTAAAACACCAATTTTAAGTTCTTTGATCTTTTACTTCTTTGTAGATATATATGTATGTATATATATATATATATATATATATATATATATATATATATATATATATATATATATATATATATATATATATATATATATATATATATATATATATATATATATATATATATATATATATATATATATATATATATATATATATATATATAACTATATTCGAAACATTGGAAGTATCTAGACTTTGTACAAAACGCAAATATCTCCCCATATTTGAATTCTATATTATATAATCTATATAATAATTATATAATATAAAATGAAATGAAGCAGCAAACTGGAGTAAAACATAAAACATGAGTATCTTTAACGAAAATCATAAACTATACACAGCATTTTTCAAGAAGTAATTGCAGTTTCCACAAAATATGTGATTTTCTTGAACTGAAAGTTCCTGTTGTAATGAAGCTTCATAATTTGCTTCTCCTGATTAAGAAACTTTACATTCTGAATGTAGAGACTACCTGTTATTCAGTGAACAGCTTTGAATAAATTTCTTAAAATACAGAAGAATGTGTTATGAACAGAAGTAGCTTAAAACATGTACCTTATGTGTTATGTAAATATTGGAATATCCTGAAAAGCTCAAGTTTTCATGCCAACTATATGAAGAATTGTTCAACAAATAAATTTTGAAGTTAAGAATTGCAGGTAATTTACTTGATCTCTTTCCTTCAGAGTTAGAAATCTGACTCTATTGTAATTATTATTAATCAGACTGGTTTACTTACACAAAAACATCTACGAAGATTATTATCAGAGAACAGGGATGTATTACATTTATATTTACTCGAAACTTTCTTGTTATTGCTTAATATTGTCTTTGCTTATTTTTTACTTAATTTTCCAACCTCTTTACAGTGGATCCAATTAATTTTTCATGTTATCAGGTGGATTGAAATGTAACAATAAATTTTTCAATAAAAAGAAACTACTTATATGCACACAAGTGAAAACTCACTTCTGAAGAGTCACTTTCATACATTTCTACTTGAATAACTTCACTTCAAATACATTGAATTCCATTTACATTTTCATTAGGATAATTAACATACTTCATCGTTTATAAACTAAAACAAAAATTTAATAGAGAAGAACACAAAATTGAGTATAAAATACCTTATCTATAATTGTTTTCTTTCATTGGAATACATAGGTTAGAACAGAATGTAAATATGAAATATGTGGATTCTTCATTATGCTGCAAAAAAATATACATTATGATGCATTTAATATTTGATAATATACGTTCGCTACCTTGGAATGAATATTTGAGGTTTTGTTCAATTTCAACAATCTCACAATATAAACAATTCTTCTTCTTCTCTTCTTGTTATCGGCCTTGGTACGATGAAACCGATGTTCAACGATTCAAAGACCGCCGTACACGACGATATCCGTCGTACGGGACGGATATTCGATCGTTTAGTGAGAGAATTGACGGGATATAAAAGTTCGTTTATATCCCGTCTACTCTTTTTACCTATGTTTCCGGGTACGGTCCTCTTTAAAACTTCTTCTTCTTTGCCTTGTTAAATAGAGTCACGGTTGGTTAAGGAGAGTAAGGGAGGGTGATTGGCTCCACCCCCGTGTTTCCATTCTATTCTTCGAAAATGTAGGTCTCAAAAACCGTCCCAAATTCGAAAATTAAGTCGTGAAATGACGTTTTCTCGTTGGGGACCCGATCTCGAGATATGTAGTAATCGTTCGAAGGTCGAATCCTTTCTCCCGGTGACCCCGTTTAAGTAGGATGATTAAAACAAAAACCCTTATTTTGACAGCTGGAGGTTTGTTTATTTCGCGAATTTAAGGCCGTCGGAGATTTTCGGAATATGGAAAGTAGAGCGAAAATTTGCGAAAGTCGGCCGATAGCCCTCCGTTCGATGGAAGATTTTTCCGTTTTCCCGTGGTTTTATGAGAATTTTACTATGGCGGCGTAAAATGCAAAACTCGAGGCTTTTTCGTCGTCCAGGTTTCGTAGCGATCGAAGGCGATAGAAATATTTTGTATAGCTGCAAAAGTCCATAGGAATTATCCCCTCCATCCCGGAGATTTCGGAGACTTATTTAATTTTCGCTTTTTCGGAAGTTTTTCCCGGAATTTTCGCCCGATCAACCTCTCCGATCGCCCTCCGAAAGATCCGAGTTATCGATTCCGAAGAAATCTCGCCGTTTCTACGTTCCGTTCGCCCGGGGCGACGTTTCGGCGAAATTTTTCGAAAAATCGTCCCGCCTCCTACGTTCGAGCTAGAGACTCCGAATTTCGCTCGGATCTTCCTCAGACGTTTCTCTACCGGAAAAAAATTATTCGCGGGGGCCTACGGACCCCGCTTTTCCGCGCCGACCCTTTCTTCCCGCCTGGTTCAAACTCTAACCGTCCCCTCCACTTTCCTCGAAATAAGGCGTACTGCTTTAGTATTATATGGACAATATGGAACATAATACCTGATCTTTAGAGGTACTTACTGTATTTGCTCAATTGCATTCACTTTTTTCTTACAGCCATCTTGGATCTATCGAAGAATATTGATAAACTATGTTCCAACAACCTCAGAGAGTATAGCAAACTTCAAAAGAAATTGATTTTATCAATGATTTGAATTCATTTAACTTTTTTTCTTTGTTGTTAGATAATTTTATTAAAATTATGTTTGATTCCCTTTAGGTTTGAATTTTTCATCGTTGGATTATATAGAAATATCAGATAAATTCCATTTTAGAATATCGCATGTAACATCTATTGTGAATTATGATGTCAACCAGTATTATTATATATATTTCATGACTTTTCTGTTTTGTTTATTATATATGCTTGAAGGTAAAAGTGGAAATTACTTTGATGAGACCCGCTTTAAACCTTTCAGAAACGGATCAATGTGGCATGATGTCATCCAATCTTAGAATGAAGAGAGTATCTCAGTCAATATTGCAGTAAAGTAATTCAATGAAAATAAATAGGCAGAGGTGAAACAATGTATACATAGCAGTGGAAACTATTCGAGTTTCTGCACCACTGCACATTCTTTGCCTTTTCATTTATATTTTCTTTACTTGTTTTGTCTTATTATTTACAACTATCATTAGAAATGCTGAAGTAGATATTTTGTGTGATGTACTTCATTAGCATAATGCTTACTGATCCATTTGTGTGAGAGAATAGTTGAAGTTGAAGGATCTAGCTGTTGATTGATTGAGTGCTTTCAATAATATGAGTTTACATATATAACAGATATATTAAGAGAATAAGCAAGGGTTATCAATTCAAATGTATCACAATAACAATATGTATACATTAATCTATTTAAAATTTTTGAACGAATGGACTTCCAAGGAAGGAATTTTTCACTGAACCATGAAAGGTAAAAAGAAATGTTTTTTTCCTTCATCAGTTTCGATGTTTAGACAATCCCTGATGAAGCAAAGGTTCTCTAGGTTTAAGAATTTCATTCAGTAAACAATAAAATTCACTAATTAGTGCTTTCAAGCATTCAACCATAGCATTATCAGCAAATATACGCGATTTTTTTATGACAGCAATAATTTTCTGAAGAATTTATTGTTTTGGTAAAATCAGATACAAAAGATTAAAAAGGTGATTTATTTGATAGTTCAAAGATTTGGAAATCAAAATAACTCATTAATTTTAATCAATTTGAATGGTCTCATATTTGTGATATATAAACTAAACTTCACTTTTACATGATTGTAGCAAAAATGCTCAGAAATTTAAACACAACTCAATATCTATTTCAGCCATAAAAATTGCATCTGGCGATGAGTGAATAATTTTAAGACTTGAATATTGTAATAGTTTTTATCGTTTGATAGAAAACTTTCAATATAAGCCATCTGTAAATTTCATTTCTCTTCTGTAGAATAATTTACAATGAAAAAATTCACTAAAACACATTCCCGAAAAGCTAACTAATTTCTTGTTGAGCTAATTATTCATCAATACCTTATAGTAGTTTTAATTAATACATAGTAATCAATTTATCAAAAAAGTAATTCCATTTCTTGCCAATGGAACAAGTAGACACTGTTTTAAATATACAAACTATTCTATTAAATTCTCCAATCATTTCATTTATTCTTCCTTTCATCCTTATTATTTCCATGAATAAAATCTTTCTGAAATATGCCCACTTCTCAATGCCAGTTATCCAACAATATTCTGCATATTCATTCAAACTATGAATGTGTTATTTCACTAATGATCCTGTTTTCCCTCTATTCTCCTTTCATTATATTCACCTAATTTTCATCATATCAAATCCATTTGTGTAAACATATCTTACCCTTTCTATTTAATCAATTATACTCCTATCTTGGACTGTTTTTTTGGTCTTTATTCAAGATGTCATTCTATTTTACAGATGTTCTAACTGTCAGAACAAAAAATTCCTCTGCCTTCTTTCGCTCTTTTCGATTATGAAAAAACTTTTGTCACAAGGGAAGTCCATGTGTAATCGGAATCTAATGTTAATATTGATTCCTATTGTTCCAAAGTCCACCAATATTATATATATATATATATATATAATTTTCAGTCAATATTGAAATATTTTATATGAAATAATAATATCCGTATTTAATTCTAGAAAAATTTATTTCTGAACAGACATAATTTATTTGAAAACAGTAGTGGTGTACGTATGTATCTATATATTCAATGCAAACTTTCATTTGTTGATGTATTGAGTTTATTTACTAGAATTGTGTGAACACAAATTATAGTGGATGCACCTGATGTTCTCTCTCGAACTAAAGATTCATTTCATATTAAATTTTTCAATTAGTTATATTCAGGTAGTCTTCAACAAATTTGTTTCGTTAGAGCATTTTCGTGAATCATCATTATGGGCCATAAAAGCTTTCACTTTACCTTTTCAAATTATGTTATTCCTCATCTTGAGCATTTATGTTCTCTCAATTACTAATTACTCTCCATTTTTTCTCTTTTTCAATTTCACAGTATATCAAACATAAAGATGATTAAAGATTTCTGATTTTTATATAGAATGTAGAAATATATTAGTCCAGGTTTATGTGTAACCTAGGAATAAATAAGTATAACTCTAAGAAAGTTAGGAATGGGACGAAGTCGTTATGAGTAATGCTTTCATGATTGCAGATACAGGGAGAAAAATTATTTTTCAAGCATACAAAAATAAAATCAAGTTGTAGTGGAGAAAGCACTGAAGTTTTGAGGTAATACTTAAAGCCGTGTCGAAGATTATAAAATTATATGATTTTTGTAATTAAAATTTTCAGTCACTCGCCAAATTACTAGGAATTACCAACTAAATATAGCTATTATCAAATTAAAGAAAATAACGATATCCTAGATAATTCATAAATTCTATATCCTTTGTAATGATACCATTCCAGAGTTTTTCATAGGATCTTTTTTCATTTTAATGTTGGAAAAATATACAAAATATTCCATAACAAAACTGATGTCTTCGATATTATCAGTCTGAGAACCTGACATCATGTGTTAGTTAACTATTAATTAGACATTTCAATTTCTTATGTAAACATAATTAGACAAACAGGTATTGATATTATGTTTAGGTGTTGTACTGATAAATTTTGTTTCGTTAGCTAAATTATTTGCAAGAATGCTTCCAAAGAAACTCCCGAATTTTACGACCCGTAAAGGTTTATGAAGAAATATGCACAAGCTCCTTGCTGGTAAGTTTCTCACTTCACGATATTCATTTCAAACCGATTCAATTCATGAAATTCATTCTTCTGTTATTGATTCAGAGTACTCCAATTGAAATCCTTTTTTACGCATCCATTATATAATCATACTCAAAGTGGTCAAGTTACATCTTCATTATCTGTTCAACCTCTCACCATCGCCGCTGTTGCACTAGCTTACAATACTCTGTTCAGATGCTCAGATTGGAGCAGCCGCACTGTCGATTCCTTACTAGATTTCGGCGACAGATTATATAGAAAATCTGATTTCACCAGAACGGCTTCTGGATATACTGGTAATTCATCTTATAAGATGGTTTCTGAGGTGTTTCAAATTTCATAATCGAAAATTTTGCCTTCACACTGACTTTGGATGATAATTTAACACTATTTGGAAAAATGGGTATAAAAATTGGTGTAGAATTCGTGGATAATGTTGTTTTCCTGGAAAATGAACTATTCCAATCAAATTTCAATCCAATTATATTTACTGAGACAAGTTCATCTATTGCCATTTTAAAAATATAGCCTTTCTATTATGTCTTTGATTCACATTCGAAAGACGAGGCCGGAATGCATGCGGAGCCAACCGTTGGTCGCGCCTGTTTATTGAAATTTCGTGATTTATTTTCATTGGTCAATTATTTGCTGAATTTTTATAATAACAATGCCGAATTTAACTTATTTCTCATTATTATTCAAGCCTCGCAAATATTACCTAATTTCAACTTTCAAAATTACGTTTGCCTTAGTATGAACATTGCTTCCTCAACAACATTTGTCGAACCTAGACGTATTGAGCTTGTATGCATCGATGGAAACAATAATTTATCACAAGGGACACCCTCTTATCACAAGCGCCCAAATGTGCACCGGTCCGTCGTTTGACTAAGAAAAAAACTTACCCTACGCAGCTGCCATTGGATAACAAGAGACTGATCCACATCAACTTGACGCTATGAATTCAATATGTACGTACTATACTGGTAGATTCTTCGAAGGTGAAACCAAAATGTGTTACAATCACGGAACCATACAATCTATTTTGCCTAAATATTACCCGGAACCCGTTCGAAGTTTTGTTGAAAATAAACATCCCAAGTCATCTACGTTTCTCAAGAATATTCCCAAGTAAAAAACACTATTAGCGTTTGGTAGCACCGCTTTCAAGGTTAGGGGAGACCTCAACCCAGGAACTCCGGTGTGTGTGGTTTCCTGACAAATGTACCATACAATAGCAGATGTTGATACGTCAAACCCGCAATTCGGAGCGATATATTTTCTTGATGCTGGAGAGAAGAAAGAAGAATGGGTAAGCAAATGATGCGGCCAGGATCTTCTAAGTCAAATTGACCAACTGCTACGGAACGAGAAAGAATACGCCAGGTTGTATCGACAAATGGGTGATAAAATTAAGGAAGCAGAGGAGCGCAACGAAAACGAACAACGGTTCACCATGCATTTCGATACGGTACCTGGCCACAGATAGAACTATTTATGCAGCTTCTGCCTGCGCTAACACAATTTGTGCCGTCTTTACAACTGTAGACGGCAATATTTCGCCTCCCGGAAAGGTAAGGAATCAATATATAAGAAACGATTCTCCATTTGAAATTCCAAAGTTGTCTTCTATCGTCGATGCCCTATGTTATCATTTATTATTTCCACACGGAGAGTTGGGTTGAGGGGTTAAAAATGCAGAGGATAACCGGCAATCGTAGAATGAGAATAAGTCAACGGGAATTCCACCATTATTGGTTTATGATACGCGAGGGACAACTGAATGCAATACTTTCTTGCGGTCGCCTTTCTCAACAGTATATCATAGATAAATATGTTGAAGTAGAAGGCGATCGCTTGAATTACTTGCGTAAGAATCAAGATCGATTACGCATTGATACATATGTTGATTCACAAGATTACGTATCAAACAGAGCCCTATTCAATAACAACAAGAATAGGCAGAGCTGTTATCTTGCCAAGTACCTTCACTGCAGGCCCTAGATTTATGCAACAAAATTATCAAGACGCCATGGCTATCGTTTGCAAATTCGTCAAGCCATCTTTATTCATTACATTTACCTGTAATCCGCAGTGGCCAGAAATCAAAGATAATATACCATGCTGACCGCTCAATCCACAAGACAATCCGGATTTAGTCGCAAGGGTTTTTAAACTGAAAATGGAAGCCTTTCTTGGGGATGTAGTAAAGAAAAGAATTTTCGGTGAGATACTGGCTAACGTTTACATTATCGAGTTGTGGTTTACCCCATATGCATAGTTTACTAACACTTGCAGATAGAGATAAATTGCGGGAACCCAATGACGTGGATAGATTCATCAGCGCCGAGTCAACCCAACACTAAACTTCTCGACATTGTTGTGGCTTCAATGATCCATGGTCCTTGCGGCGAAAATAATTGGAGTTCCCTAAGTATGGTCAACGGCGTCTGCTCCAAAGGTTTTCCCAAACCGTACGCTGAACGATCGAACATCGATGGTGGAAAGCGACCTGCTTGTCGTCGATGAAATAACGGTACTTCTGTCCTTATGGAAAAGTGCACTGTCAATAATCGCCACGTCGTTCCCTATAACCCGTTTCTGAGTTTGAAGTACCAGTATCATATAAATGTTGAGGTATGTTCCAACGTTCTCGCATGTAGGTATGTTTTTCAAATACATTAATAAAGGATCAGACTCCACCCTTATCAGATTAGAGCGAGAGTTGGACTTTGACGAGATTCATCAATTTCTCGAGTCTCGATATGTTTCTTCCGGAGAGGCAGCTTGAAGATTGTTCCAATTTCCAGTTCGGGGTAAGAGCCATAGTATTTTTGGATTACCCCTCCATTTTCCTGGCGTGCAGACATTGTATTTCGAAGAGGGACAGGAAGAATCAACTTTAGAGAACAACGACGTTAAGTTATCAAAATTAGAAGCTTCTATTAAACTCAACTGCCACGATGCTTCAGCCAGAAGGTACGTATACTCCGAAATCCCTCACCATTATGTCTGGACTAGAGATACACGCCTCTGGAAGATGAGACAACAACACAACGAACTAATATCCCGTATGTATATCATCAGTCCAAAATACGTTGAAAAGTATTACCTGAGGGTTCTATTATTACACGTACCCGGACCGAAATCCTTTGAAGATCTACAAACGGTCAACGGAGCAGTATACGGTACTTTCAGAGAAGCGGCCCGTGCCGATCTTTAAGTAGCATCTGACGATGAGTGGATGACAATTCTCCAAGATGCTGTCATGGTAGATATGCCTGGCAGTATGCACAACTTATTTGCATACATGCTATGCTTTTGCGAAGTGGGCGATCCGTTGTCGTTATGGAACCGTTTCAAGGGAAATATGACCGAGGATTATTCGAAGGAGGGATTATCCGTTAAGGAATCTGAAGGAAATGCTTTGATGCGAATAGACAATATTTTACATTTTCTTGGGAGAAATTTGGTCAATATCAATTCGCCGATGTATAACGTTTCGCCACAAAACATTATTAGCGAAGAACGAGAGCTTAACGATTCTGAAGAGAATTGCCCAGAAAGTTTGAATTAGGAACAACGGATTATATTTGATCGTTTGATCCGCATTATCAAAAACGATAACGAATAGCAGAGATATTTATATTCGCAAGGCAACGGTGGCACTGGTAAAACATATCTCTATATAACTATATTGATATACCTAAGTTCGAAGGGAATATCTACCTTAGCATTTGCCTTCACTGGAATTGCAGCTTCATTATTGAAAAATGGCAGAACCGTTCATTCGACTTTCAAATCACCAGTGGTTATCGATTCGGGTAGTCGTTATTCAATAACGGTTCAAGCCGAAGAAGCAACTCTTCTAATTAAATATAGTCTAGGCTGGTAGTTTAGGATGAAGTCTCGATGTCAAGTTACTATCTACTTGACACGGTAGATTGCCTCTTTCAAAATGTTTGTAATGACAGTCGTCCTTTCCGCGGCAAATGCATACTTCTTGGCGGTGAAACAGTTGCTCCCAGTGGCTGTTAGAGTGCAACAGACCGAGCTTCTTTTCTCTAACTGCCAATCGTGGAGACATTTCAAGGTACTCGAACTTAGGACGACTATGAACGGATCCTGGGGAGCAAGATTTCAGCAGATGGCTTCACCAGTTGGGAATGGGTACTATCAACGAAATCCAAAAAGATTTTCCTAGAGATACTGTTCTTTTACCAGACATGTGCCCAACACAAGAAGGTATCAAGGACATATACGGGAATATAGATGTCTCAACACTGGCAGATAGAGCCATCCTCTGTCCTCGCAACGAACATTGCAACGAGTTCAACGACAAAATTCTGTTTACATTTTTGGGCGACCTTATTACCATCACCAGTATTGACAGTGTCGAGACAGAAGATGAAGAAGAAATTACGAACTTTGCCGAGGAATACCTGAACAGCATAACACCAAGCGGCATGCCACAAAATTGAAAATTGGAGTTCCGATAATGCTTTTGCGAAATTTGCCTTTAATCGATGGTTTGATAAATGGGACTTGATTGGTGATGTTAGTAGCAACGGATTTTTTATTCACTGCAAAAATTGTCAGCGGACGGTTCTCTAGTCGGGATGTTTTAATTTCAAAGATGCATCTGATGTCGTCAGATAATCGGTTTCCATTCACTCTCAAAAGAAGACAGTTTCCGTTAAAGTTGTGTTTTGCATTAACGATCAATAAAGCACAAGGGCAAACATTTGAAAAGGTTGGAATATATCTTGGTTGTTCGGTTTTTGCGCACGGCCAATTAAACGTTGCATTTTCGAGAGCTCGAAACTGGAATGCGATCAAGGTCCAGGTGCAGAAATCGAAACATCAGGGTAAGATATGTCGAGCCTACGATAATGTTAGTTCATATATATATATATATATATATATATATATATATATATATATATATATATATATATATATATATATATATATATATATATATATATATATATATATATAAATAACATGCTCCTTCGTTGTTGCAATCAAAATTTCCAAATCGATCGTAAATGCAAGAACTTATTTCTTTCAATAAATAGCTCTCTCTCACTCATTAATGAACAATTTGACATAGGTACTATTTGAAAATTTATTCCATGATTAACACATTATGATATAGTCTCAATTATATATATATATATATATATATATATATATATATATATATATATATATATATATATATATATATATATATATATATATATATATATATATATATATATATATATATATATATATATATATATATATATATATGAATGAATGATGTTTTTCTGTTATTTCTCTTAGCTTAGTTTTTGAATTCTTTCTTAAAGAAATCACTCTCAATGTAATTCCCTATATTTTTCACAGTTAATGTTGTGCCTTTTTTCAGTATAAGAACTATACTAATGTTGAGAAATAATTATTGTAGCCATCGATTTCAGATTCAAGAATTATCTCTTCGACACTGATATAAGAAAATAAAAGTTTAATTTTGTAATTTTTCCCAGAACAAATCTTCTGCTTTCAAAATGGAATTGTAATCTTCTTCAAATTCTTGGCAACTCTATAATTGTATGAAATTTGGGATTTCCAGAACAAAGAGCAAATATCCAGTAATTATGAAGCTACATTTTTTGCATATTCCTGTACATCATATATTAGTTTTAATATGAACTCCTAATGAATATCTTTTCAATTCGAATTTGTGTTTCTGATGTAGTTACTGAATTTTTTATGTGTATACATTGTATATCTCTAAAACATAATTTTGAATCACATAAGAAAGGTCTAATTGATGAAATTCCAATACTCCGCTCAATCTTAAGATTCTGATATCAATTTGAGATCAATTCTTTCCAATTTTGAAATTTTGTAAACTTTTCCGTTTTTGGTAGGTATAAAATGTACACCACAATTTCAAAAGAATTTTTCTAATTCAGATAAATTGAGGTCGAATTGATGGAATTTCAATATTCTGCATCAATCTGAAGATTATTCTGATATCAATTTGCAATTAATTCTTTCCAATTTCGAATGTTCACAGAGCTTTAAGTATGTCGTACGAAGTGTACTTCAGAAAAATTTTTCATATTCACATAGAAATGAGGTTTTATTCCCAAGAATATGATACTTCACAGTACCCTGTATATTTCAATATCAATTCGAAATGAATTTTTATATTTTTGAA